>VXBW01002110.1:10849-32034 GCA_013400375.1 Thinocorus orbignyianus | reverse complement strand
AAACAAAGCAGGCTGCAAATGCACTTAAACTAGTGAGGGACTGACAACTCTGAAACAACCATTCTAATTTTTAAATGTTCAAGCTGTAATGCTTTATATTTTTTCTGATTTTGACTAAAATGTCCCCTCTAAGATTGCATGATTGTTCCGATCTTCCTTATGAAATAAGAAGTAATTTTTATGTAAGTAAAACATGCTTTTCTTCCCTGTTAGGAATCTTCCATACTTCGGCAAATCACAATAGCAGGAACTACTACTGAAAGGAAAACATTATCTCGTAAATGTGAGGGAACGTTATAAGGAGTGTAGTGTAATCAGGACCGGAAGAGTATGAGAAGCAAAAAGAAATTAGCAGAGAGCAGGGTAAAGGGATAAATGTTTAAATAGTTCCTACTTAACAATGTCAAAGAACTAGATTCATCTCACCTAACTTCAGGTGCTTAAGACTGTAGACATAACTTACACAAGGGAAATCTAGATCAGAATTAAGAGGAAAGCTCAGAGTTTCAAAAATAGCACTCCTGTGGACCTTGCAATGCATAGCCGACAACTGAAAAGACCTGAAAATATGCAGGTGACAAACAATTAATTAGGTTTGTCAGTGTTCATTGAGATTTTGAGGAACTGCAATGATGCAGCTAGGCAACAATGTGACAAATTCTGATCTTGAAGACGATGTTGTTGGCACATATTTTATTATTACAGAAAAAAGCTCCTTTCGTAAGTGGAAAGATAGATGAAGTGTGTCATACATAATCAGTTAAATGCTGCATGTTTTTTCCTTAAACTCCAGGAATTTAAATACAATTTTATAATCTTTTTTCCATCCTGAAAAAAAAAAAAAAAAAGTTATTAGTTAGAAGGATAACATTAGGACAGCCTTAAAAGCTTGTGCAGGCACTGGGACTCCTCATTGCAATGAAATAAGCATTATAGTACTGTTTCACATTATTTTTAAGTTGTGAGGAAGGCTAATTTTCACACATGAAATTTTCTGTGTTAAAATCATAAATACACTTTATGCAGAGAGAGTAGGATTTAATTTTATGCAACAGCTTTTACAGTTAAGTCATTCAACATCATAAAAAAGTGAACTGCTGTCTACCAACTATATGTGAAGAGCTATTACAGATTTGTTATAGAATCTTGAACTGGTATCGTTTGTATTGTTTTGGTATTTTTCCCCTCAAAGAGAGTATTATAAATGGCTTTACACACAACTAGCAAAACATTGCTATGCTTATTCTCCATTTAGAGAGTTACAATTCAGTCATTTGGTGAAGTATAAAACTTCTGTCGTAACACAGTATAAGATAAAGATTAAGTCTGAGTTTATAATGTGATAGAAAATTTGAAATGGTAAACTGGTAGCACAGAAGAAAAAGTCAATCCTTACTGTATTTTGATTGAAAGGGTGTTTCCCTTTAACCAGCAACAAACTGGTATGCTTACTACATATGATCAATATTTTTTAAATTTTGTGTGTAAAATGTGTAATTAATTGTATGAGAAAGTCACATTATCTCCCTACGGGGTCGGGCATACTTTTTTGTACAGCTGTTCTGTTATCTAAAAATCATAAAATTTCTTTGTCATTTAGGCTGGAATATCCCTTTCTTTTTGGTTCTGGAATGACATTTGGTCATATTCACAGAACATTTCCTGACAGACAGTGATTTTAACAGAATATTTGTTACTTTCTTCCATATTACTTGAAGGACAAAAGGAAATAAAAGATTGGGATAGAAAGCAAATTTCCTATAAATCAGAAATTCACAGGAAATACATTAAAGCTACAACTCTATGGGTCCTAGTGTTGCCTGCAATCCTTCCTGCACATTTTCTGTGGGCCTATCTCCAGCACAGACTCTCTCTTAGAACTCAGGGGCTTTAGACAGTCAATTTAGGGCAGCAAGTGACGTAATGCAGAATTTGCCTTACATCATTTGCTGAGTGGAGGGGAATGGTCATACATTTGTGTTGCCCTAAATCTTTCATCCTTCACAAAGTTCAAACTCGGGTGGCATTTCCTCTGTCAAAGGTGTACTGTGTTGAATAATAAACTGCAGAAATCACGATGCTTTTTAAGTTTCTCTTAATCTGAGTCATCACTCTTGGAAGCAGAGAATCAGCCTAAGTAAAGACAATGTGGTGTTGGGACTCCATTGTAAATGCTAGGGTATAATGGTTCATTAGAGTGATTTCACCATGGCCCAATTAGCACTTTAAAGGCAATGGTGATCCTCAGAATGTGAGCAGAAATAATGATTCATTCTGTAATTTTTTCAGTGAAAGAAATACCAAAAATATAAAAGAACATTTGTGGACACAGAGGAAAATGAAACTCCAGTCAGAAAAAAAAACACTATCATGAAGTAAATTATATAATAAAGTCAATAATTATTTGACTTAGTATGACAAACTTGGGACTTTGGAAGAAATGTTATGCTGAAGCAATCACTTACAAATTAATAGAAGAGAATTGTATGACTCATAGGCAGTGTATTACCATAATAATTAACTGAAAAGCACTAATCCCGTTAAACCAACCTGTTACACGATTATCAGCTCACATGTATTAGGGACGTTTGCTTCTCATACAGCAAGAAAACCTCATATGAAAACACTAATTATAACCAATGCAATGGAAAGGTATGGGTATTATTATTATTTCACTGGGTTTAGGAGAAGAATTTTCTGTTCTTTTAACAAAATGGTAGTAAACCAGCTTTGATAACCATCTGCAAGAGTATCACCTTAATCACATCTACTTGGATCTCACTAATTATTATTGTTTTATCATTGCACTTTTTTCACTTACATTAAATAGCAGACAATGTATACAATTCTTATTAAGTTTCCTAAAGCTGCGTTACTGAAGCTGTTTCTCCAGGGGGTGTTTCTATTGACTATGCCAATCACGACAACATCCACACCAGACACGTCAGTAGTGCTGGTGTCAAAACAACAAAGTGGAAGATATAGTAAGAAAACTAATTTATTAAGCACCACTACTAGGAACCAGCGATGCAACTGCCACCATGTCTAGTTAGCTTCTGTTTTCCACTGCGATTCCTAGTTAGTTATCACTTAGGACAACTAAGAGAGAAAGGTTAAATTTAACATTTGTTTCAACAGGGTGGAAGTCTGTATCGATAGTACTGGGATGTGTCCTTATACTGTAAACACAAGATCAAATACATACTAGAAAGTCTATATTTACCCCAGAATATTTCAATACCTTTTGAACTACTAGCTACTTAGCGTCAAAACTCATAGCTACAACTATTCAGCAAAATTATTATGGTTGAAATATGATACAAGTAAGCATGGGTTTCCTAATACTGTCTGCTTCTGTAAAAATTATAATTAAAAAATGCTGCTTAGTATTTAATTTTATTCATATTTTCTTAATATTGTCAGAAGTTGGTTAGTTTTTTTCTCCTTGGTTACAAAAAAGCTTAAGATCTCTGCAAACATAGAGCCATTGGCAATAACGGGAATATTTGTTGCAGTTTCTCCTTGTTATATATAGACAAAGTTGAACTATACAACATTCTATGTACGTACATGAAAATGTATCAGATAATACTCATACTTAATAACTTTATTGATTTTTACATCTTTTATATATGTCTCAAAAGAACATGTCTATGAAAATGTTGTACAGCAAAAATGAGAATAAACTAGAAAATATTTATTAAAATATTATATCACTTTTTCACATTCTTGCTCCTGTCTGGAAATTTATTTTTTAAATCATATTTTTAAAATACTGTGAAATGGAACTTCTATGATGAATGTCAAGAAAGAAAGCTGCTAATCTACTTTTGTCTCTCTTGAGTTTCACTTTTTCAAAACAGTCTGGATGGACAGCAATCCTGTGACCAGCAATGAATATTTTGACTAGAAAATGCTTTCCTGCATTGAAATAGATGTCTCTGTTTCACGTGAACCTTTGTTTCTTGTAAATATCTTGTCTTTCATCTTGCAGTGGGAGACCAATATCTAGTGACAATATTCAATTCTTTTCAGCATTATCTCCTAACTAAAATAATGACTAGAAGCATAAAAAATTAGTAGATTACAAAAGTGCTGTCCTGTATAATACAAAGGAATAAATGCAAGAGTTAGAGTTAATTTTCCGTTATATCTTTTTGTGAAAATACTATACAAAACTGGGAGAACCAAATGAAAATGATCACCTTCTAATACAGCTTTGGAGAAATATAAGTAAAGCATCTTTAAGTGAATAAAAAGAGAAACAATTAAATATTTAACCAGCTAATACTTTTTTGAACTTACCTGCTATAAAAGCTTATGAATTTTTTAAATTATATGCTTTTACAATTGTAAGGAAGCCCTTCATTGAAAATGTTCAGTATTCTTAAATGGCGTTAAGGTAATTTTCTTCCAGTGACCAGTCAAATTGTCTGGGTGCTCTTTTGTTTTATCAATATCACTAACAATTTCTGTCAGATACTTTATGGGATAAAATTCTTTATTTTTTTAGAGGTACACAAGAACCTGGTTTTATTTCATGTGATTTCTTTTTTAACATATCCATGAAAAAAAGAATGCAGTGAACATGAACATCTCAAAATCTAATGTTTTGTCACTACACACTTAGAGGGAAAAACTTAAAAGCTCACAGGAGGCGCATGAAACCAACCACAGGATGCTGGAAGTAAGGTCTTACAAAGACTGTCAAGAAAGCTACTCTCTGCCACATAGCTGTCAATCATAAGGAAAAACAACAGAATTAAAGTTGAATAAGAGTTGAATAGAAGAGCATATGAAAGTTCTAGAAAATACTTCTATCTAGAAGGTATTTTTGACTCATTTGAAGCTAAGGAATATCAAGACAGCTCATGCAGGGAGAACTTCTGAAGAGATAATTTCTTCAGGAGTTACTTTCCCTGCAACTGAAACTTTTGTACGTGACTGACAGGGAAATGTTCCATGGTTTTTGGGGACAAAACAGAAACAGCTTACCCTGACTTCTTCAGCCTGGAGAAAACTTACTAATGCCTCTCACTCATCATGCCCTTAAAGCATGGTTTCAATCTTAGACCATCACTTCTTTTTCAGTACGAAGCATGCCAAGTTACTGCCTCTAATATCTCCTGTGTGAATATCAATTCATTAGTTGAGAATTTCTAGGATTAGCTTCTTTCTCATTGTTACTCCTGCTTTTGAAGATAGCAGGTGGATCAAACTGTTGTTTGGCTTTCTGTTAGTTAATGCAATTTTCAGAAATTCTAACCAAATTAATCTCATATTTATGGCAAATTCCAACTTTTTAGTCAGAAATTCAGAGGTAAAATAATCTACATCAGAACCAAAATAGTTTCTTTCCTTATCCGGAATTAACAAAGAGGATGAGACTGACAAATTCATTTTTTCGATGTGCAGAACAGCACTGTGAATATTTATATGCTTAAGAATATATTACATTATAGCCTGCAATAAAATAATATATTGTCCTGGGTTAAGAGGCCCAGGACTAACTTTTATTCTAATGCCTGGAAAATTGCACTTTTAGAAGACTCTAGTGTCTGAAATCGTGACAATATTTACTTTATGGACAGCCAGGCTCTGTGAGATTCAAAGTCTCCGTGTTTTTGAGCCTTGCCAGGTGCAGGCACAAGGAGGAGCAAGGCCTGGGTATTTGACCCAAGATGGTCAGCAGGATTATTTCATACCATGAACTCCACATTCAATATAAAGTAGAAGTTTGCTGCGTAGCTGGCTCTCCCTTGATGGCGGTGGTTGAGACAACTCCTTGCCCTGGTGAGGGACCACTGAGGCCTTCCTTTCCTCCCGAAGCCATTGCACTTGCAGTGTCTGACATTTGCTGTCCCTGCTGGGAGTGCACATCTTGCCCCCGACAGAACTGGCTGAGTGTAATTCTTGTATATCTTACATCATTGTGGGGATTAATACTGGTTCTTTAGTATTGTTATTAATTATTTAATCTTATTCTATTAAATCTATTTACAATTCAACCCTCGTGTTTCTTTGCTTTTCCCGATTCCCCTGTCCTGGGTGGGGAGAGGTCATTGGGTGGCGGTATACCGGTCTGCACAGTAACAAATTGTTATGGGTTTTCTCAAACCATAACATATGTACAAAACCAGAACACCTTATTTTCATGTTATTCCTCAATAGATACATTAACACTTTCTTACTGTACTAGTCTTTGTACACGCATCATGTCTATTCATTCTCTGCTTTGAATGTGAAAAATTTTATATCAGCTAAAATTTTATAATAGTGATTTTAAGACTTAAAAGACAAAAAGCTGCCTTGATTTGTGCTTCATTTGTTACCTAAATTTGACTTAAGTATAGATTTTCGACAGCAAAAGACCACGATTTTACCACAAATCTCTATGGACAGCACTGATACATTTAGATCTAAACTGTGCAAACACAGTGAAAATTGTTAAGTCCTTCGAGCTAACACGGTATCTTCTGATGCAAACACCTTTTACTTCTTAAAAATTTTACTTCTTAGAATTTTACTCCTACCAAAAAATATGTAATATTTACACAACAGGAAGTTGTTGTAATAATAGTAAGTAATTGGAAGTAGTTTATTTTTTTTTTCAAGGGGAGGGATAATAGCTCTTTTTTACAATATGAAAATTAAAATATAATCTGAAATACTGGATAACCCTAAAGCATGCTTCAGGTTTTTAGACTGTAGAATAAAATGATGACAGGAAAAAAAGGAGTTTACTAGGTCGTAAGGGAAAGTATATGTAACTGAGTCCACAACTAAATGCAAATAACAGTTCTTGCATGTGTTCTGAAGAAACAGTGAAGAACATACTAATATTACTAATAAGCTAGGCAACTTTTTCTTTCTTGTAACTTACTAGCTCTCTAGACTAATGATTCTATAGGTGTCCTATAATATTGTTAAAGTATATTGCTTCAAGTGCTTAGTCATCACATCTATGCTTTCGGAACCTTATTAGCAGTAAGTATCCACTTCTGCAGGATTTTCATGTTACAGAAGGAAGAAAGATGACTTCCCTTTTGTAATACCTCTTTTAATTAATATTTGTATCTCTACAAGCTTTTATTTGGTTACGATGAAACTGTTTACAAGATGTAAAGCAGAAATTTAAAAATGCTATCATAGTATTTGACCTTCTTAGTGATGGCCCTGAAACGTATGTTATTACTCTGACATTCACAGAAGAACTAATTGATTTCTGGGCAGAAAAGGTGTGTGTAGTTTTTCTTTTTTTATCTAATCAGTGTTCCAGCCAAGGAGTTGTTGCAAGGTCTGTGTAGCGTGCAAAATGAGAACACATTGACAAGGACTTGTTCATGAAATCACATTCAAAGTTTCTGATTAAACCAGAGCCTCTTGAGGCTACACTATCTATCATTAATGTTATTATGCTTTTTGTTCCTTAACTGCATTCTAGTACAGGAGACATGATAAAACACTGCATCAACCCAGAAAACCCCACAATCAAACTTGACTGTGTCCAGATTTATGGTTGTACCTCTGTTAACCTACATGCTTTGTGGACTGGACATATGCAGCACATACCAGGATGTTAAAACCCAAATCTCCCTCAGCTTTGGTTTTGCCTGCATTTATTATGAATTCTCAGGAAACTCTGAGTTCATTTTTAATTAACCCTACTAGAAGTAGCTATGATTTCAAATGTTGAATTATGCTGTCTAGTTTCTAAATCAATAGACGTTGACCTTGTAGTGGAAAAATTTCTCTCAGTGGTGTATAACCTAATCAGCATTACACCTTTAACTTGCATGAAAAGAGCACTATCTAATTAGTGAACATACTTTGTGAAAACGAAGGTTGAAGGTTAAGATTTCATTTACAATGCATCAGCTTAACTATGCCTTTGGGCTATTCCTACTAGATGGGATTTTCATGAATTCTCTTAAAAATAAAGGACGCTCCTAGAACTAATAAGAAATTGACTTGATGGTATGTATGAATTCATATTTAACTTTTGTAAGTGGTCCTTGATAATTTGAAGATTCATACTACATTTCCCTTTGAATGTCAGTATTCAGCTTTACAGAACTACTGTATGAACAGCGATACTAGTTTTCAGATAAACACATATGTAAAAAGACATGTATTTCAGGCTTGATCTTGTACAGGAGAAACAGGCATACAAGACTAATAAGCTTGTATCTTTGCTCCAACTAACATCTGATACCCTGCACTTGTATTTCCCAGCATCTGTGACAACATGCCTTTCTCTGGTACTCACTGGCACTGGAATCACCCTTCCCCAAAACGAGTAAGAGGAGTTCCAGATATTATTACAGATACTGTCCACCCAACCCCTTTTTTTTTTTTTCCTTTTTTATTTTTTGCTTTGTGTGAGGACGAATAACGATGCCAGGGAAGACTGACAATCCTTATACCCACACACAGCCTGAACTCGTCTGTGATTAACTCCAAAACCTCTGTGATGTCAAGAAGAAACATACTTTTAAACTTACCATGTAAAATCAGGGAGAAGGAATTAAAGAATCAATGTGACTAGTTCAGAAAACAGGTATCTACATTTTAGAAAGAGGAAAACTGAGATATTTGGTTACTAACGTGCATCTAGTAGATGGAGGTGGAAACAGGCATTTGATTCTCTATGAAGCCCGCTTCTTCATTTTGAACTACTAGCAAAAATTTTAACATTTTATTTCCCTTGCTAGGAAAAACATTTAAGGTTCAGTGAAGTCGCTTCAAAGATTCTAATATGAGTTTAATATAGTAATTAAAAATTCCTTAAAATAACAAACAAAACCATGGCACATTGGGGGAGGGGGGGGAGTAAACCGTTTTCATAAATAGAAGCAAGTCCATGTCAAAATCTCCTCATGGAAAAGGATAAAATAATCCACTATGTTCCTCTACTGATAAATGCTTTCAATCTCTCCAGACAATTTGTTTTCTTCGAAACACAACATTAAAAACAAAACTTATTTCAGCATTTTAATGGCCAATTTTCTACATGCAGTACTCAGAAAAGTATAGGAAAAAAGTCAAACAGCACTTTCAGCTTGTTTCTCAATTCTTTTTTTCTCAAAGCATCTAGGTCAGTTATGGTAGAAGCATAACATTGTGGAAATGAGGGGAAAAAAAAAGAAAACCATGAGAAGAAAAACAAATATGACATGCTTGGTTTTGTTTTCTTCAACAAAATGAAGATATTTTGATATTTATAATATGTTATACTACCAAGCTGTTGTAAACTAGAGAACCGTGTAGAAACTGAGGTTAGCCTTCCATTTGGTAATATTTGCAGAGAATAAAACAGAATATGTTTTTTGAATGTCTGAATAATGATTCAATCTCTTTAAAAATGGGTTGTGTCTCAAGGGGTTGAGTTATTACTATGACTAAAGGAATATGATTACTTTTCTCATAAATTCATAGCAAAGTCTATTTTGGAGTCATTAAACAACTATGATCAGTTTACCACTGAACTTTAGTTTATGTTTGCGAAGAGCAGGAGGTCACCTTAACTGAGATGAATATACGTCTGAAACAATTAATACAAGCCTCTGCACAATTCATAACATTATTCTTGTTTGTTTGAGAACTCTTAGACAAGAAGGCTCCCAGCAAGTGGTTAGAAATTTATTCCATGTCAGAAACGTAACATATCTACAGAACAGTGAGATTTATGAACAGGAAAGAAACACAGTTTGTTTTGGCTTGTTCATTTTAAATTAATACTGTGATACTTTCACCTACATACCTAACATTAGCTTCTTTGATTATAGTTTTCAAAGGATAGTTCACATGTATATGGAGGCTTGTATTCTGCATTAGATAAAAAGAAACTGAACGTTTGGCACTTAGTATTTACACGATCTGCCAGTTCAGGACTTCTAATGTGAGTAAGCAAGTTGATACGGTATAATATACTGCTGTGCGGGATATTTCAGTTAACTGTGAGATCAGCTGTGTATGCGCATGTATGCATTTAATGTTTGTAAATTAATCATACTATGTTTTTTAAAATAGTTTGAGAAATAATTGCATAAAATTGGCATTACAAGGTTCCAGGTAGGTTTTACTGACGACATGCTAGATCAAGTTTACTCAGAAGTGCAAACATGAATTTTTAATGGAACTATTACAACTATTACAACTCTGTAGGTAGAATACAGCCTAAAACTTAATGTTCATTGCATTCACTTGAATTACATAAATGTAAATCATAATAAAATCAGGTATGGAACTAATCTTCTGTTTTGATTATAGAAGCACACCTGCAGGAGAGGTACAGGTTCTACAGTGATGAGATGATTTGGGGAAAAAAATAAAACAAAAAACAAAAACCAAACCAACCACAAACCACCAAAACAAAACAAAACAAAAAAACCCCACCAAACCCTAACCCAGAAAAACATCAGCTAAGAACAGTGGTTGCAAACAGCCAAGCATACGTGATGAAGACAGGTCTCTTTAGTGAGCATCCAGAACTGAATTTAGAAGAAAAAACCTTTATCCATTCCATTTGTTTATCTTTCAGAGGAGACAAAAGAGCTATTTGCATACAGAGTTGACACAGGCACAAAGAAGTACCTGCTATATACCTCTAAGAATATGGATATGTTCCAGGGTGCAGTCATGGAGTTTTCATATGAAAGAAAATGGCCTCTATCAGGCTATTCTGTGTCAACACTGTTAGAAAACCATCAACATTCTTTGCTGAATTTCATATTTAAAAGATGTATGTGTTTCTGATGATTTTTGTCTAACATTCTTTGTCCTTGAAACTAGTTTCCCCAAGAGGAGTCACACTTGGCTTCACCTAATACTCTCAAACAAGCTTTCAGAATTTCTGCACTACAAAACACTGAAATGTTCTTGCAGTTCTAATTACCTTCAAATATAAGAAAAGTAGTTACTGACATGACTAGTTGTTGTCAATAATCAATAATAATCAATGGTAAAAACAAAGCAAAATGCCACCCTACCAGAAAACAAAACCAAAACCCACCAAAACCCGAACCAGAAAAACACATGTCCTCCTCCATATTTTGATTATCTCTGCATTTCTTATCTTTTCAGAGACCAAATAAAATCAATGCCAGGTATGTGAGTTCCAAAATAGGGTTTTATTATTTCATATAATACTTTTCACTAAAAGACATTGCATGATTTAAAAATTAATTCTAGAAAGTAAATGAATAAATGATCAAATTACTGTTTAGACTGTCATTAACATTATGATAATACAGTGTTAGGCTGAAGAAACCACTGTGTTCCATAGCTCTTCATTAAGTCTAAATGTGTTTAATTCTATTAAAATTATAGGAACTTCTGGCCCAAGGATTTTTAGGATTGACAGGGTATAGAAGATTTATTGAATTATTCTTCCTGATATTCTAAAGATAAGCATTCAGTTTTGTGGTGGACGAGTTCATTTTTGTGCTACTGTATTAATATATCTTCAAAAAAATTGCAGTTGGATGAGACATCAAAAAGCACTACAGTGCCTGTATGTCAGTTAGAGGATGATTCTAGTACTGAGCTAGAATGATGTAACCTACTCTTTCAGCTAGATAGATCCACTTACTAGAGGATTGAGACAGAAATGTCTTAAGTAGGAAAAATCTGTACTGTGGAGCATTTGCCAATGATGCATTCATTTGACCAGTGATGTGTCTTATTGAACATTTGGTTAATATTAAGCATATATCAATTTAGAATCTACTTGGTAAGGATATATATTTCCTGTATTATAGGGTTTCATGTATTGGAGAAAAAGACAAATAGAGTATATGAAAGAAATTGATCTTATGACAGCTGCATTTTAAGTGTTTTACAATAAGAATGATAAATTTTAGTTAATACTAAATACTAATTTAGTTAATACTGCTGTAAAAATATTTCAGAATGGTAAAGCACATTTTCACAAGTGTAGAGGCAATTTCTTAGATCAAAATTGCATATCAAAAAGTTTTTAAATAGAACATGGAAGCTGTTCTTAAGCGCATAGCCCGAGTTGAAAATGTAAAAAGAGTAAAACTATTCACAGTAAACTGTAACCATTCTGTCCAACATTACCAGCTGTAGTAATAACATAGCAACTTTAGAAAGAAAGAAGTCACAGGGTTGAAAAGGCTGTAGAATACAGCAAACACTATTTTAATATAAAAATCTGGACAAGATAATTTTGGTTCCCTGAACTAAGCAGACTGCATATACCACTGCCACCGAGTCTGTCAAGGGCTTAGAAAGAATACCTATATTGTCTCCAGTATGCTGACTGAAAAAGAGCCTATAATGCTAACTAGCTTGCAAAGCAATGTAAGAACACAGATCCGAAGTGATAAGGAATATCATGTTTTCACTTTTTCACAACAGTAGGAGAACATGAGATAATTTCTCATTACTTCCAATCTGAATCATATTAATATCTTGGAGAACAAATTGCATCCAACAAATTGCATCCAACAAGAAATAAAACACTTAGTCGCTTATAGTAACGTATCAAATAGCATTCTTAAATTAGAACAAAATGCCCACTGACTGTGCAAACTGCATGAGCTCCGCAGAGAGAGGACAATAGATGATTTTCAATGCTTTTGAGGAGCAAAAGACTTACAGCCCTATGTATCCCAAGGTGGATCATATTTAGTCATCTAAGAATGAATTGTCTGTGTCTCAATCATTCCATTAGAACTACAAGAGAACAAATGTTCAGATTAGACAGAAAAAAAAGAAAACTCTGCAAATAGCCACCGAGATGTACAAATTTATTTGCCAGAACTTTAGAAGTATTTCTGAAATATTTCACCCAATATGTATCTATATCCAGACTAATATCCAGAAACAAGCATGATCTTTCTGTCAGATTCCAAGCCCTCGATTTTAATTTAGAAGTAGTTAGACAAAACAAGGTGAGAAACGCCCTTTAGGGCGAAATTAGTATCTCATGTATGTAATTTCTTCTGATTTTTTTTTTTTTTTTCAAATTATACTGATTGAAAATCATAGTAGTGTAGGTATGAAGGACAATGGCCTAAAGTTGTGCAAAACAAAAAATGAATTTGGTGTATCAAACCCCATGAAACTGACTGACAGAGTATTTTTAAAATAGATTGTAAACCCAGTACAATTCACACTTTTTCAAAGGCTTTCAGCTTTCTTGGCAGGCGTATTTTTTTCTTACCTGCATCTTGTTCAGTTAAATTATGCTGCATAAATTCCTATTTTTCACCTCAGGAAACTGGAAAACACCCCAAACTCAAAAAAACCCTTTATTGTTCTTATTGTTTTGAATTTTCATTTTGGAAAAGTAGTGAAATTCCACGATTTATTTGAAGGTGACAGTGTCAGTTTGATGCACAGTAATATATCCTTCCAATCATGGAATTCATCAGGCATCCTGTTTTATTTGGTGAATAAGGTCATTTTCAAATAAAAGCAAGTTTGAAAGGACTGGTTGGCATCTAATGGATTTAACAAAGAAGATGAAATGCCGGATGTCTCTGTGGGCAGATGCAACTTAGCTTACTGCTGTGTACACAACCACCTAAGTAAGATTTGTTATGCCTGCCAACAAAAAGGCTACAGTATAGTAATTTGCATATCTTGTCTGGAGTCAGGATAATGTTGGAACTAACTTTGGAAGAGGCTAGTACACCTTCAGAGGTCAGTACCTCGTCATAGCCTAAACAAATGGGGAGACAGATGGCTGCTGTGAATGGCCTTAAAGAACACCATTCAACATTATGGTGTATTATTATGATTCTCTGCCCTTCTTGCAAAGATCAGACTGTCTCTCAGAATAATAAGCATCCAACTGAGGGTGCACCGAAAGCCATTTTCCTTATCTAGGAAGAATTCACAGTTCTATGAATTCTAGGTAATTCTATTAATTTTTATGAACAAAACTGGGAAATAATGCGCACCTTTGCTTTTCTTTAGTTGATTTTCACTAATTTTGAGGGGGGGAATTATTTATGTTGAAATCATAATTTTATTTTATTTTTTAGTAA
Organism: Thinocorus orbignyianus; assembly: GCA_013400375.1. Classification (NCBI taxonomy): domain Eukaryota; kingdom Metazoa; phylum Chordata; class Aves; order Ciconiiformes; family Thinocoridae; genus Thinocorus; species Thinocorus orbignyianus. The sequence continues at coordinate 18,013 of VXBW01002110.1, read as the reverse complement.
AACATTCTTTTTTTGGCTTCTGGAATATTTTTATGTTAAAGGTAAATTATTTCTAACACAATTAAAATATATGTACAGCTTGTTATTGAGATCTCAAATGTATCAGTCATATAACTGCACACTAAAGTCCTAAAAAACAGGATGAATTAGTTAGATATAAAATTCTGTCACTTAAAGACTGAATGAAGCTGTAAGCTAGACTCTCATATAGTTTAGAAATAAATCCTGAAAAAAATTAATTTGTTGCAAAAGTTTGTTTAAGATGAAAACATAGCTTTTAGTAAATTAATTTTTTATTGCTTTCTATGGCCAAAATGATAAGCTAAGGCCATTGGGCTCTTTACTATCTCATAGACAACTCTAGTTTAAAGAAAAAGGGTTCTAGACTTCATTAAACGAGTGACTGCAACACAATATAGATTTAATAGCTGTATTGCTCACCATCACAGTCATAAAAATCTATGAAGATTAGGTTCCTTTTACTGTGCAGGCAAAGTGTTTTCAGTAGTTACCTCTTAGATTACTTAAAGATGCCAGTAAAGTTCCACCTTTATTCTGAATGAAAACAACTATTTCAATATTAAGTGTACTACCACCACTATTTTAGTTGCAGCATCATGGCTTCACATACTATTTAAGAACTGAAAATAAATGTATTTTAAAGTATCAGTAAATGCAACAATATTTCACAAAACACTTTTGTCCTTACTAGATATATTTTCAGAATTCATTTCCCTGATGTTCATCATTCCGGGAGATACTCAAAATGACCCTTTTTTATACTAAAATAACTCACAGTGTAATGTGACAGCAGAATATTTGTAATTTTATTTAATTGCAGCATAATGAAGTGACTTGAAATCTTCTGTTTTCACCTTTCAGTAGGAAAACTCCGTGTACCTTAACACAAATAGTCATGTTTTATATAGATGAATCGAACCCAGATGTTGCCATTATTTTAGATCACACTAAAATTGGAAATAGGAGGAAGCCTACCTTCAATATACACATAGGGTCAGGTTGTAACAGTACATCAAGAGGCTCCAGGATAGAAGATTGTTATAACTTTCTCAGAACGTACTGAATCACAAGGTTGAAGTGAAATGGTCTACTTGTCAAGTGGAAGATGAAGTGGCTTGAGACCTCTTCTGTCTGGTACCACCTGCCAACTGCCTCAAGGTTTGTTACAGTGAACAGGAATTAAAAGAGTAAAACAAACCACAGATGAAGGATCTTCCCCTGAGCATTTGTACTCCCAAGTATTATGCTCAATATTGTACAAGTGTTCTGATACAAGGGGGTAATATGCCATTAGACAGTGCTCCTATTCTGGGCAGAAAACATCTGGAAGCAGCATCATGTGGACTGCAATATTTATACACAACTTGTGTGAAATAACACAAAGCATGCTGTCCAGCATTAGGTTCATATAAGACTCTGAAATGCTAAATACCCATTAACTATTCCAAACCTATGAGCTGGTTTTCCACAAGCTAAAGGCAAATTGCATATAAAAAGAAATTGCATTCTCTGGAACAAAAAAATGCATATGAAGAGGAGCATCTTAATAAATCAACTTATTTCTTCTCAAAGATGAAAACATTCTCCTTGAAGAAGCATACTGTACCCCAATAAATACAATTTTCCTCTGTGTTGGTGTGGTAGCGTGGGGTCTCTAACCTGGGCTGGTCTTGGCACCTAACTCATTTTAGCTGGCCCTAACCACTGTCTAGTGATCAAGTGACCATTGCTGAGCATGTTCGAACTGCATCTCTCTGAATGCTGTATCTGAACAAGGTCTGTGGTTCTCATGGACTCCTAATGTAACCAACAATAGACATCTACACCCACAGAGGCTGGAGAAAGTGATCATAAACCATCCACGTTTTAGCTGAGAAACAAGAAGAAGAAACCTGTGACACTGAAATGCATAAAAACAGGCCTCTCCTGACAGCTTTGAACTCTTCTCAGTAAAGACTTTGAGAGATTCAACAACTATACAAAATAACGCTCTACCTCTGTTTCCAAGCAGCCTGAAATCTCAGCCTTAGGACCTGGGGTGAAATCAAAGGAGTGAGTATAGTGGAGAAAAGGAAAAAGGTACTAGAGAGTTTTCTGGAACAACAAGTTTCATTATATTATTTATGAGGGTCCACTATATTGATATGGACTGCAAAGTGCAAGCATTTCTGTTATGTTTTGATTAGGCTCTTATGAGCTTAACCGGGTGAGCAATTATTTCCTAGTTCTATATATACAATACTCTTCTTTCTGGCCATTTCGATGGTTTAAATATAATAAATTTATGCATTCTTTGTGTGCACTTGCACAAATTACTTGCACATGGATTCCAAGGTAAAACCTCTTTTTTTCTGACAGTTGAATAAAAATGTAAGCTGCTTATTATGTATTTGGTAATTAATCATACTGTTAATGAGATCCAACATTGCTATATACTAGGCAGCCACTGCTACCTTTGTTATCTCTGTTGAAAATGAAACAGCCATAACAAAATAATGTCAGGGGAAAATATATTTTTAACATAGTTTTTCTGCATTACTTGCACGAACATGGATTTTGTGTTTTAAAGATTTCTAGAGAAGATTATTATAATTATGATATATTAGAGGTGATTAATTTTAAATAAAAAAATGAAAATCAGGGAGCAGCTTGCATGCTCTTTTCTACTAACTGGAATAACTATTCACCAACACACCACGGAAAAAAATAATCTGGGGAATATATTTAAAGAAATGTCATAAATAAGAATCTAATAGTCTAATTTGAATTTTAAGTTCTAAAATTAAGACACAGGTTATCAGAAATAACATCACACACACAAAAAAATTAACTTCTTGTCAAGAAGGAATGAAAGTCTAATAGTTTTTCAGTGGACATTATTTCATTAAAAAGATTCAACACTGGCACGTAAGTACTGCTTCAGTATTCATGACAAATCAGGTGAACACAAAAAGCAAATAGTTTTCTTTTGCCTAATTTGTCCTCACAGTAGGCAGAACATGACGTTAAATGATCTAGCAATAACTGGAAAATTCTAAATTAAACAGAATAAAAATAGAGCAACATCATGCCCGATATGCCTTAAAGTCTGAAGGAAGAAGTTTGTTCAACAGCTGATTTCTTCCGAAGTTTTCATTGCCTCCCTGTGAAATAACTTGGTCATACATATACATCAGGGGTTTGTGTTTTAATTAATCTCTTTGTCCCTCACATGTTATCACATGGAAAATACTTGAAATAAAGCCAAATCTTCTGAAAAACTTATTTGTAAATGAAAGCTTGTACTAATATTATGATTAAAAATATTAAAAGAATTAAAAATTAAAATCTACATAAATAGTTCATGTCAGCACATCCAAATTTGGACAAACCTGTCTCACTAAAAGACTTCAATTTTCCCTGTACAGGTCTACGTACTTCATTGTGGCAATAGTGATACTTTAGGGACAAAGGAAGAGTGAGGTGAACTATGGCATAGTCAAAAAACATTCACTGTGTTGTGGAAGGTTACTTGCATTTCCGGGCTTTACTTGAACCTGCGCTGAACTTCAAGGAATTCTGCTGTTTCTTTTGTAGCACTTTAAACAGGAGGTAGGACTGATGGGGAAATTCCTGAAAAAATGAGTTTGAGCCTTTCTATAGTTGAATTTATTGTGTAAATATTTTCTTAACAAATTCCAGTTTCTTAATTATTTTTTTTCTGAAGGTTACTGTTGAATGTTTTTCCTCTAGTGGCCTTGAACTTTTTTTCTTTCTGAACGTGTACTTGACCAACACACAGTAAGTGTGACCCTCATAACAGTTTTTCTATTCTCTCTCCTTTTTTCCTCTTTAACACTTAAATCACTTCAGATAGGAAACGTATCCAAAATTCCCTTGAGTGTTTCCTTGCTTAAAATACTGCAGCCATAAGTTTTGAAATAAAAACAAACAATAGCATATACTGAAGCAAAAACTCTCAAAATCCTTAATTGCTGGTACTCTGAAGGTATATCTAAGAACTGTAGAGATAAAATGAGATCCGAGTTCATTTGATTAACGAAACCATTGTGTTTCTGTCTTTTTTTATTAGTGTTGTTCCATATTTCTAGAACAACAAGAATTGTGTTTATAGGAAGAATTTTGCCTTGTACTAAGGAAAAAAAAAATGGTGGAGAGTGGGGATGGGGGAGAGAAGAATAGAAACAGATCATCCTAACAGCTTTTATAGTATATACCACAATCCAGTGTGGCTACTAAAAAGAAAATAAAATAAAAAAATTGTTTTTAAATGTGTTGTTGGACTGCTGCTTTCTGACAGAATTATTACAAACATTTCTGCATATTTTCTGCATGAAGACAAATTTATTCTGTTCATATTTGTGTGTATGCACATTTTACTGCTGACTTGGTTCTGAAAATTAAGCTAGAATTGATGGCAAAAGGAGAATGCATACTCACTATGCAATACTGAAAATATTCAAAAGTATCCAAATATCGTCTGCAGGAGATCCATTGCACTTTTTAGTTCACATTTATGAAGAGAAACTGTTCTGAGAACATTCTGTGTTTGCAGAACTACTTCTGATTGTTCAATTCATAGACGCCTATTGGTTTTTATTTGACTGAATATAAGTTGTTCAGTTTGTTTGTTTTTTTTCAGAAATACTTTAATGTGGTGGCATGGTACAGGAAAAGAATTTTTATAACTTCTAGAAGTTACAATGCATAATAATAAATAACATGAAAAGAAAAAATACCATCTTATAAAAAGTGTAATTTTAATCATTTATGACTATTGTAGGGATGAAGAATATCTGAATTAGAACAATAGTAGCAATCATTATTATAATAAATGAAAATCATATGAGCCACTACATATGATTTAAAAATGTATTTTTGTTATCGCGGAAATGTAGAGTTGCCTTATACAAATCATTTGATTTTGGAACATGCTCTTGTCTCTTCTAATAAATACACTTTTGTCCTAGAAAATAATCCATGTGTATTTTTACTTGGATCTATGTGAGAATTAGTCAGATGAAAAGGCCACAGTGAAAAAAATATCTAAGCATGAAAAATAATGGTTTTATTATTTAAAGCTTGATAAGCCCTGCGTGTCATCAAGTGTTTTGTCATAGTACACGGAACAGAAGTTCCGGGTAATTCTAATTCCTCAAAAAGCCTGATAAAATGTTATTTTAAAACAACAGAACAAGCATATCCTCATTAAGATTATAATTTTCATTGTAAAGAACTGGAGTTTATGCATAAATTAATGACAGAGTTGTGGGAAGTTTCATCAACTTAAAGGACAAGAATGATGGTGGCATTTCTGACAATAACTTGAACAGTGATCAATTCACAGGAGGGTTAGATGACTTTAGACAGCGATTTTTGACTTCAAGGTCATTTTGTCTGTCATGATGGTTGAACAAGCTGTCTTACTCTGTTGACCAATGACTTCTGAAGCCACTGGTCAAAGTTTAAATTTCAAGACTGGGATCAGGAACAATTGCAATTCCCCCTTCATATACATCTGACTCTGCAAAGATACCTCTCTGATGTGCAAAAGATCTCCCTGAGAACTAGAGGTATCATTCGTATTTAGCAGGAGATGTTGTTAGCTATTTGAGGTGCCAAACCATGTTATCTAAGACCTGCTGATAATGAAATAAGACTTCTAAGGCTGTGGGAGAGAGATGACTGTCTAAGTCTATGCAGTGGGACTGTGTTTAATACAGAATTCCTATATTCTCAATGTACAAATGAATATAAAATTAGCAGTCATGGTAACACAATGTTGAATAAAATAAAACTTTAACAGTTGCTGATTGTAAAATAAGTATGAGATCATTAATACCCAACGAAAAACCTTGTTTAGCTCTGTAAACAAATCTCTTCTGTAAAGAATTTAAGGAAAGAAGTAAACTTCATTCTCACAGGAGATACATGCATGGTGGGTTCAGCCTTTTAGCCTAAGCAAACATTACATTCGCACTTTCTACAAGGAAAGTAAAATCTGATTTTCTACAGACAAATTACCCAGTTTTTTTCCCATGTCAACACTGAAAAGAGACAATTCACAGACAGTTGAAAGACCTTGAGAATGCAACAGATGGCATGGGAACGTTGGTGAACAGAAGTCTAGACTGGTAAACCATTAGACTTAAAAAAACATCAGACAGCGTTACTGAACTCTGGGGGAGGAAAATTTCCCAAGATCTGTTTAAATTTCCCAAGTGTTGTTTAAACTACAGTCAGGGTTGCGAAACACTGGAACAGGTTGTCCAGAGAAGTTATGGATGCCCCACCCCTGGAAGTGTTTAAGGCCAGGCTGGGTGGGGCTTTGAGCAACCTGCTCTAGTGAGAGGTGTCCCTGCCCATGGCAGGGGGGCTGGAACTCAATGATCTTTAAGGTCCCTTCCAACTCTAACGATTCTATTTTTCAATATAAATGTATTGAAAATTGCTATAAGCACTCAAGCACACTAGCATTCTTTCACATTTGTTTTTAGAGGTCTGATATATACCTACAGAACAACAAACGCAGATCAGCCATTTTCTGGGAACAGTTTGAAGCCATTTTCTCAAAAAGAAAACACATTCTATCTTTTACCAAGTGGATGTGTTTGTGGATGGATGTACAGTATAACCTGAAGATGAATAGATTGAAAACTATTGAAAAGAAGACTAGAATATCAAGTCAAGAGCTCTGCTAGCAAATCCCTATCCTGTCCAGTCACATGCAGTCCCTGAAACTGAATCAAAGAAAGAGTAGCAGTTAATTATTTAGGTAAATCCCAGTCCATGGTTTTACATGTAAAGACACAAAAATTTTCTGGACAATTTACAGAGATCTAGAAACTAACGTATGTCATGACTACAAGATTTCAAGCTTTGGAATCAGATTGTTTTACATGGTCTTAGGTGGTTGGATAAAATAAGATATTTTAATGAATTAATAAGTTTTTATCAGAAAAATCAGTCTCTGTTTTTCAGCTATTTGTAGTCATTATTACAATTAGTGGTCGTTATTTTCTGCACTGAACATTATTCTCTCTTACAGTGAATGAGCAGTAAATACTATGGTGATATTCACACTTTCCAAAGTTGTTATATTATACATCGGTACGACCACAGGAAGAACATTTCAGGTCCCTC
>VXBW01002110.1:0-10817 GCA_013400375.1 Thinocorus orbignyianus | reverse complement strand
AAAAAAAAAAAAATTAGTAACACTATGACATCACATTTTGTCTTCTAGAAAGAGAAAAGGACAACTCCTTGAAGTCAAGTGCAAAAGAGCATCTCCATCCTTTGTTGGGAGATGCAGGGGGGAACAAAGTGTCAAACGCAGAAGAAAAGTCTAAGGTAAATAATGACTTCTTTGCCTCAGTCCTTCATAGTAAGACCATTTGTTCCCGGGGTACCTAGTCCCTTGAGCTTGAAGCCAGAGACAGGAAACAGAGTGAAGAACCCACAATCCAAAGGGAGAAGGTTAGCAATCTGCTACACCAATTAGACACACACAAATCTATGGGACCAGATGGGAACCACCCNTGAGAGAGGTGGCAGAAGTGCTCACCACTTTCCATCCTTTTTCAGTAGTCCTAGCTAACTAAGGAGTCTCAGTTGACTTGAAGACAGTAAATGTGTCGCCATATACAAGAACGAGGAGAAGGAGGATCTGGGGAACTACAGGCTTGTCAATCTCACCTCAGTGACAGGGATGGTTATGGACCAAATCTTTTTGAGTGCCATCACATGGTTCGTAGAGAACATTCATGTGATCAAGCTCAGTCAGCACGGCTTTATGAAAAGCAGATCCTGCTAAACTAACCTGATCTCATTTTCTGAAAAATGGTGGATGAAGAAAAAGCTATGGATGTTGTTTATCTGGACTTTAGTAAGGTCTTTGATACAATTTCACATAGCATTCTCCTGGACAGACAGCCTGCTCATGGTCTGGATGGGTATACTCTTCCTCGGCCTGTTGTTTGAACCCTGAGAGTTGTGGTAAATGGAGTTAAATCCAGTCGACAACCCGTCACAAGTGGCATTCCCCAGGGCTCAATACTGGGGCCAGTTCTCTTTAATATCTTTATTAATGATCTAGACAATGGATGGAGTGCACCCTCAGCAAGTCTGCAGACAACACCAAGTTGGATGAGAATGCTGATCTGCAGAAGGATATGACCTTGCTGGATCAATGTATCAAGGCCAATTGTATAAGATTCAACAAGGCCCCACACTTGGGTCACAACACTCCCTGCAGTTCTACAGTCTTGGGAAAGTTGTAAGCTCTCTGGCAGCAAAGGACCTGCAAGTGTTGTTTGACAGCCATCTGAATGAGATCCAACAGGCTGAGGGGAGACCTTACTGCTCCCTACAACTACTTGGAAGGAGATTGTAGTGAGGTGGGTGTTGGTGTCTCCTCTAAAATAAAAAACTATGAGAGGAAATGGACTCAAGCTGCACCAGGGAGGTGTAGATTGAATATTAGGAAAAACATCTTCACAGAAAGGATTGTCAAGCACTGGAACAGGTTGCCCTGTTATATTTATTACAGCAATTATTCTACAATCATGGAACAAAAAACCCCCAAACAAACAAACAAACAAAAAAATAGATGCCCTGATTAAATTGATTATTAGATTCTCGCACTTTTACAGCATTGGAATAGATGCATTGAATACCATGGTCTATTACATAATATTTAGGGTATTAAATTTCATTTTTTAAAATCAAAAAATCGTATCTGTCAATAAGCCCCTGGCTTGTAGATTTCAAGAGAGAAAAAAATATCATAGAATCATAGAATGGTTAGAGTTGGAAAGTTCATCAAGTTCGAATACCTCTGCCATGGGCAGGGACACCTCCCACTAGACTAGGTTGCTCAAGGCCCCATCTAGCCTGGCCTTGATCACTTCCAGGGATGAGGCATCCACAGCTTCATTGGGTAACCTGTTCCAGTGCCTCACCCCCCTCACAGGAAAGAATTTCTTTCTATTATCTGATCTAAGTCTCCTCTCTTTCAATTTAAAACCATTATTCCTCATCCTATCTCTACACTTCCTGCCAATAAATTTCTATTTCATTTGTGCAGATAAAATGCTATAGTTACATACAAAAGATATTGGCATAATGTGGTGGGTATATAAAAAGATGAGTTTTTCATGACCAGCATTGCAAACTGCTTTCTTTTAATTAACAAATGACAAGATAGGATATTTTTATACCTATTCTACATATTTAGACAGCCTGGGTAGGAGAAAGAGTGAAACATGACTGACAGACTAATATTATAATATTACTCAGATTTTGGAAATAGCAAGTGTCTTCAAAAGGCTTCACTGCCCTCAGAGCAATTCCCTGACAGCATATCTGTTGAGGAATAAGCTTAATTTACAACATGTCCAACAGGAGTGCTATTGGGGAGGAGGAAAAAATCACACCTTCTGGAATCCCATTAAAATAAAACAAGTCTTCTGTTAAATGACAAATACAGATGCATTTTGCCCTTCTGTACACTATTCCCACCCACCTCGTATGCATACCTGTCCTATATTTTAACAGATTGCTGTCAAATAACTTAATGAGATTAGGTAAAACACTGGAAAAAATAGCAAGGTTCAGTGATTTTCTTCACTCAAATTCAGTAAAAACTAGATGTGTTGAAACAGTCAGATGCTCACATAAATGAAGAAGTCTCCTAAAGCAGAGGTTAGTGGCACAAATCAATAAATTGAAATACACATTCTGTTCATATGTCAGTAATATAATATTTGCAATTCAGAGAATGTTTACCTTAGAGATTGTAAACCAAAAGTAAAGCTATAGAAAAAATATAGGTTGAAAACATCAGAATGTTGAACATGGGTTTTTCAGAAGTGGAAAAGTCATCTTTATCCTGAAAACTGCTGATGGACCACTAATTTCAAAGAAAAGGAGGCCATTTATTCAGATACTTAACTGGCGACCTAAAGTTGAAAGTGGTAAAATGTTATCATTACTTTATCAAACTATCAGGATACAAATACTTCTTAACATCTTGATACCTTCCTTCAGATTTTCAAATTCTGAAGGTGAAGCTGAAAAAATATATAAAAATAAAAAATTAAAAAAAATTGTGCAACTGGGAACTAAAGCTATGCTTGTGACCAGGAAACCTTTTGTAGTGGTAGGTACCTATACAGCTGGGTAATATCTATTAGTAAATGAAGTATGCACATTCACGTGGGCTCATTTTAACTTGTAAGCAAAACTTGAGACTCCACTTTGAAAATAATAAAAAATAGTTTTACGTAGAAGAATTTATTACTCAAGTTCTATAAATGTCATCAGTGCAATAACCAACAAACTGCTTTCTCTGCCATGCATTCTTTCGGAATTTCTGGAAAATTGATGTGGTGCTCTACCACTAGTAGAGTTCCAACACCTTATTTACTTTGTAAAAAAGACATTTAAAAAGATAAGAATTAAAACAAACAAACAAACAAGCAATCAAAACCACAAAGCCAGATCCTGGAATCAGTTCTGTTTCTGAAACCAAATATTCTTAGACATTTATAAGAATAAACATTTACGTGGGATAAAAAAAGTAATTAAAAATCCACACTTATGTTTGAAAAGCAACAGAAGTGCTATCAGGCACAGCATTAGGTATAGGACTTTGCTTTGATATGCAGGATAAACTAGAATCTACATAAACACTGACATTAGAATTAAAAAGCAGCATGTAAAAAAATGAAAGAACTAAAGTTTCATAGATAAATCATTGGTTGTGCAGAAGGAAAAATACAGATAACAAAAAAAAGTCCACAAAAGAAAAACAAGAAAAACAAAGACATAATTGCTTATAAGAAACTGAGTATTTTTAGAAAAGTACAAAGATAAATTTACTTTGACTGAGACAGTCTGCATTGGGTGTAGGTGTCAAGGTTTTTGTGTTGGGAAGTCACAAACAAGCCTTATGGAAGAAGAGACAAATGTTTGTCCTTCACAAAATACAAAAGAGTCCAGACCTTTTCCGCCAGATCTGCAACAGAGCATTACTGACTCCATCAGTCATGTGTGACACCTCTGCGAAAATATATTTAAGAAAGGGGAAAAAGCCACTAGAACTTGCACCTGGGACAGAGTAACTCTGGACACAAGTATAAATTAAGAGTAAAGTGACTGGAACTTAACAGTCCATGGAGTTTTTTTCTAGAGCTGCAAATAACAGTTGTCAGTTTGTAGTTAGACACAGCCATTGTGAGAGTGGCTAAGTAGATGTACATGTGGTGGCTAAGCAGATATAAACGTATTCAGCAGCCCTGCCGAAAGGCCTGTGGGACTGCTAGTTGACAGCAGGCTCAATATGAACCAGCAGTGTGCCCTAACAGCCAAGAGGTGAAACTGCATGCTGGGGTGCATCAAACACAGCATCACCAGCAAGCCAAAAGAGCGGATTATCCCACTCTACTCAGTGTTGGGGTGGCCTTGCCCAGAGTACTAGGTGTCACCATTTAAGAATGTTAAGGATGCATTACTTGATTGCATTCAGAGGAAGGCAAAAAAGGTGGTGAAAGTGCTGGAAGCAATGACCTATGAGATGTAGCTAAAGGACTCTGAGTTTTTCTGATTTGGAGGCCTCATTGGTCTCTACAGCTTCCTGAAGAAGAGAAGCAGAGAGGAACTCTTCTCTCTGGGATCCAGTGATAGGATTCATGGGAATGGTTAAAAGCTGCTCTAGGGAAAGTTCAGATTTGACGTTAGGAAGTGTTTCCTCACTGAGAGGTTAGTCAGATCCTGCAATAGGCTTCCCAGAGAGGTGGTCCATGTCCCAAGCCTATTAATATTTAAGAGACATTTGGACAATTCTCTTAATACTTACTTTAACTTTTGGTCAACCCTGACTTGGTCGGGCAGCTGGACTAGATGATCATTGTAGGTCCCCTCCTTTTGGAACTATTCTATTCTATTCTATTCTATTCTATTCTATTCTATTCTATTCTATTCTATTCTATTCTATTCTATTCTATTCTATTCTATTCTATTCTATTCTATTCTATTCTATTCTATTCTATTCTAATACATAATTAATTTATTTTCCTAGTTGGTTCTGTTTTGACTACAGTTGTAGTTGGCAAGGAATGTCCCTGCCTTTATATTGACCCACAACCTTTCTCACTCTTGTTCTTCTGATTTCCTGCCTCATCCTGCTGGTGGGAGTGATATGGATGTCTGGCTGAGAGTTTGGCTGCTAGCTTGGACCAACTGAGCATACTGGTACTGACATGGTGAGCTTATTTTTTTTTTCACAGTAGTTTTACACTAGTAAGCACTCGTAAGAATCTACTTCTCACGTGAAATAAATGTGTTTTATCTGCTAAGGTCTGTGAAGTCCCTACAGAGGAAAATGTAAAACCTTCCTCACTGTGTTTGCTTTTTCTCCAAGAAAAGAAAGACATTAAAAACTTTTGTACGTTCAAGAAGGAACAACAACAACCCCCTTACTCAACAAACTGTATACTTTTGTAAAAATTTTCCTCCCCATAAGGTTTTAGTTCTGCTTGGTGAAAACTGAAGTAATGCTCTTTGTAATTGTACAATGACACACACAGTTAATATGTTCTGAACTATCAGGACATTACAGAAACGGGGAACAAAATTGACCTAACTTAGGTTGTTCCTTTATTTTCACATCTCTCCTTCCTTTTAGAGAGTAACTTCACATCACCAATATACAGCAAAAGAGAACTAAAAATTCTACTCACAAAGGCGGCAGTGATAATAAGGCCTAGAAGGTAAATCCCCAATTTGTAATTCTACTTATGAATTGTTGTTGTATTTTAAAATATTTTAAAGGTATGACTGAAGTCTGGAATAAGACTTTTTGAATGAAATTTCGAGAGATCACTGCAATAGAAGGACCTCAAAGTCTAAACTCAATCTGACCATTCTGTTTCTTCCTGAAATTGTTAGCAATTAATCTGGATTGTGACCCAAAATTATTACTGAAAGAAAAAAAATTATAAAAAAACCCAAGAGCTATATCAGAAGGAAAATTTCTGAAATTTTTGAAAATAAGCATATCACATAAAGAATAACTATATTTGAAGCTATATTTGAACTCTGGTTAAGGAAAACATCTTTTCAAATGTGTCTAGCTACTCTATAGAAGGAGATACACTTACTGAGATTTGGATATCGTATATAGAAATCAATTTTCACTGTTGTTGGGTCATGACTATTAGCTCCATCATTGACAAATTGCAAGCAAATTGAAGGATAAGCTCTTGAAAATACTTACTGATAATGTTGAAAAAAAGTGAAAACAGGCAATGGGGTAAATAGTAAGGCAACTGGAACATGAGAAACCTAATTTGTAGATGTGTATGGTTATGAATGTTTAATTTTCAAGTACAATCCTAACTTCAACTAAAACATGAAAAAATACAGATATTCTGTTTTTTTGCATCATTGGTGTTTAGCTGCTGTGAACTGCAGTGAACCAATACACGTTACATATCCAGAAATATTTTTCTTTAATATATTTGTCAATTTTGACAACTTGATGTGATATGGAAGCAATAAATATTGATTCTAGTTGTAATATAAGTTACAATTTTTAATTTTTTGAAAGGGGATGAAATTTAAATATTGGCAATTTTCAGAATAGCTACTACTTTCTACTAATATATTCATCTAATAGATCTGAAAGAAACCATATATATTCCTCTCTTTAAGAAGTCTTGATAGAAGATATAAACACAGTCTTAATTGCTCTGTAAAATCACTGGTTTTAATCTTAATGCTGGACTTTGTGAACTCAGATTAGTATAGATGTTTACTGAATCAATCCATAATATTCCACTATGGAAAAATCAATCCCAATTTTCCACGACAACAGCAAATTTGTAGGAAAGCTAGAGACTTTCTTATACTGGTCAGATTTTTCATTTTATAGTCTTAAACAAACTACAATGAGAGACAGAGAAAGAAAAAAAATCCCAAGCAACTATAGATTTCAAGTATTAAAATCAGCAAAAAATTTTGGAGAAGAAAGAGTAGTACAAGCAAGCTACATTTACAAAGGTATCAAGTCTTTCTCTGGCTGTTAATCACATTCTATCTTCCCGTCATGTGAAAAAAAAACAAAAAAAAAACAAAAAAAAGTTTTGTTGGCAAGATGTATTCCTGAAAAAGCTTTAGTTTAACATCAAGAGCCGGTGTATTTGGCTAAGTACAACTACGCTTTACAAGTCAGTATCTTTTATGCTAAAGAAACAGAAGTCAGCAATTTGTTTACATTAATGAGAAACACCTGGATGTTGCATTGTTTATTCCCTTTTTTCTCCAACTCTTACAGAAACATGCATGTGTGGCAGTACAGTTAAGCATCAGCTCAGAATGTCTAAGAAAATATTAGTGAAAATTTCCCTTTGAATGCGACTAGGAGGAGCTCAAAAAAGTATGGAAAGATGTCCTAAAGCTGAAAGTAAGGTTTCTTAATATCAGAGGTCATAGGTCTTTTTGTAGCATAAAAGTCTGACAATTCTAGCAGAGAGTTACCACCCAGTAACATCATCCAGCTAAAAAAATGTCACTTTTGGTGCATTTTCTAGTGATTTATCTGGAAATAACTCACAATTTTTTCTGATCATTTAATTGGATTGGTATTTCTATGAAACTCGAAATGGTAATTTGTACCTAGCACTTCTTTTCTGGCATGTTGGATCAAATTAATTATCTCAAAAAGCTATGCATTATTAAGGCAGTCATGTGCAGAATGAAGTCTAGTTTTCAGCGGACATAGTTGAACATATACAGCACAAGTATGTGAGCTGCATGGATCCTTACATGTTTGTGATGGCCTCAAAAGGATGATACCAGAGCTATCTGGATGGTTATCTGGATGATTCTCTAAGAGAATCAGTGTCAAGTGCTGCTATTGTGCTGTGTTGTTCTCATGTAATGGATTTATTTTTTTTTTTACTCTCAGTTTTATTTACCATGAATTTTTCATATTTCATGTCTTACTGAAAGTAAGAATTTCTAGTCCTGACGGATGCAAAGGTAATGTAGTGGTTGGAAATCTGAAGTATTATAAAATAATCCTGTATTTTATTATCAAATTTAGAGATCTTTCAGTGTTCAGTCTGCTTTTCCATCTTGAGAGTAAGCAACATTATTTTCACCAGAGGTAAAAAACTCGGTGTGGTTGGTACTTACACCACACAAGGCAAAAGCCTAGACTGTGATTTCTCCTGAAAAAAATATTTCTTTGAGCCTACATGACTAACTAGACCATGCAGATGTCTTCATTGGTTGATTTTTTTCAAGGAAAAACTACAACAGATAGAGTGAATGAAGGCAAAATTCATAATTGTCTAAACCAAAACTTTAGCTGGAACTAGAGCAGCTATGGGTGACCTCAATATCATTGGACCAAACCAGAGGAGTGGGGAGATTGCCAACAAGCAACTGACTTTCAATGGAAAAAATTTGGCATTTTATAGCTTCACACGTTTGGTGCACCTACTTTTCCTTGCAATGACAATGAACAGTGAGAGAGACAGATTTGCCTCTTTCCCACAGAATCCAGTCTGAGACAGGAAAAACATTTGCTTGGTATTTTTCATATGGTCATGAACTGCTGCTACATCTTGCATTTTGGTAGTTACAATTGTAGAAGAGTTTATATTGACCCTGAAATGAATAGCGTAGTCTGAAAAATTGTTCATTCATCAAGGTCCCTTCCAACTTTAACCATTCTATTTGACCATTCTATTATTTGCCCTGAAATCAAAGCCAAAGTGTTGCCTTCCCAGTCTTATAAACTGTACTCTTGTGTATCAAAACTGTAACATGCATTTTTGATAGGAGTGACAGCTATAGGGGAGAAAAAAAAGAACACATTAAAAAATATTTAAATATATTCTTTTTATGGCTACTTGGTCCTTTGATTTATTGGTTGGACTAGATGATCTCAAAAGGTCTCTTCCAACCTAGGTGATTCTGTGATTCTGTGATTCTGTGATATTTCTCAAAGAATCCTCATCTGAATTGTCATTCATTTTATGCAATTCACAATTAAGAGGATGGCCAAGGACAGATTTGTTAATAAGAAAAGCCTTAAACTGAATGTGAAAAACACTGCATAAAGAAAAGTTCAAATCCAATTTGTTACAGATAGTAGTTAAACATTAAGCAACTTTCAGCAATGAAATTTAGATTAATGTAATTTAAGAACCTAAAAAATGCATGTATTGGATCAAGATGAGCAAAATATGCAGACCCCCTCGGTCATGTTTGCACAAGAATGTGCTCTGAGATTTTAGTGCTATAAGGCACATGAAAAAGGTAAGATACATTTTCCACAGGTTATCAGCAGCACTCTGTGGGTGTCACTAAATATTTCCTGCTTTGCTCGGCTTATTGGGGGAGGACTTTTCTTTGGCTGTATAAAAAGCATTTCTTAACCAGTTGTAATCTCTTTAGAACTGCAAACGCAAATAACTCTCACATATCACCTAGCTCAGCCTCAGGGTCTTAAGAAACTCCAGGCTATGCACAGATGCAGCCTCTATATGTGTTTTGTGGTCTGAAGTATAAAAAGAGTGGCGTTCATTTTCTGCTTGAATGAAAACACTCTTGGTGTCTTTCTGGCAGTTTTGACATGTTTGGGGGAACCATGTAATTTGACAAAATCTTCAGTATTTCTGAGAGCTGTGAAAGTAAGAATTTGGTCTGTGAGCTTTCTGAGTGGAATTTGTTACTAAATTACATTAATAAAAGCTATGCTTTTAATTACCATAGCTTAGAAACATCCTTTGTTGTTGAATCAAAAATGAATACATTGACAATTCAGGAATGCTAAATCTGCTGAACTATCTTATTCATAAATCTGCACTCATCTTCCAACCATTTTTTTAAACAATTCCAAAGTTTTAAGGAATATCTGATGAAAAGAGAAACCACCTGATAATGCATTAATGGAAGATTTCAAAACATTTTCCAAGAAGGGAAGTGGTGATATAAAATGTCAGCAGGGAACTGCAACACTTGCATCTCCAGTTGTGTATTCTTTCCCAAAGCTCATTTCATTTAGATGCGACATCCATGCTTATGCTGCTTTTTTCTCATTCACTTGTTCATTCACTACAAACAAGGGGCAGATTCTCCAAAACTGAGTATGTGGGACAAGTGCTGAAATTTCTGTCACATGCATTCACTTGGCTGGAAATGTATGCATATGTGAAATATAAAATTTAATGATTTTGATAAATATTTCAGTGTTAGATAAATACACCAACACCTGCCTCCTTCTATACAGTACTTGATGACTTGCATATTGCAATTCTTGCGTTTCCTAAATCATTTTTTATAAACATTTTTTAATCACAAAATGAAATTGAGCAATAATCACTTCAGCATCTGAAATAGTTTGCCTTGTTTTGCTGTCATTGACTTTGAATAATCATTCTTGGTTTACTGTAATGTGACACTAGTAGCAGACCAATTGTACTTCATGGTTTTCTCTTTTCTTTTCAGATCGAGAAGTGTCTTACAATAATGTAAATTGCTTTATATTAGATGAAACATATACACAACATAGAGCACTTCAAACAAGAATTACTAAATGCGACGTTAATGTATGGGTGTAAATTGCAGTCAGCTCCATTATTGTGAATCATGTGGCCTCCAAAACAAATACTTCTAACAAAGCCTGATTAAAATATAGTGTTTTCCTGTCCTAGCATCTTCATTTTTTTTTTTCAGCACAAGTTGTGTGAAAAATATTTGTTATAATACACATTACAGCTCTTGTAATGTTAATTTGCCATGACAAGAATTTGGCAAATGCCTACTTAGGACAAAAGAGTCATAGAGTGATAAAATAGTCTGGGTTGAAAGGGATCTTTAAAGGTCATCTACTCCAGCCTGCCTTGTGATGACAGGGACATCTTCAACTAGATCAGGCTGCTCAATGCCCTGTCCTAACCTGATCTTGAATATTTTCAGAGATGGAGAATCTACCACCTC
>VXBW01002106.1:280953-305144 GCA_013400375.1 Thinocorus orbignyianus | reverse complement strand
TTTTGTTTGTTTGCTTGGGTTTTGCTTGTTTGTTTGTGTGGTTTTGGTATGTGTATGGTTGGATTCGATGATCTCAGAGGTCTCTTCCAATCATGAAAATTCAGTGATTCTGTGATTTAGTAGTGAGGAACCTCACCCTGCTGGGGGTAGAAGTGGTGGCTCCACCATCAGCTGGGCAGTGGGACCAGGGCAGGTGGGTTGCTGTTAAACTGAGCTCTTTACCCCAGCTGGATGGTGACCCTGAAGCTGTGTGACCTTGGGGTGTCAGGAGCAGACCCTGTCCCACCCAACCTGGCCCCACAGCATCACTGCTGGGCAGAGTGGTTTCACGCAGCACAGCATTTTGAATTGGCTAAATCCTCAAACCATCATGGACTGCGCTGCTGAACCGTGGTCCAGTGCAAAGGGATTTTCTCTGGTGACAGTTCTGAAGTAGCAGAGTAATGACAGCATCCCCGAGTGGAGGGGAGGAGCTTTCCTCCTGCTAAAGGCACCTGAAACGACCCTTCTGACAGTTGTTTGAAGGGGATGCAGTTTTCCCATGGCAGAGCTACCCACGGCGGGCACCTGGGGCCAGAGCCTGGTTGCGCTGCACTAGGATTTTTAATGGTCTTCTCTGCATCCAGAGGGAGAAGCCGGCTTGCCACGGCTCGCTGCTGAATCATTAACTTCCCTCCTCTGAGTCATTCTGCAGCCCCGTCACACACAGAGCAGAGACACACAGGGCTGAGGTGGGCAGTGGCTCCGGGCCGATAGGACGGGGTTAGAACACTGGTTGTTTGGGAAAAAGTGGAGGTTTTGTGTGCGGAACTGGTGAGCACCAGCTTGGACTGACCCAAGAGAGCAGGGTTTTGACAGGGAGCCAGGACCTGCACCGGTAGCTGGGGCTGGTACTTCCAGAGGGTATTAACCCTCTGGGAGGTGACTGGTTACACTGGTAAAAAGGTGAGGACAGAGAATTAACTTCAGGAGGTGGTGGGACATGTGAATGTAAAGGCTAAGTGAGGTCTCACTGGGGGCAGGTGGCCGATTTCGTCCTTCATGACCTCTCTAAGGCAGAGCTGGGGTTAAATGGTGCTCAGCTTTACCAAAACTGCCAGAAAAAAAAGTTATTTCATTGTTGTTTATCTTGCTGTGACACCCAGGAGTTCCTGTGAGGATGGGGCCCTGCTGCGCGGAAAACTTTGCAAGTGCTGTACAGTTATTTTTGCTCAGATTTAAGCCTTTCCCTGCAGTGTTTTCCAACTTCAGCACGGCAGCATGACTCCAAGGCAGGAGAGCCTGAAAGGGAAATGGACCGGGGGCTTTGCTGGATAAGCCAATTTAAAATGTGGTGAAGGAAATGAAACCATGTGAAATATTAATCACTTCTTCCAAAAAAACCTGCCTTTTGTTCTTATGATCTAGATACGCAAACTGCTGGGGAAGGGAGGGGAGGACAGTGGGCTTTAAAATGTGGTTAGATTGGCACCGTGTTAATGCAGTTATTTATGCTGTTGGGGTTTGGCATGAAATCTCCCTGTGACAATGGCACGCAGCACCGATGGCATTTTCTGAGCCCTGTCACTAACACGAGCAGACCCATGGCCGAAAACATCAGCATAGTGAATGCTGAGCTCCCGTGGAAATCCATCCCTTCCTGCTGCAGGGAGGACCAAGCCCAGAGAGAGACCCGAGCACCAGCCAAACCACCCTGTGGGGACCACTTTTTGGCTCTGAGCAGCTCAGACCCCAAGCCAGGAGCTCAGCATCTCTGAAAAATCAGCTTCTCCCTGCTCAGAGCTCTCCTCCCACGGGACAGAGGGTTGCAGGCTGCCTCGTGCTGCACGGCAAAGGGAACCTAGGCAGCCGTCTTGTGCTCAAACACTCGTGTTTTTGTTCTCTGCTAATTGCGTACCCACAAGGAGAAGCCCAGCACAGCAAGCTCAGGGCCCTTTTATTTGTGCCCGTTGTCACTCAGCAGTATCCAAAGCTGCACAGGCAGCAGTGGTTATGAGTTTGTGCAGTCTGATTTATGGTCTCGCCCACAGGCAATGGCTAATAAACATTCTGAGGGCAATGACAGACTTTCGCACAACATGTTGGTGGCTGCTCCTGTTTATGATGCCTCAGCCCACATGTGGTTCCCAATAAATGCCTTTCTTAGGTGTGGGCCTTGGAAAACTGGCGTGAACCCGCATTTGGTGCCTGGGCTGAAGGCAGAGCCGCTGGTAAAAGGGAAATGCGTGGGGATTCCCTGGGGCAGCTCACTAGGAAGCTCAGGCTGAGATGAGTTTGCTTTTATGTGCCCGGTTTTCCTAAAATTCCTCTTGTTTCCGAGCATTGTTTCCATCATTTCAAGCATGGAAGAGCTGCCAGATATGGAGCACTCAGGACAAAATGTGTCATGGCGGAAAAATATCTCTTGAGGAGCTCAGCAGTTCAAGCCGGTCCTGGGCACTGGGGAGGAAGGTGTTAAAAACTCAGGTGAGCATGGAAATTTGTGCTGTGTTGGGTACAGCCAGTCTGTTACCATGGGCAGGAGGAAGCAGGACTCCAAGGCCAGGGACAGAGGAGCAGGTCACGCTGTGAGAAGCCGAAGGACATTCAGCCCCAGGTGGTGAGAGAGGAAGAAATGCAAGATGCCCAGGACTGATGTTGCAATGAGAATCCAGAGAACTCCAGTGCTAAAGTATATCGGGGTGAGCCTGAAGAGAGAGAGGGATCCTGCTGAGACCAAGCATCCCCGCTCCAGCCCGGGAACAGTCCCTTC
This sequence comes from Thinocorus orbignyianus, assembly GCA_013400375.1. Lineage (NCBI taxonomy): Eukaryota > Metazoa > Chordata > Aves > Ciconiiformes > Thinocoridae > Thinocorus > Thinocorus orbignyianus. The sequence goes on along the minus strand of VXBW01002106.1, from coordinate 302,392 downwards.
CTCCCTGGAAAAAAGGGGTGGAAAGGCAGCCCCTTGCTGTTCCCTGCTCCCTGCATGGGGTCCTGTGCCCTGTTCCTGCTTCATGGGAGCACACACACCCCAACAACAGCTGAGGGCAGCTGCAGCCTTGCCCAGTATCTGTGTCCCTGGCCCAGCCCTGTGCCCATGCCCACGTTATGCCCCAGGGAGAGCTTGGCAAGGCTGAATCACACAGGGACCCTGAAGCAGCCAGAAGGTGTCCTGAGCTTCTGCAAAGCACATTCTGCTCCCAAATGCAAACTCACAGAGGTTGCCACATACTCCAGGCTGGCAGAGGCATTTACCTTTCTGCGGGTGATGTCTTGTATCCCATAAAATAGCAGTAGCGGCCGTAGAGATAGAGCAGACCCAAAGCTGCAGCCAGACCTGGAGTTGAGAGAGATCACAGTAACCATTTCCAAAGGCTTTGTAGAGCTCCTTTGAGCCAAGCAGGTAGCCCAGGGTGAAGGAATAGAGGATCCGTGTCCTCTGGCTCTACCCTCCCAACAGAGACAGAATCGCTGCCTGATTTATTGTTCAGAAAGTGAGCAAGACCTGAGGACTGAGCCAGCACCAGATCCAGTGACAGACCAGGTGATGGGTTCTCACCTTGATGGAAGAAGAGTCCAGCCTGCCACAGAAGTGCCAGAAAAATGGGAAAATATTCAGAGGAGTTCACCCTGGAATGAAAGAAGAGACAGGAAGAAGATCTTCCTTTTTTGCTTCCCCTAGCAGTTTTCGGAGGTTGTTGCTTTTTAGAGCTGATGTCACCATAAAAACCTTCAGGCTTGCATTTTCCCCCCTCCAGTTCCTGTCCCACCTTTATTCACAGGAATAAACAGAGGAAGGAACTGGATTTCCAGGGCAAAAGAAATTAGGTTAAAGACACCCAGGTCACACCGTGCACAAGAAGGCTCCGTGAACCATTTCCAGTGCCACCTCCCGAGGACTGCAGCTTAAACCCTGCTGTAAAAGCCCTGAAACCACAGGAAGGTCTGTCCCAGCAGGCTGCAGACACACTGAGGATGAAGAGCATCTTAAAGCAGATAAGGCCAGAGCACTTTGAATTTCATGCAGGAATGGGAGGGAGCACTTTGCTGTTTGTATTGTTTGCATGCCATGCCCTGTCCCCGCCAAAGACAAAGTAGCAGGACCAGGAGAAGCTGGGTGAGGCTGAATCCAGGCTGGCAAAGGAGCAGAGAAAGGGATGACTGAGGGGATCCTGCTCCTGCTGCCAGGTTGCTTTTTTACAGTGCTCAGCTACAGCAAAAGCAAAGCATTTTCCCTCTCTGCCTCCCTCCCCGCTGCAGCCCTAGCACAGATGCCAGGGCAGGGATGCTGGATTGGGACTATCCCGGTCCCAGCCACAGCTGAGATCTCTCTTGGAGCTTGGTCAGAGCAGGGCTGAGGCTGCTTGATGCTTTAACACTGCTTGGCTAAAACCAGCCTAAGTCTCAGGCACCAACAACTATGTCTTTAGCAGCCCTTTGCTCTACAGCAGAGATTCCTGTGTGATTTCTAACATCAGTGGGCGGCGTGTTTAGGACACAGTCTTAATGCAGACTCTTAAGCCCATTAATTTAACCCCGGAGAGGTGGGTAACTGCTGAATTACAGTCCTGAGAAATGAATGACAAAGCAGGGGAGGGGCAGTGCCATTAGCCATGAGATCTGGAAAACATCTTGTAAGAGGAGTTTCTTACTGAGCTCGAAAGATCCTCTCAAATTCAGGTGGGCCTGAGATCTTTGGAGGAGAAATGCCAAATGCCCTCCTGGCATAGATCACTTGGAGGAAGAAGTAGGCTGCAGCAAAAGACAGAAAAGTAGTGGTCAGTCCTCTGGCTGGGCACGGTGGGGCTAGGAGTCTGGCAGAGGTAAGGGCAAAAGGTCTGTTGTCTCCTCCTAACCTCGCACCCCAGCACAGCAGAGAAAACTGGATGAAAATCCCAGATTAAGTTTCACACAGGGAAAATGAATGACCCAGTGCAGCAGCAAAGCAAGGAGTATGCAGTCACGTACCACCAGTGGATATCTGCTTTCTTTCCTTCGTAATTAACAGATCATCTATTGTCTACAGAAATTTTTACACAGTTCAGATGCACTTTGTTACTACTGATTTTAAGGTTTTTTAAAATCTTTAGGTTTTTTCTCTTTCTAAATCCTGACAGCTGAGTAGGGAGGGAACCAATGCCACAGATAAAAGACCCAGACACTGAATTAAATTTTCTTCAATGTGGAACCACGGCTGGGAGGTGTTCCATGTAACCCACCGCAGCCCATTCTTCCACCTCTCCATACCACAGTGCTCTTTGTATGGTAATGTCTACACAAACCTTTGAGCCTACTGTTCAAAGAAAGAAATTCTACATGTTTGCAGAGGAGAAGATTACCAAGAAATTTCTGAACTGAGGAGATATGTCAGTTCAGAGGAAGGGCTTCCCATGCACTCGTTTTGATGACTACTGTTAAAAACCCAGACAAGATATCAGTCTACTCTCTGAAAAGCAGGGAAGTTCCAGTGCAACACCAAAAATGAAATACAGAATATGAAAAATTAAATACAGAGGTGCAGTAAGTACTTGGGCATGTCCATCCAATGGTCCCTACCTTGCTCCAGGACTCCTAGGACTGTCACGGCAGCCAGCAGATGGATCTGATCCAACATATTGACTCTTCTGGACGCTAGAAAATCTGTTTTCTTGATCAGAAGCTCCTCTAGTCAGGTTTAGTCCTTGCTGATGCAGTAGTCAGCTGGCAGCACAGGCTTGCTGTGGGCAAACAGGGAAGATTGGCACGTGGTACTTAAACCCAGGAGTCGTCTGGCTTGCCCATTATCATACACACTGTGGCACTGGGGGAGAGAGGTCTAACAGAGAATTTCCATTTCCACCCTCCCTTTTCCAGGAATGAGTTGTGAGTAAGCTAGCAGAGAGTCAACACATAAGAGAGGGTAACTGAGAGCTGAATGGGAGGACTAATCTCAAGAGCCCAGCATTCCACTCCCACTGGGAAACTTGGTTTAAAACCACTCCTAAGGAAGGCTGAGGCATGTCCCTTTTGCTGATGTTGCACAAGAAACCACAACCTCGCTTGGGCTGTTCTGCACCACCTGAGCATCAGGACAGGAAATGTTTCATGATACGTATCTCTGCCTGCACAGACCACACTGGGCACAGAGCACGACTTACGGCCACGACATCAAGACAGTATCAAACAAAGCCCCCGCCTGAAAAACCCACTGTGACAGTAAGACAGGATGTGATAAAGTGTAAAAGGTGCAGATCCATCTCGCACAGTGATACTTTATTTGGGGATAGGTCCTGCAGAATGACTGTCAGACACCGAGAGTGTTTCAGAGCTGGCTCTCATACTGGAAAGACTGGAAGCTGTGCATCCGCAGCCAAATTAACTCTTACCACAAACACCAGAGAGAGTTCTGTGTGAGTAAAAGCTGGCAGAATCCATCGGGATACAGCAAAAGGAAAATGGTGTTTTCACATGTCAGGGGAGACCCACTCGGTTAATTCCTGTCTAAGAGCCCAAAGCTGGCAGGGCTGTGAGCTGCTGAGACTGCCGGCTTTGTTTCCTTCCTCTCTCTCCACCCCAAGGATTTTTCCTTCAGACCAGGGGAAAAAGGAAGGCAGGTTAGTGATCATTAAACCTCACTACTGTAGAAAATAAGATCAGATTAAAGCAGTTTGCAGAAATTACATTGTATGCCTCATGTCCTTGATAGACTTTCTAAGAAGCCGTAAGCTGGTTTCGGTTTTCTGCCTCTCTACGAGAATACCCACAGAGGCTATAACTGTGTCCCAGCCTAGTATTTCTAAAATATGAAACGGAGACACCACTGTTTTTCAAACACCAGCTGTAAGATTAATTCTTTCATCTCAGAATTGATCCTTTTTCATTGCAGCGACTGTTTAGAAATACAAGGAACTTGGTGTTTTGTTTTCTCCCATTTAGCTGTCAAAGAAATTAAGGGCTTCCCTGTGTCGGCTCAGAAAGGGCAGAGGTCTCACAGTGCTTGACGTTTGATTTCCCTCTGCTCCTGTCTGATTACAGCCTGCTAGCAAAAGAAAATATAAAGCAAAACAACAGAACAGTAAGTATCTGAGCTTACACCTCCCTTAGAGGTGAACCTGCAGAACCTGCATCAAAATTGTCAAATATGCTTAAGGAAACCTGGGCCAGGAGGAACTGTAAAGGCTGCCAAACAGCACGGCCACTCCCCAGATCATCATTAGGTGCAAAATACTTCTAGTATCACCTAGTGTATTCTAAATATAATAAAGGACTAGAAACATGAATGAATAAACAAGAACAGATGTCCCCCCTCCTTCTCCCTCCTCCACAAGCATAATTTTTCAAGCTGTCTTTACCTCCTGAAGGGCACAATGTTTTTCTTGTCCCTGTTTGTCACCATCAGGACTTGAATTGTTTTCTGTTCTCACTCGGTGTTTGCAAGGAGCAGACACAAGTACCCTCCTCCCAGCACCAAATGCCCTTTGATGTCGGGTCTGTCACTGCTGGGCAGCCTCAGCATCCTGTGGACCACAACAGCCACCAGCAGCCCTGTTGTGGAGGGTGCCACATCTGGCTCTGGCCAGCAGACACCGTCCCTCTCACCAACCCAGTCTCTGCCACCTTCCTGCCATTGGCATCCGACCTAACAACTATGCTACAGCGCGGTGACTTGGATCACACTGTTGATCTGATAGAAAACTGGTCTGCAGGCAAAGGGGGACCAGCTTGCAGGTGTCTCATGGAGCCCAGCGGGCAGGAGGGACAGCTGAGGTGGGGAGATGAGGACAAGGCACCAGCGCTGCCATCATCTGCCCGCCACAACACTGGAATGAGCGTATTGCAAAACCTCACCCTCCAAGGCTCACACGGCCTGAGTTCCTCCTGAGCCAAGCCAAGTTCTGCAGCGCCAGGCTTACCTCAAGGTGGATTTGCTGAGTGGGGGCTAACGGAATGCTGTCCACCCTCTTCTTCTCCCCAGCGTGTACTTTGTTCTCCAGGTTACACCGTGCACACATGGCGTGGCTGGACCTGGCACCATCCAAACCCCTCAGCACCTCCCATTGAGTCACCTCCAGAGGCATTTCTCTCTGCCTGTTGTAGCTCCTGCCACCTCCTCCTGCAGCCGTTAATCCTTTACATCTCCTAATTAGCACTGCAGGGCCACAACACGAGCTGGGCTGCTGCATCGATTCAGGATTAAAAATAATCTTGGGAAGCAGAATAAGCAACAGAAAAGGTTTGGAAGAGTTTTAAGCAGCCACAGAGTTTGCAGTGCCTATTACTCCCCAGGAGCAGCGGGGCAAGGAGAAGCCAGCAGCATCATTACAGGCAACACCACCCCCCTAGAAATGTGTTCCATGAGGCTACAGCCGGCCAAGAGCTTTCTGTTAGTGGAAGAAGGAACATTTTGCAGCTGAGCAACTTACCGTTCAGCCATGAAGAGCAGAGACACCTCGTCCTTCCAATCGTATTGTAAAAATATGGAATTATTTTCTAATCTTATTGGAGTTTGTGCTTCCTTTCCCTTTGAATGCTTTTTCAGCCGCTGAGTGCATCCAAACCCGTGACCACGGGACTGCTTGTGAGAACAGTTAGTTTCTTTCTAAAAACCACTTGGAAAAACAATAGAGAGTTTTTTTCCTTTCAGAAGAACAAAAAACTACACACTACACAGGGAAAAAAAAAAAAAAGAAAAAAAAGAAAAAAAAAAAAGAGCTTTTCTAGTTGGAGAGAATGAAAGAGAGCTCAGCCCCGAGCACATCAGTCTGCTCAACCAGCAGCTCCCTCCTCGGGCCAGGCAACATGCCATCCTGACCCCTTGTTCCTGCAGAGCCTTTGTTGACTCAGACCAACATGTCTTAAGATTTTCCTGGAATTCTTGCATTTTGCAGCTGTAAGAGGAAGGGTGGGCTAAAAAACCTAGCCAGAAAAGGTCATTTTGCAGCTTTATCCCTTCTGAAAGCATGGTTGGCCCTGTGTCCATAGGAAGCGGGGACAGCTGCAGGGAATTTCTGCTGTGTGGTTCCAGCAAGGCACAAACTGGCTCAGATCTCCTGAGTGTTTTGAAATGGGTTCTGCATTTTGCAATAACCATAAAAACTTTGCGTGACGAGAATGACCACGTCTTCCTAAAATGTGCATCTCTACTGGGGCTCCTCCTTTCAGACAGCAAAACAGCAGGTGGCTGGTTTTGCCAGCAACATCCAGGCTGGCGTTCTGTGAAGCATCCCTCGGAGTACAAACAGCCTGCGAGGGACACGTGCATTAGCCTGTTGATCCAGATGGATTTCAGAGAGAAATTCCTGAGTTTTCCAGATCTGTGGCATGTCAGAGACATCACATAAATGTTCTCAAGTGATTAGTAAAATTTCTAGCAGCAAAACCAATCTTCTCTGGGCTGCTTGAACCCTCTGCGTGAGTGCCACCGCGTGGAGCAGGACCGTGACCAGGCTCTGACTGACAGCACTTTTCATCTCCGTAAGGGTGAAGTGATTTCCATTAAAAATAAAACAGGGAAAGCATTTAAAGCCATTTTCTAAAAAACAAGATGGAAAGCTGTGGCTTTGGGAAACTACATAAACGAGTATATGATACTCATTTAGTTAGGGATAATTTGGGGAATTTATTTTTTTTCAAGCTTTCTTCTAAAGGAGTGTGGTGAGCTTTATCTGTAAGCACATTAAATCTGACTGGAGAGCACACCAGTATAAAAGTAATGTCAAAATTCTCCCCTTAACCCATCATCAAAAGGCACTGATACATGCAGATGAATAACAACCCTTCTTTCATAGTCAACTTCTGTTAAAAATATTAAACCAGGCAAATTAAATCCCTCTCTTGTCAGGCTTTGTCTCACGTTGTTGTCACATGAGGCAGCTCCTTTCCATGTGTTTTGCCAATTTTCCTATTCCCTTTTCAGCAGAATGTCAGAAAGAGCAAATAAACAACAACAAAAAAAAAAGAACAATGCTGGGAAGGCAACTGCACTTCTGGCTAACTCGAAGAAGAACGAATCTCTGGAGTGATAAGTGCATATGGCAGGGAGGGGGAGGATTCCCCTTTGCAGAGGGACAAACAAGCCTTTCAAACATCTTTGGCAGCTCTGACATTAACATACGCTTAGTATTACCCTATAATGATATGGGGGAAAAAAATTTCAAGGCCACAGGGCACGTCAAAATACATCAAAGCCTGAAGAGCAGCCATGGAGAGCAGCTTGCCTTTCCCTAAATTATAGGGGTGAAGAAGTAGAGTTATTCAGCTTTTCTATCTTGTTTGGACCAAAAAGCTGGATTGCAGTCAGCCCTGCCAAGTTAGGAGATAGAGCTGGGCAGGGCATCTGAGAGGGGCTGAGCAAGGGCAGCTCAAAGGAAAGGTTTTCTGGGGGGAGACTGGGTTCCTGGTAGGTCTCCTGGGAAGGAGAGACCCTTGGCTTGCCAGGCACAGGGAAAGAAGGGAGGGATTTGCCCGAACTGGGGAGGTGTTGCTGGGAAGGGCAGTCTGTGCAGAGATGGGGCGGTCAGGAGGGCAGCGCTGCCTCTGCTGTTACGGTGACTTTTCACACCAAAGTCCTCTCCCACACGGGGTTAGGGGAAGGGAGGAGTTTCGGGGAGACAAGGGAGATGGTCTGGGGGAGATCTGCAGGCAGTGGCATGATGTGGGCTGAGATGCAGGCTGGGCTGGCTGTGCTCAGGGCCAGCACTGTGAGCAGGGACCACACCACTGGGAAAAGACGTGTGAGCTGTGAAGAACATCTGTGGGGGCTCCCTGGTTTGGTTGGGAGCTGCATTTAACTTCAAGCCCTCACAATCAGTTTTTGCCAAGGCCACCTGCATCTGGCCGTTTGCCTGAGCTTGGCTTTCTCAGATGTCCTTCATCATGATGGGCTGGTGTGGCCACCCCTGGGCTGTGTCTGTCCCGGTCACCTTCACTGGAGCTGTTCTGCTCTCCTTGTTTGGTGCTGCAGGACTTGCATCCCTGTGTCACCCCATCCATTGCCCTGGGCTGCAGCTGAGCTGGATGAACGCAGAGGGTGGAGCCATGGAGTCACCAGCCATCAGCATGGGACAAGGGTTCAAGACCTGTGGAAAAGCTTGTGCAAGGGCAGAAGGTGCTGGGAGCAGTGCAGCTGGATGTGTTAGGAGACAGTTTCTGTAGACCTCCTCTGATGTCAGTGCTCTTAGGTTTTGAAATACATCTTGGGAAGGAACCAAAGGCAGATGCTGCAGATGAGAGCAGGTCATCGTTTGAACTGTTGTTCTTTGAACTCTTTCACTCTCGTGCCCCTTGAAGATGCCTGCAGCAATGTGCCCAAGGGGATGGGGCAGCCAGGCAGGAAAGGGAGCCCAGGTCCCCAGGTGGGATGCTGCCAGCAAGGGGCACACACACCGTGCTGCAGCTGTGAGCCTGCAAGTAGAGCATGAGCCAGGTGAAGAGGCTGCCCGGGTCACGTAAACAGCTGAGCCCAGAGAAGCACAAATGGTCTCCGTCCCTTCTCCTGTCTCCAGAGGAGAAGTTGAACAGATCCAGTTCTAGTCCCTGCATCTCCTGCTGGCATGGGACTGGGAGCCAGTGGCAGCCACGGGGCACAAGGCAAGACACCAGTCTGGGAGCGGACACGTTTCTGGGTACTGGCTGTTACTTCTTGTAGCCTGGACGAGGTCGAGCTGACCTTGACACACTCGACAGCGGTGGCAGCCACAGGGAGAGCAAGGCTGGGGACAGCCCCTGGGAAGAGGTGCTTTGGGACTGCAACTCCTCAGCTTTACATGAAGCCCAGATCTCGTGTGAAGGCTGACTCAGCTCTGATGTCCACCAACGTGGCCAGATAGCTCCTTCCTCCAGTGTCTCCAGTTGGGGGTCACCACTTAAGTTACTAGAAGTGGAGGCTCCTGAGACTTTCCTTTTCTGTCTCCACTCCTGGCTTGCAAAGCTGGGCCAAGAGCAGTCCTGGATGTGCCACTGGCAGCAGGCACCCATCCTGGAATCAGCCTCCTTCCAGCACTTTCTGAGCAACTTCAGCCTCTCCAGCTACGGAGGTGCTGGCCCACAGAGGCAGGCAGCCTATGGCTCTGCCATGGGAAGCCAGGACAGACAGACAGACAGACAGACGGGCTCTCTAAGTTAGAACATCTTGCTCTTCCCAGAGGCCTTTGAGAAGCAGCTCATCAAGAACAATGAGCTTTTGCAAAAGGCAAGAAACTGCCTCTCAGCAGTCACAAAGCCATGACCAATCCCACACTGGGACAAAGGAATTGCTTTAAAACCAGCTGGGTTTATTTTTAGGGTGTGAAATGGTCGCGTGATGCAACTGTATAAAAGAATAGAACAACCAGAAACAGTGCTGAATACCAAACTTGCCTGCACACCCTTGCTTTTAACCACTGGGAAGCTGAAATGACAATCAAAACAATGTTATTTGGCAAACTATCTGCCCCCCAAAACCTGGAGGTGGGATGGATGGTGTCTATAAGTGCTCTGACAAGAAGAGGATTCACTGAGTGACACTGGGCAGTTATTGAGATCCTGGTTAGAGCTGCACTATTGGTGTGCTGGAGCTCTGCTGGGGAAAAAGGTAAAGAACCTGCCATAATTTCAGATATCTTGTAGCCCCTACACGAGAAGCATTCCACCACCTCCTGTTTTCTGACATAATTCCATTGCCCTCTTCCAGCCAGTTGCACACAATATTTCTTTTAAGGAAAAGTTGCTTTCTGAGTGATATAAAACCCTCACAAACCATCACACTTTCAATACATCATCTTCAAATCATGTAGATGTACTCTTTTTGACTGGTGCCTGTGATGGCAATAAGCAAGACAGACAGCACTGGGATGTAGATCCTGCTGCCCCTTGCATTGCACGTAAGGAAACCCATTTTCCAGCATCCAACACAGCCCGGGACTGAGATGCTGCCTAATAACTTTGCATGTCTTGATGTTAGCCACTTCCATTAAGCAAACTCTCAATGCCCAAGTTAGTGCTCAACACCTCCTGACTACGCAGGCTTCTGTCTGCAGGACAGCCTCCATCCCTGACCTCTGCAGGATCAGAGCAGGCTTTGATCCAGGGTCTGGTGCAGCAAAGCAGGGTGGAACACAGCACACAGGAGCCTGGTCTTTGGTATTTGAAAGCCCTGACATTAGCACTGCTCATCACAATTTATTCCTTTTGTTTAGCACCTGTAGAGATCCCAAATGGATGCTATGCCCTGTACAGTTTCGTGACTACAAGTAACAGCTTGTGCACTTTATTCACTGTCTTGGTCTTCTCCTCCTGAATGCCCCTCTTAAATTTTTGGCCGTTGCTATAGTTCTGCAAATACCAATTAATAATTTGCCTTGCCCTTTGAGAGGACAAAAGAGCTCTGGTATCTCTGTGACAACTAAGCTTTTGGCAGCAGGAATAACAGCACTAGAAATTAAAAATAAAAGCAGATTATACAAGAAAGAGATTTAAGGGAGCTCAGTCTGAAATTTCTGCAATTGCCCAAGGGGAGCACTGGTGTCTCACAATCTATTTAAAAGATCTTTCACTGAGCCACGTGCCGCAGAAAGAGAATTAGCAATAACCCATATGACTGCTCATCATTTGCTGGTATAATCCAGTGCTATAAGGATATTGCCTGGGCCAAGGCAGCCAAATAGGATTTTAATTCGTTGACATCACCAAACTAGTATTTGCTTGCTGTTTATAACTGCCTGTCTGTCAGACATTCTAATGCAGGCAAGACAAGAAGTGATAGTTATGAAGCTACCAGAGAGCTTCTGGGCCTGGCTACAGCCAACCAAGGAAGGAAAATTCCTCCTAAGCCAGTTACCCAGGGCACGGAAGGTGGGCAAGAGAACTGGGACTTCAGCTTGAACCCCCTTTTGGAAAGGCATATCTGGAGGAGACCGTGGATGCTCACCTACAGGGGCATTTATTGTACGTTAACTTTAAGGATCGGCCTCAACTTTTCTGTAAAGAAATATCAAAGATGAAGCTTCAAGGAAAAATCTTTTGTTTTGTCTCATAAATAGCAGGGTGGATGTCAAGCAGACAACAAGGTCCTGACAGAGATAACCTTAATTCAAGTTTTTGTGCAAGGTTTTATTAGGACGCTCCTAGTTCCTACAATTTTTAACTTCTGTCAAATGCGGATGTGGTTACTCAGGAATATACAATCCTGTCTGTTGGTACAGGACTTATCAGGGGGAAATGTTTAGGTTATTACTAAAGAAAACAGAAAAATCTTTATCTATTTACAATAGATTAACATGGCCACCTGCTATCTGCAGAACACTTTTTTTTTACTCCAGTGAAAATGAGTTCAAATTCCTCCCGAAGTCATCTAATGATCAACCCTTTCAGTAATTAACATTTCTTCTACCACTGATCTTCTGAACCCTAAACGCAGGGCTTCTTAACCAGATATATACATATAGATTTTTATTATGTATATTTTAATTACGTATAGGGTTTTGTTATACATATAGATACAGGGTTTTAATATATATTTACATGTGCATATATAAAAAAAAGATATGAAGAGCTGTAAAACAGGCCATGGTTCAGTAATCAGTTAAAAAATTAGTAAACAATTAAAACCAGGTTTCATGTTAATTTGATGTGCAGATTTTGCTGACTTTGCCTCATATCTGCATCTTTATATTCAGAAAGGGAGGAGGATCTCTTAGATTCTTTTTGCAGCCTTGTAAAAAGGTATCAGAAAACAACCTCTAACAAAAGTCTACCTTGGATTACAGAAAGCTTGCAGCTCAGTCCACTTCTTTCTTGGATGAGGGTTGTCCTGCAGGAACAAAGGGAAAGACCCCTGTCACTGAGTTGAAGGACAGATTAAAAATGTACCTGTTCACAGGATAAGGTCTTAGATTAAAGTGTCCCAAAATAACAAAGGAAGCTAACGATGTGCTTTTATAAAGGCAGCGACCAATTCCAGTTCCACATATAGACATTTGTGAAAAAGAAGAGTCTAGTAAGAGAAACGTTTAGAATAAATGAAAGGAATGAACTGGAAACATAAAACCAAAATAGTGAGTTTGTCTGATACTGGATAGTTATAATCCACAGTTTCTAAGAAGCAAATGATGGCAGCTCAGCTGCAAGACTGTTCCTCTCAGTGGGGTTAAAGAATTCCAGCTCTTACCTAGCCTGGTTTCTTGATGGAAAACTAAAGCACCCTATTTTTGACTCTGGAATTTGTGTTTGAGAACACCAACATCCCCTGAGGCACAGCTGATATTTTTATTAGTCTTAATCAGATCTATCTCTTAATACCTCCTCATTCTTTTGAGTTTCTATTGAGCTTGGAAGCAGCTTGCCTCTATAATTCGATCTATTTCTTTCAGTTATAATACTTGCCCCATGGTTAATTCAAGTCTTGAGTGATAAGATCTAACTCTAAGCTATTTGACTTGAAAATGAGAGCAAAGGTTGTTGAGTTTCACTTGTGTAACCTTAACCATTCCTTTCACTCTTGTGCCAAGCAGACATTTTCTGTGACTGACTCAAGACTACCTTAATTTTCCTATCAGCCCATATATCAAAGGAAGCCTCTCATCCCCCAACTTCTGTTTGATTTTTTAATAGCCAGCCAGTTCTGAAATAAACCCCCACCTCCACACTCTCTTGGGTTTCTACATTAGAAAGCTTCTGCATCTTGTAACTGTGCGGAGAATACTGCACCGCTTGTTGCACTTGCAGACAGCCACAGAGCTGCTTTTCAATCAGTGACTCACTGTTTTCCCTGGAAACATTATTAGAACAGCCATGTCTAGGGGTTTTTAACAATTTCCAGCTTTTAAGAAGGCTTCAGTGGAAACTGGGGTGAATCTAAGCTCAGGACAGTAAAGAACAGTGAGAACATTACACACTTAGGGCCATGATAATCACCCTCCTTACTCTGAAGCAGACGAAACCCCGGTGGATTCCAGATTCTCACATCATCTTCAGTTCACATGCTCTTGCCTAGATCTGCTTTACAAAACATTATTTGATTTCTGAAATAGCACTAAGCATCGTTTCCCTTCATTCCCCTGTAATCAAACAGCAGCGGCAGCAAAACCCAAACTCAGAAGATAAACCTAGAGAGAGGACAGGCCTTAGTCCGAGTCAGGCTGGACAGAAACGTTTGGTGTTAATACAAGGAGAAATGGGAGAAACAGAGTTGTCAGGTCCCTTGTCTCTGATTTGTCATGCACAGGCAGTTCCAAAGCTTGTGCATGACTGGGGAGGGCTGCAGAGCTCTCATGAGCACTTGCTGGGGAGGTGGACAGCCTTGGCTCCCCATCCAAAGGGTTTTCAGATGTCTACAAAGATAATATGGACACCACAGGCTGTGTCTCGGGCTCACCCTACACTTCAGAGAGCTCCTGGGAGCAGTTACCTTAGGTACAATATAAACATAGATATTCTCATGAAAGAAACCTCCAGTATCTCTCCATGGTGCACACTTATTGCCCTTTACCAGATTCTTTCAGGCAATTACTCAGATTGACAAGAACTAACCAATCAAAGGAAATTTTCCTCTGTAACCTTTCAACTGAGGGAGGGAATTCATACAGCACTATAGGGCTGTATTATCTTGGGTTTAAGCCAATTATCTTGGTTTTGTCAGCCACAGCAACGCAAGAGAATGCAGTGTATTCCCACAGAAAACTCTGGGAGACCACCAGCTCAGAGCAGCCAAGGTTGTCCTCAGTGAACACAACTCCAGGCAATGGGCTGGCAGTGGGGGCTAGCTGCGGTCCTCCTCTTCCTCCTGCTCCCCCATCCGTCCCGACTTCCCTGCCATCGGCTTGGCAGCCTTTTGCTTCAGTGGTGACAAAATCCTCAGCAAACACTTTGTTCCTGCTGGACTTCAGAGGCGTGGGACCACCTCCAGACCCAGCAGCTAATCCTTCCCTAGGAGATGACTATCACAAGTACAAGCAGCCACAAATCCTATAAGCCCTTCACTCCTGGATGCTTGGCTCCTGGCAACCAGGGATGGAAATCCATTCGCCATTCCAAATCAGCTAATGCGGGGCAGCTGGAGTGAGAGTTTCGGAGGTACCTGCACTTTTTCAGGCTGTTGGCAAAGGGTTCCCAGGAGCCGAGAGCCCCCACGAGGCAGAGAAATGTTGGAGACACATCTCATCTCCGGAGGAAGAATTGGACCCTTAGAAACACAGGGTTTGCTTCTTCACCACCTTCCTTTCAGGCACAGAATTGAGCCTTTTCCTGCAGGAAAGAGGAGGAACTTCAGGGTGACTCTGCAGGGAGGGGAGGGCCAGGCAATGCCAGGAAGGGTGCAAGATGGAGCCAGAAACCACATGCCCAGGACAAGTGTCTGGCGCGGGCTTGCGAAGAGAAACCTGGACTGGGAGGGAGATTTTAATGCATTTTTGCCACCAGAAGGCAGTGGGGAGCTGTAGATGCGAACAGTGGGTGTTCGGCAGGACCCTCCCCTGGGGAAAAGAGCAGAAGGAGCCTGTCCCTCAGCTGTGCCTGGTTACAGTCCTCTCATCCAGCCCCCTTCGCTGTCCTTAGGGAAAGCACAGGGCATTTCAGCTTGCCAAGAGAGACTTGTTATCATTTTCTTTGGGAAATAAATGTGCGTTGGTGGTTGTTTTGTTTTTTCCCCTAATAGCTATATGAGACAGGAAAATAAAAACATCACAACAGGAAGGTGGGGATGGTCCCCAGGGATACACAAGCAGCTGTAGGGCAGAAAATGTGTTGGTGTTGCTTTAGCTGGGAGTGTTGCAGCACTGTGGATGCAGCGGGCAATGTCCTACCTGCAAAGGGAAAGATCCCAGGCTGGGGCGAACGTGCCAGAGATCTTCTGGCTGCTCCTTGGGGCAGAGCATCTCTGGCTGCTCAGGTCACCTTTCCAACAGGCATGGCTGCGTCTAGAAACACCCTGGGTAGCAGAAGGAAACACAGACACCATGTGCAGTTCAGGGATTTGAAACCAGCCCTGGCAAGGCAGGGAGAGGCACCACTGGCCAGGCCAAGGGGAGGTGCAAAGGCCGGAGCTGGCAGTGACTACAGCTTCTGCAGGGCTTCTGGTAGGTTTGTGAGCTTAGAAGCTGTCATCAGGAAACGGCTTTTAAGTATCTTCCATTTATAGGAAAATATTTTTACCCGATTAACGACAAATTCAAGTTCTGACAGAGAAATGGACAGCAATGCTCAGCACACACAGAGTTTTCTTGCCCCCCTCCATCTGCTGAAACCTTCCAGGGGTGAGCTCAGGCATGGGCCACCCCTGGCACGGACCATTCTTTTGAGTGGGACTTCTCCAGCACTGCTTCTGTTTTTGAAGGGGGAGCTAAATGTGCAAAGTCACCCTGCCCTGCAGCTCTAACACATGACCAAGTGGTTAACAGGCATCCAGTGAGTGCACTTGAAATCCTTGTTGGCCGGTTGCGGCCACGGTGGCTGCAGCGCAGCTGTGCTGTGACTCTCCCTGCAGGCATGTGCCCTCCCCAGCATCTCATGCGTGGCAGGGAAGGAGCTGTTTCTAGGAGGAGTTTATTCCCCGGGGAGGGTTGTTTCTCTAAAACAAGTCCCTCCTGCACATTACTGACTGACAGAGCTCTTGATGGCAATTTAAGAGGTTGCCAAGTTTAGTTTTCCACCTGGGCCACCCCCCAGAAGATGACACTCCATAGCAAGGACAAGCAAACAGGACGTATGTCCCACCTTGGCCATTCTGATTCATAGTGGAATATTTCAGCACAAAACTACCTTTACCAACAATTATGTTGGGTCTTAGAGATTCAATTTCACAATTCACTCAAGCATAACTAGCTACATCTGTTTTGCTCCTGCAAAATGCCAACCTGCTAGTCCAGCTGAGATCAAACCATGCGTCTTTTTGCTGAATTTGTTTTCAGCCAGGACGGGTGCCTGACTCCAGCCACGGTGCAGCTACCTGGGCGTGAAGGAGGAGAGAAATGGGCTCAGTGTGAAACCACATGTGAGTTTGAAGTGAAAACAGCACAGAATTGTAAAAAAAATAAGGCTTAAAAGCCAGAGTGCAGAGTACCAATTACATCTGGATTTTGGTCTTCCTTAAAGAAGAGAGTGATGAGGGTTTTTGGTCAGACATGGACAAAGACTCACCAAAAGGACCGAAATATTTGTCTCCTGTTATCCAGCCTCTTCAGCAGCAGGAGCTGATGGCTGTGAGCAGGAGAGTGGCAGGTCTGGAGAGGTCACTGAGTTAAGTGCTGCTAAGTCCCTGTTTATTGACTTCAGCAAGTTGGGATTAGGACGGGCCAGGGGTACGAGGTGGCCTTGTGCTGTTTACATGGCATGTCAGGAATGCAGCTGCTCTACCACGATTTTCACCTAATTTTTAAGAAGAGGAGGTGGTGGGGAAGGCAGGCAGCTGCCCCAGGGAGCACTCAGTTACCCCAGGGCTGCATTCTGCCCCAGGTGCCTGGCTTCTTGGGCAAGGCTGGATGGAGGAGGCCGTGTCCCCTGAAGCCAAGCGGTAGGGGGTTCCTGGGCAATTTTGGACAATGCTCCCATGTTAGCATGGGAGAAAAGGAGGTTTCCTGGCCTTCCTTCCTTCAAAGACTCAGTCGAGACATTGTCCTGCCCTTCTCTCCCCTAAATAACAAACCTGTTTACCTCTTCCCTTTCTCCCTGTGATATTCTACATCTTAGTGGCATTTCAGCTGCCATTAACAGCATCCAATCAGTCCATCAAAACTTAAGACATTTGGAAACTTGACCACTGAGGACTGAAAATGTTTTTTCTTCTTCAAAACAAACAGGAGCTTCCTTGGCTAAACAACTGCTTCCAAACAAACAACAAGCCCAGAAGCAGGCAGCCCCCTGGCTGGCCACACGCAAGGAGGTACTGACTCATGGAGGGGTTGAGTGTTGCACCGGTGGTAGAGGGATTAGCACGGAGCCAGGAGCAGCTGAGGGAGAGCAGCTTTTGTCAGTCACTGTCCACCCTGGCCGCTCTGAAATGTGTGAGCTAAAGCTGAAGGACTTTGTGTTTCAGCACAGTGCTCTCTCTTTTGGTCCCTCTTCATGTCCTGGCCCTCAGGACACAGGAGCAGTGTGGAACCAGCGTTTTGTCCTTTGCAAAAAGTTTTGATGCACTCAGGCCACTCAGGTGGTGGCATCCTGTTGCCATTGCTGGGAGGTGATGGCTGGTTAGGGGATGCTGTGTTTGCATCCAAAGGGTAATCTACATTTCCCTAGTAAGGGAATGACAACACAACCCTCAAGGCAGCAGAAGGCATCTGATGTCCAACTCCTGTTGCAGGCATCGCAGCCATGCCCAGGTAAAAATGCCTCAAGTGTGAGACCTTCAGGGAGGATGAAATTCTGGGGATATTTGAGGGCCACTCTCAAGCAAATCTATATCTGGTCTGTGAAAGAACCATAAGAAAGGGGTACAGTGGGAATTAAATGCTGCCCAGCAAACTGGTGTGATGCCTAAGAATCACAGAATCATCATGGTTGGAAAGGACCTCTGAGATCATGGAGTCCAACCATACATACATAAAACCCCCCTACAATCTTGGCCTCTAGAGCATGCCCTGAAGTGCCACATCTGCATGTTTCTCAAATACGTCCAGGGATGGTGACTCAACCGTCTCCCTGGGCAGGCTGTGGGAGCCACAAAAGCTGTGTACAACCCATGGAAACCATCAGGATTTCCCTAGTTTATGTCTAGACCAAACTTGCAGCTACTGTCTTGTCTGAGGTAACTTCTGGTCCCAGAAGTTTTCTGTACAGTCCCTGTTCCTGGGACAATTCCTAGCTTGTGTGAATGGCATCAGAGGGATGGGTTATCTTCTTCCACTTCAGAACTGTGCCTCCCCATCTCCTCCCGTCCATCTGCTAATGCTCTGCTTCTGGTTATCTCTTGGGTTTTCCTTTTTCTGCTTAATCTGCCTCCTATTATTACAATTAATTTATAATACTTCTGACATTCACTTAAAAACGGCAGGACTTTGTTATTTCCTTCAGGCACTCAGCCCCTTCTGTTTTGATATCATGAGTGTATCTCTTCCCATCCTTTCCTCAGGCGTGCTCTCCAGAGATGTTATTGTAAAGAAATGTGTTTTCCATGAAAAGCATACCAGGGCGAGTGGACATTGCCCTGCACAGAGATGTGAACTTGTCTTCCCTCCTGCAGTTCAAAGTTTGAAAGAGCACAAGTCAGCGTTCTCCTGCTGGTTATCTGCCCTGCCTGCGGGCTGTCTGTCAGTGTGGTGTCACTTAATGTCCTGCAACCCCGACCTGCTTGATTTTCCACTCACTTCTTGCCAGTTTTCCAGAGGGGAACGAGTCTGAAAAGATCCACTACTGATGCTTAAAATGCAAGGAGAGCGCTAGCGATGTGGCAATGCCCTGCAGGAATTAAGGAAGGAGGAACACTTCGGAGAGCGAGGTTAGAGGGAATTAAGAATGGAAAGTACCGGCTGAAAGCGCGGGAGGTTTCTCTGGCTGGTATCAGTCAGGGCAAGAAAACCTCACAAAAATACATTATTCAAAGCTGTGGTTCCCTTATAAACTGAGGATTGCCTCTCACCTCTGAGTTCTGTGTGTTCAGGCTCTGCCAGCCCTGCCGCACTGCCCATTTCCTGCCTTTCAAAATTTGCTGCCAAAATCAGAGAACAGTGTTTGTCAGTGGAACGAGGCAAATCTGCAGCAAAACCTGAACACACTGAAATGGTTTTCCTTGACAATGTCAGGTTTGCCATGCGGTATCTGCCAACCCTCAGCCTTTCATCGCTCCTGCCCTGGCACTCTGGAGCCTGGTCTAAAAATATCACCTTCTCGGCTGCCAAAGCAGTTAAAACTCTGTGCATGTTTCTCCTGTTCCCTTTATCCCCCTTCTTTCTTTTTTTCCTTTCTGGATTCTCTCTCCCTTGTGTTGATTTTATATTCCTTTTATCTAAGTTCAAACATCTCCAAAATCACAGCATCACAGCATACGATATGCTTTTAGCAGCTGCTTTTTTTTTTTTTTTAAACTTAGGCTGTTCTGTTCCCCTTGATGACAAAGCAGCAGAGGCAGGAGCGGGCTTCAGGGCTGCCTGTGCCATGATTCAGCAGGTTGGAAAAGGAAGGAATGTCTTCTTTTTTGGGAAAGGGTGGGAGAGGAAGGGGAGGCACGTGAGACAGGCATGTGGGGGGAGCATTTGACTTCCCCGTGCTTCTAGCAGTATTGTCATGCTGTGCGGTGAGTTGTGTTGGGAGTTAAAAACCTCTTTCAAAAGAGGGGCTTGAAAGCTATTTTTGGGGAAAAAAAGTTTTACATAGATTGGGGAGGGAACCTGCTAAATTTTACTGCTCTGTTACCCTTTAAAAAATTCCTCTATGGTGTTTTTGGTTTCTTGTTCAAAGCACTTGGTACCTCCTGTCACTGCCTGTTGTTTGTGGCTGTTTCTGCATCTCCTGTTCAGTCTCTGGGTGTAGCTCAGTCAACAGGGAGGTTCAGGAGCCAGCTTGGTGGCTTTCTGGAAAAATGTGAGCATTTGATTCCAAACTTCAGTGTAAACAGGGATTTGCTGATTTCATTTATGCTGAGCCTTATTTCAGAGCGCCGGGGCCCTGTTTGCATTGTCCTAACGGGGTGGAATTTTCTCTGTGGGGAGACTTACGTTGCTGACTCATTGCATCAACTCAAAACAGATTCATGTTTACAAAAAAAACCCCACCCAACCTCTTCTTTCTTCCATATTCTCACCCCTCCTAGCACTACTGAATTTGGTATTCCTGCAGAAAACCTCCTATCTGCTGGCACCGGCTGCAGCCCACAGACCACACAGGAGCTGGTTTTACACTGGGTAGTTCAGATACAGCTTTCCATCAAACTGTTCTCAGCCAGAGCAGCTCAGATACAATTTAAAAGTGATATTAATGATAGGGTGACTCATTGCAGGGCCTCGTTCATTGCCATCCCACGCTACCGTCCATATGCAGCGGGTTCTGGGGGCTCCTGAAGCCTCATCTCGCTCTGGCAAGTTCTTGCATAGTCCTGTGCGAGCCAGCCACCTCCTCCGGCCACTCCTTCCCCAACAGTACAGCAGAGACAGCTATTTCCACACACCCCTGTGCTTCTGTACTTGTCTGGGTGTGTAAATTTTGAGCATTTACACTGTACCTCACCTCTACAGAATTTTATTTTTAATTTTGGAAATACAACACAGCTTAGAGCTCCTGATATTAAACAAGGCTTTTAAACAAGCAGCACCACCACGTTCTGAACAGATTGGAGCACATTCTTCTCTTTATGCTTTCCTTAAACCCTCAACAACCCTTACTTAGAATCATAGAATGGTTAGTTGGAAGGGACCTTAAAGATCAAGTTCCAACCCCCCTACCATGTGCGGGGACACCTCTCCCTAGAGCAGGTTGCTCAAAGCCCCATCCAGCCTGGCTGGATGTAAGGAATCCTCACATAGTAAGGGGCTAAGAAATGAGAAAACACACGTAAAGGTAACTTTGCTGTTTAGTATTGCACTGCTCATGCATCAGGACAGACCACGGCCTCTCCGGACAGACCTCCTGCCACCTCCAGCGGCAGAAGCAGGCCTAGGGCTCCCCGCTACCGCACAGCGAAGCCAGCTGGGCTCTCCCTTCAGGGCCTGCAGCGGCAGCAAGGACAGGGCCTCCCCCAGCCCCCACCACACCACCGTGTCTCTGCCGTCTCCACACCGTCTAAGGCCCCGAGGCGACAGGGTGTACCGAAGATGATGGTGGTGGGAAGGTCAGAAGTGTCGTGAGGCGGCGAGGCCTACGCCACCCGCCTCGGCGCCCCGTCAGCCACACACCCTCAGCCGCCGCAGCACCCCGACCAGAGAGCCGTTGGGTCCCCGCCCACATTTCAACGGCCTCCCCTCCTCGCCCAGCCAATCACCCGCCACTTCCTGCAACCCCTCCACCCAATCGCAGCGCTCCACGAAGGGCAGCGCCGTTGGGGCGTGTTTTGAGGCGGGCGGGCGGTTGAGCGGCGTGAGTGTTAGCCAATCAAGACGTAAGATTGGTGGCGGGGTGGGCGAGNGGGGGGAGGCGAAGGTGGGGACCCCCCGGGGGTTGGGGTGAGGAGGGTGGCCGTACCCCGAGAGGCCCGGCGGCTGCGGGCGGGTATGGGGCGGTTGCAGGCGCCATCGGAGCCCGCTGGGCCCCTGTNGGGAGAGGCGAACCGAGGTGGGCCAGGGGCGGGGCCGCGCGAGCGGTAGATAGGCGGGCGGCGGCGGCGCTGGGTGCGGGCACGTGACAGGTGGGCGAGAGAGCGAGGTGCGGGCCAATGGGAGAGGCGAACCGAGGTGGGCCAGGGGCGGGGCCGCGCGAGCGGTAGATAGGCGGGCGGCGGCGGCGCTGGGTGCGGGCACGTGACAGAGGTGAGGGCCGCTGAGGGGAGGGGAGGC
>VXBW01002106.1:257080-280358 GCA_013400375.1 Thinocorus orbignyianus | reverse complement strand
TTGATTCCAAACTTCAGTGTAAACAGGGATTTGCTGATTTCATTTATGCTGAGCCTTATTTCAGAGCGCCGGGGCCCTGTTTGCATTGTCCTAACGGGGTGGAATTTTCTCTGTGGGGAGACTTACGTTGCTGACTCATTGCATCAACTCAAAACAGATTCATGTTTACAAAAAAAACCCCACCCAACCTCTTCTTTCTTCCATATTCTCACCCCTCCTAGCACTACTGAATTTGGTATTCCTGCAGAAAACCTCCTATCTGCTGGCACCGGCTGCAGCCCACAGACCACACAGGAGCTGGTTTTACACTGGGTAGTTCAGATACAGCTTTCCATCGAACTGTTCTCAGCCAGAGCAGCTCAGATACAATTTAAAAGTGATATTAATGATAGGGTGACTCATTGCAGGGCCTCGTTCATTGCCATCCCACGCTACCGTCCATATGCAGCGGGTTCTGGGGGCTCCTGAAGCCTCATCTCGCTCTGGCAAGTTCTTGCATAGTCCTGTGCGAGCCAGCCACCTCCTCCGGCCACTCCTTCCCCAACAGTACAGCAGAGACAGCTATTTCCACACACCCCTGTGCTTCTGTACTTGTCTGGGTGTGTAAATTTTGAGCATTTACACTGTACCTCACCTCTACAGAATTTTATTTTTAATTTTGGAAATACAACACAGCTTAGAGCTCCTGATATTAAACAAGGCTTTTAAACAAGCAGCACCACCACGTTCTGAACAGATTGGAGCACATTCTTCTCTTTATGCTTTCCTTAAACCCTCAACAACCCTTACTTAGAATCATAGAATGGTTAGTTGGAAGGGACCTTAAAGATCAAGTTCCAACCCCCCTACCATGTGCGGGGACACCTCTCCCTAGAGCAGGTTGCTCAAAGCCCCACCCAGCCTGGCTGGATGTAAGGAATCCTCACATAGTAAGGGGCTAAGAAATGAGAAAACACACGTAAAGGTAACTTTGCTGTTTAGTATTGCACTGCTCATGCATCAGGACAGACCACGGCCTCTCCGGACAGACCTCCTGCCACCTCCAGCGGCAGAAGCAGGCCTAGGGCTCCCCGCTACCGCACAGCGAAGCCAGCTGGGCTCTCCCTTCAGGGCCTGCAGCGGCAGCAAGGACAGGGCCTCCCCCAGCCCCCACCACACCACCGTGTCTCTGCCGTCTCCACACCGTCTAAGGCCCCGAGGCGACAGGGTGTACCGAAGATGGTGGTGGTGGGAAGGTCAGAAGTGTCGTGAGGCGGCGAGNAGGTGGGAGATACTTGTGTCCTCCGAGAGGGTGGGAGGTGGATGTGGGCTGGCCTGGCCTGTAGGTTTGGGTTTTAATCTGCCTTCTTGTTCTAACGGGCTGCTAAGGTGTGGGAGTCGTCTTGAGCTGCCTCAAAGTGCTTACCCTGAGTAGCAAGGCCCCTAGAACTAGAACGGAAGGTGGGTGCGGAGCTCGGTGTGTGGTCCGGCCCGGGCTGTGCGAGGGGAAGAAGAAGGCTCTGGAAGGGAGGGAGATGAAGGTGCAGAACCGGAGGCCCAACAGGTGGGGAATATGTGGTAATTGAAAAGGGAGGGGGACCAAAGGTGAAGTATAGATGAGGATACTCTGCACTAGTAAGGTCTGGGAATTTGGGGGATTTAAAACATGCGCTTTGAGTGTTACCACCCAAATATAGTATGTTATCCACACTGTATGTAGTGCATATGACATCTTGGTTTTCATTTTTGGCTGAGGGTTATATTGTGTGCTTTTAAAACGACTTCCCTCCTCCCCCTTGGCCGCCATCACCGTTGAATCAAAGCCTGCATAAGCTACTGTTTTCTTGTCTGTACTGATTCTAAAGAGTGAAGTTTCACGTGCAGTTTTGTGGCTAAGAACTTTCTAGGCTGTGGAAGGAGCAATGCTGCCGGTGATTCGGTTGTGAAGGGAAGCAGACATGTATTAATAGTAGTAGTAGTAATGGTAAAGGTCCAGACTTTATTATTAGTGTTAACGTAATTAACGCTGCAGCATTTCTGCAGAGCTTTGTGGAAAGCTCTTTCTGGAACTTTATTTAGAGTATGTTAGGTGTCTGAAAACTAGTCTCTAAGAATGTGATGCGTTTCTAAATGCAGTATATTTTCTTAACATTATCAGATAAGTATGGCTAACACAGGTTTTACGGGACACTTCACCCGCTGTGGTTTGGGTTGTTGCTAAAATATTGCAAGGAGATAAAATACTGGTTAAATACGGATTGAAATACGCTACTCTAGGCTCACTCTGATGCACTTGATGTGACTTCAAAAGCCTCCTTCCTGTTGATTTGATCATGTTACACGGGCTTATGCAGAATACTTAACAAAAGTAGGAAAATATTTGAGTTAAACCTTCTGTTTATATTAAGTCTTAATACTTCTAATTTAAAAAGAAATTATGAAGGGAATACTTCTATAACTCACAGGCAACATCACAAGCTGAGTATAAGATGTAAACTGCTTCCTGGTGTCAACTGTTCTTCTAGGAAGGAAAGCCTAATGGGAAACAGTAAGGAAGCTTGCAACTTCCTTTATATTACTCTCTCATCTGAGGTGCTGCAGCACTTCCCCCGAAGTAAATGCATAAATCCTTTTCAGAGAATACAGTGTGTAACTTGTACTTAGCCCTGCCTCTTACTTCCTTTTCTGGCCTTTCACTTTTCTTCTTCCGGTAGTGATTGTGATGGCAGCCATCTCTTGCTGAACTCAATTCTGTAGCAGGGCAGACTTGAATTGATTTCTAGGCATGATGGTCTGGAAGATCTTGGGGTACCTCCAGATCTCCCCCGGCCTAATGTAATTTCCTTAGCAGCCCATCTGTTTTATGGTCAAAAAGCCTTGCAGTTCTGCCTTTGCCCTCCAAGGACTTCCAGTTCTGTGGGAATGATTTCTTTGCTGACAAACAGTACATGGTGTTTTCTCCCTTTTTGTATCTGCACTGTTGTACATTATTTTTAGAAACTGGCATATTTGAAATGCTTAATAAAAGCAAGCTTTGTTGCTGTCACCTTTCACACTTAATCTCTTGCCCGGTTTGTGCTCCTTACAACCCAAACAGAAGGCAGCTTTTTCTGTGGGACTGTCAAGCTCTCCAGGAGAGGTTTGACTAATCCTTTCCAGAAGACTTTTCCCTCAAACCTTATGCAGCAGCATATCCTAGCCACCTCCTCCTTCAAAATAGATTATAAAAACATTCAGCACCACCTTCACACAGCTCCTGCCTCTGGCCTGCTGTGAGCAAGGCAGTTCTAGTTCAGCCTTGTTTGTAGTTTGAGTTACAATATTAAGCGGAATTTTCACAATGCTGGAAGTTGTCTAGCCAAAAAACTAAGCTTTTAAGGGGAAAGTGTTGTCTGTGTCATGCAAATTGCTGCATATATGAATATAATTCTATTATATCCCTCTCAGAGGGGTGATGAGGTAATGTATTGGTTGCTGAAATTATAATGTTTGGTCACACAGTTGTTCAGCTCTTCCATGGAGTGTAGATCTCCCAAATCTGCCTAAAGAGAGTCTGTCTTAGATAAGCATGGATGACAGAACTGCATGCAAGCTGGTGTTAAGCTGACTCTGCTACCAGCAGCTTAATTTCTTTTATCCTTGGCTACTTACTTTATCTCACAATATTTTCACTTGTCCTGCTGCAGCTCTTTTTGCCTCTGCCTACTGGATTGGACTGCTGGGGTATTGATTCAGGGTTAAAAAAACACGGCAGAAGGACTTCGAGCTGTCTTAAACCAGCTGCTGGTTCATCATGAGGCTGTGTAAACAGTTACCCTGGCACCACAGAGGTGCCAGGATGAGGAAGGTGGAGTGATTGTGAGATGTAGAAATGGTTTCCCCTGCTGTTCAGTAGTTCTGATTTTTAGGAAGCAGCAGCAGGTAGTGGACTTCAGAATAGGGTGGCCAAGCCTTTGCTCAGAAACTATAAAAATGTCATTTGAGAAGAAAAATAAGTATCTGTGTTCTTTTTGTTCTTTTCTCTTTGTATTTGTTTTTGTTGGGATAAATTTCTTTACTTTTGTGCCTTTAAATTTCTCTTCCATAATTTTTGCCTTCCATGAGGACGTATTGTACTTGTTTTCACTGGTGTGCTTCCACTGTAAATACCATCCTGAAATCCCGTATTTGGAACACAGAACTTTGCGAGCAAATTTTGCTCTTCCTATGTTTAAGTCATTCAACTGTCACTTCAGGTGCTGCTGAAATATAAACCATTGATGCTTTTTCCATTTAAATTGCTGAAGTGTAGTTCTTAGTGACTTATTTTTAATAAGCTCCATTTCATCTGACCGTTAATTCTTTAAAAAAAAAAAAAGTAGTAATTAGGACCACGCAGCTGTTTACTGACTTCCCTCCTACCCCAAGCAGGGTAGGGAGAAAAAGGAAAAAAAAAAACTTGAGGGTTGAGATGAAGAGTTTATAGAATAGTAACAGAAGAGAAAAAGAATAATTATAATGGTAAAAGAATATATAAAATAAGTGAATAATACAGTTGCTCACAACCTGATGAACGGTTGCCCAGCCTGTCCCAAGCAGCAATCACGAATTTCTGTCCCCCCAGCCAACCCCACCTATTTACGGTGGGAAGTTGAAGTTCAGGTCCTCTACTTAATATAAGCATTACTTAGCAACAACTGAACCAAGGTGTGTTATCGACATTACTTGCAGGTTAAATTCAAAATACAGCAGCTGTTAGGAAGCGAATTAACTCTATCCCAGCTAAAACCAAGGCAGCAGTAAACTAGATAGCCAGTAGCGATTCCAGTGTGGTAATAACACATCCTGAAATATGCAGTGTTAAGAACTGACTTGATGAACCACTCAAATAGATTAGTAACCAAGGAGATGATTAAACAGGTTTTGCAGGCTCTGTTTGACCTGACAGGGAAGTTACCTTCTAGATAGTATGTTCTAGAAGTATGATAGCATCCTTTGTGTGGGCAGCTTTGCTGTCTGTCCTTCCCCAGAACATGTGTGTTAGAGAGTGGTGACAACTGTCCCCTGTATGGGTCAACTGTTTCCAATGTCATGCCAATAATTAAGAAGAACTTTCCTGTTTATGCACAGTGAAGGGAGAATGCCAAGTAGAAATAAATCTCTGAAGCTGCATGACTTCCTTGAAAGCCTTGAAATCCAAAGGTAGCAATCACTTAGCCCTGGATTTTAAGAGTTCTGCTTGTATGGCAAGAAGTTGATCTTGTTTCTCAATCTCATTCCAATTAGGTTTAGTTTTTACTTTGTAAGAAGTGAAGTCTCTGTGGTGTGGCTGTTCCAGGTGTCTGTTCCCAGTGCTCTGCTATAGCTCCTATAAATTCCAGGGGAAAACGCTTTGGCCTTTTGACAATCAAAGGAGTTGGTGAACAGTACTTAAATGTCATCTGTACTTCTTCAAGTGTAGAAGCTGGCTGTGGATGGGCACACAGACACAGAACCAGCGATCTGTTAGCCCTGGCAGTCTCAAGCTCTCTTCTTAGTTAGTACCTTGATATTATGCTGCAATAGTTTTTCCTTTGATCCAAGTGGTGTGCCAAGGTCTGTAAGTGTCTGAAGACCTTGTTTGGTTTTGTTTGTTTGTTTAAAAAAATAGATGAAGTTTTGGTTGTCTCTAACTTGGAGCAGTGTTACGGTGCAGATGCACTGGATTAGAACGGAGACATCAGCAGCTCTTGCCTATTATGAAAGAGTTCCTTTGTTAAAGGCTTTTGGCAGTTACACGATCAGAAATAAACTAACCTTCAGAAATATTACAGTTAAACCTAATGAAAGGAAGTTCAGGCAGAGTCGAAAAGAGCTAATGATGGTAATTGCTTGGAAATAGGACACTTCTTCAAGGGAGAAATCTGATCATAATAGAGTAGGTGGCTGTGCGTCTGAAGGTTGGACTGTTTTAGGTGACTAATGGAACACCTGTAGTTGCTGGCAACTTAGAGCTCCACTGGAAAATGGTTTTATGCCTCTTTTATGTAAAACAGGAGTTTCTTCTTTTTCTCTCCCCTCCCTTTCTATCTTCTACGTAGCAATAACCTGATTTACTAGGCCATAATCGTGTTCATGTTGCATCCCTAAGGATTGTGTAAAGTGAAGTTGAAATCTTCTCCTGTAGCAGTACATACATTATGGATAAAAGTAGCTTTTGAAATACCAAAAGTGTGTGCTTTACCTTAATTGCTCTGCTGAGTACATAGTGTCTTTTGTTTCTTATAACTTAGTTTCTGTATTGATACAGATTAACTGATTAAGGAGCTTGGCCTGACAACTGGCAGTTGCGGGAGATGCTACCAGTCTGTACTCAAGGTGTATGAATGGTAGCTTATGTTGAATTTGGGACTGATTTAATATGTAGGAGGTGTCCTAAACAGCTTTCTGTAGGGATATAAACTTGTGAATACTGCTTGCCAATGATGATAAAGAGGCAAGAACATGAAAATGGAGTAGCTTCTCACTTTATTTTTTGGGGGAGAAAAAAAAGCAGCTTGCTTGGGAAAGAGGAGGTAGTGCTTCTGCCTTGAACTGAGGGTTGATGTGACCTCAGACTGAGCTGAGACCTACGCTCTGGGGCTGTGCAGCTTTGCCACTGAGCCAAGCAAGAAGCGCTGGCACTTACCAGAGTCCGTTTGCTGCTGGCAAGTATTTCCTGAGGTTCATGGTTTTGGGGGTGGGATTGTGAAGTAGGTAGTTATTATGTATGGGCTCAGTACCAGCATGAAAGTTAGAGTGGGATGATTTGGTTTTTTCACCAGAACTTTCTTGCTTGTTGGCTAGTGATGAGATTACTCAAGGGGTTACTTGTATGCTAAATCATTAATATCCTTTGCACAGGCTTGGGAGGAGTTATGCAGAAACCTCTTCCGCTTCAAAGGAGAGGAGGTTATTGACTTATCTTTAACCTTGCTGTATTTTTAAGATAAACTTCCTTGTATCACTTTCCAAGTCACAAAGTGGTCTTTCTATCTGTGTAATATAATTTGAAAGTGGTTATAAAACTTGGTGTAAGATCTTTCTGAATTTAACTGTGCTAAAAATAATCTGGTGAGGGCCTGTTGGTAAGGTAAGACAAAATTCAACCCTTACCTCGGAAAGGTGTCCTTGTGTCATCTCATCTGTAGCTGCTTCAAACAGGATGCATCCAGAGCTCTAAAAATCACTTTTTCAAAGGGTCTTGTTTTCTGTACTGTTTCTATGCTGAGGGGCTTGAGTTTTTAGAGAACATGCCATCTATGTAAGATGAACTTCCAAAGCAATGCATGCTTGCTGGTTTTCATGCCTTGGTTTTGTATTGTGGTTCCCCCATCAGTGATAAGAGCTTTAAGCAGCTACAGGCTCGCTAGCTGTTTTCAGATTGGGTTGTATGCTGGGCATTAACCAAACAAGCTTTGCTCATATGTAACAACACTAGAAAGTTTGGTTTTTGTCAGCTCTTCATGCTGTAAATGGTGGCTTTTTGGCTCGGAGGTGTTTTAGTGCAGTTGCCCAAACTGAGGCGGAGGGTTGTGAGTGTGGAGTCTGTAATCCTCAATGCCGTTACTATTGTTAGGAAACTGGCTGCAGCTGCATGTTGCTGTGATGACAAACTGAATATGACCTCAGCAAAAGTCTTTAAAATACAGTTTTGTTGTAGTTATAGAACTTCCCCTCCGTCATAGAAGTAAGTTAGTCTAAGAATGGTAGATCTGATATG
The DNA here is from genome assembly GCA_013400375.1 of Thinocorus orbignyianus. Lineage (NCBI taxonomy): Eukaryota > Metazoa > Chordata > Aves > Ciconiiformes > Thinocoridae > Thinocorus > Thinocorus orbignyianus. The sequence continues at coordinate 272,659 of VXBW01002106.1, read as the reverse complement.
CAACGTAGTTTCGGAGTATTGGGTAGTGCTGTTTAAGCCTTTAAGACTCTTAAATTCTTCTGGTTGCCTAAACATGCTTTGGAAAGTTGAAAGTTTGTTTTCTAGCATGAACTTGTGCCCCTACAGACACCAACTCTGCTTGAGTTAATGTTTGTAAGTCTACAGGGCTATAGCCTGAGGCAGCAGTGTAAGGGAAGGAGGGCATGTTTGGTTTAGTACTTGCTTTCAAAAAAGTTTTAGCTACAGCTCTGGTTTGGGAAGAAAAGTTTGGAATGTGATTCAAAGGAGTGAAGGTGAGCAAGGCACAGGTTGGTTTTGTGTTTTAGGGTTTTGGGGTTTTTTTTGGTAGATCACTCCTAGCATTCTGCTCAGTTTTTGCCTTATGTATTGACCTAAAAAAAAGCCAGATTGGAACCCATTTACTTACAAGGTCTTCTGAGCTATGCCTTGCCAATATCTACCGTATTTTAGGTGTGACAGTGCATTGAGTGCCTTGCAAACTAGTGTGATGCTTAAATTCTGTAAAGCTCTTGTTACAGATTTTCTTCTTTTTTTGGTCATCCTGTTAAATTGGAGCTTGAAAGAGGGCAATGAAATCAACTGTTAAATAGTGAGAAATTTTCTTTCCGAGTCTGCCACAGTATCTAATTGTGCCCAGACATCTGCCAGTAGTATCAATGACTGTTGGCAGTAATTCAGGAATAAAACCCGGGAAAGGGGACTGGTGAATGAAATTGCTGGTGTCCCGTAGTTGAAAGGACAAAAAAATCATGAACTGGGGAGAGAGGATTCATTACTTCATGGATTACTCCATGCTTGAAAGATCTAGCTAATTGTATTGCAACTCCTGAATGGAATGGAAATTTCACTTTCTGCATGAGGGATTTTAAGTCCTTTGTAAGCAAGAAATAGGTGATTTGTTTAGGCTTTTGCAGGTACAGAGGTTGTGATGATGTGTACGTGTCTGCTGTTCTGCTTCTGGACTGTGGCAGTGCAAGAGCGAAATTACGACACCTGTAGTGTGATCTCCAGGACACGTCCACATGGTTCTCCACTCAATGTCTGTTTTGTATTAAATGTTTAGCTTTATGTTGTATTCCTTTGCTCTGTGTACAGTGCTGGCTTGACCTCTTGCCTTCTCTTATTTATTCAGATCATGGAGTTGAAATGGCTTCTGTATGTGACCCTGCTGGCTCTCGGGACTCTTGCCATCCAGGCACTTGATATGGACGATGACAATGATGGTGATGATGTAGTTGATATTGAGGATGACTTGGACGATGGTATTGAGGAGGTGGAAGAGTTAAAGCCTGAAACGAGCACTCCTCCTCCAACTCCAAAGGTTTGGCATGGAACTTCTTTTAAAAATTGAATTACCTTTTGTGTTGTGGTTAATGTAAGTCTGATCAGAGTTGTCTTTACTTTGCTAGCATTTAATATGTTGTGATGTTATTAAAGATGTTATCTGGGAGTAGGGCTTGGAATTAAGCCTGGCTGCTTCATTCCTATTCTCATATTCCCTATGTTCTTCCTGAAAACATAGATTCACCCTTGAAGTCTGTGTTGCAATTATCAGGAGTTAATGCTAATGATTCTAGCTAGATACATACTTTAGTTTTAGTTGCAGATGGGCACAGTGGCTTGGCACAAGCAGCAATATTTATGTAACTTCTGTATTTGTGCTGCAAGGGTGTTCCAGGTAAGCTGTACCTGAATGTAGAGGGGAGATGTGAGCTGTATATGCCCATGTTTCTTTAGAGCAGACTGTGCCTTGAAAGGTGCATAAACACCTCTCTTCTCCCATAGGTTACCTACAAGGCCCCAGTCCCAACTGGTGAGGTTTATTTTGCGGAATCCTTTGATAAAGGAACTCTGGATGGGTGAGTATAATCTAAAAGATGATTCACTATAGCAAAATATTTTAAAATTATAGTGAATGGCAATGAAACTCTCTCTAGCCTGTGTTGTTCAAAATTGGATGAAAGGGCAGTGGCTAGGGAGGATTACAGCAGTGACTGCACAAGGCAAGGAGACCGTGTTAAAGCGTTGAGCTAAACTAGTGCTTCCTCAAGTTCTATCAGGAAGGGGAAGGTTACCCATGCCTGTGTAATGTTTTAGTCCTCATCTGACTTCTTACTTCAGGTAATGTGAGGATGGTGAGGTACTACTTTATTTTTTCTTGTTAACAAGAGCGAGACATTTGAGGACATAATCATACTTTAGGGGTGGGAAGTGGTAAATGCAGGAAACTTTGCAGGTGTGGGGATAGAACTCCTTGGGAGATCCAGACACTGAGGTGTAGCCATAGGACAGCAACCGTTATCTTAAGGGTAGAGGGTTTTTTTGTGGGGGGGAAGTGTGGCTTTATAATCATTGGATATCTGTCTTCTAGCTGGATCCTTTCCAAAGCCAAAAAAGACGATACAGATGATGAGATTGCCAAATATGATGGTGAGTCAGCCACAAGTTTTGGATGATAAATGTTCCTGATGCCTTTTGTCATATCTCATAGAGGGGCAAGTTTTTATTTTCTGTTTCACAGTTAAAAATGCATTTACTGAAGAAAATATGTTTATATACCTGGCTAACAACATGAAGTGTAGTTCTGGTTTAGACAAAATATCCACTTGGAGGTTTTAAAATAATTATCAGTGAAGATGTTATGCTAATAACTGGGTAAGGTACTCTGTAGTGTTATTGCAGAATGCTGGCTATCTTGTTCAAAATTGGGCTAAACAGACTGTCTTGGTCAAGGTTTGATAACATTCAGTTAATTTCTCTCCAGGTAAATGGGAAGTCCAAGACATGAAGGACACTAAGCTTCCAGGAGACAAAGGGCTTGTGTTGGTAACTCGAGCCAAGCATCATGCAATTTCAGCCAAACTTTCAAAGCCTTTTGTATTTGATACCAAACCCCTTATTATACAGTAAGTAAAGGATAACTTGGCGTTCTGTTATTTCAAGGGTGACATGGTAGCAGGCTGAGGTTAATTCTGTAACTGAGCATTTGTTGACTGTTTTTGATGACACAAGATGCTGTAACCTATTATTATACTGTTTAAGATAGAGTAAAATAGCAGCCCAGATTCCAGAAGTGGGAAGTTAGGGAACAGCATGGGTACTTCTGGAGCCTTAAAAGGAAAGTAGTCTATGAAAGCTTGATAACCTGTCTTGGGACTTCAGTTTGGTTGTAGTAACAAGGTCAGGTCACTGATTTTTGCACTGCTTATTGTGGAAGTACTTAGCCTTTTGGACAAAAGCTAGTGTGTATGTAGGTCAGGATACTTGCTTGTGCCGTGAACTGGTCCCTGTTTCCACAGTGGAGTGGATGGAGTGCTAAAGATATGCCTGTTCCTCCCTTTGCCTTGGCTCCTCTGGCATGGGAGATGAACAGCTTGCCCAGCTCTGGCCATGACTGACGTAGAAGAATCTTCTTGCATGTATGTTAGACTAGCAAGTCAGGGTGGAAAAAATAATTCAGTGTGAAAAAATGAATTGCAGATTATTACCTACTTCATCAGTTTTAAACAGAGCAAGCTAATTCGTATTTGTGCAAGATAATGAATTGGTCACTTTACTTTGCAGGGCTGTTTAGTTTTGGCTCAAAATACAAGGCTAAAAATAAATCCCAGTGGTCATCCACTCTAGCTGCTGGCGTTGAGAGAGGATCAAGCATATTTTGCCTATTGTTGACAGATGTTTTGTCTTTTTCAGACTCCTTCGCATCCCTAAATATACTGTTGTATGCTTATAACCCTAAAGGGGCTGCTTCTAGGATCCAGTTGTTACTGCTTTGATAGTCTTACAACTTGAGTTGTCTGTCTGCCATAGTAGTTGCGGGGAAAATAATTGGCTTGCTTTAATCTCTTTGCAGTGTCTTACATATTGGAAAGCTTTTCCTTCCTTCTCATAATCTTCTAGACTAGCACTCAGTTACTTTGATCTTTTCTCTCAGGTTAAGTTTTCTAAATCCTCAATTTTTCTTGTTTCTCAGGCCTTTGTGAATATTTGCTTAGTACTTTGAGTGCGGTGTGTATTTTGGTGTTCACTGGGCACGTGATTTAAAGCAAACAAAAGTAAAACAGTCTTATTCTTCATTCGTACTTGAAAATTGTTATTGTATATTACAGAGATAATTTTCCTTCACATGTAAAATGTTCTCCCCTTCTCTGTCCAAAACTAAAATTAGGTATGAAGTAAACTTCCAAAATGGAATAGAGTGTGGCGGGGCCTACGTGAAACTGCTTTCGAAGACACCTGAATTGAATCTGGTGAGTAATGCTGCTACTTTGAGTATTAGCTTTGAAAGGAAGCTTTTTCACTTTGCTTCTGCCTAAAGAAATCCCTTCAGTAAAGGCAGTGAGGGCACGTTTAGGGCCTCATCACCAGAGTACTTTGTACTCAGCAGTTTCCCACTATTTTCAGGTGGAGAGGATAAATACTGAAATCTTACGGCCTCTTCAGTGAAGATGGAGTTCTGGAGTAGCTGAACAGTTCTAGACCATTGCTAAAGTCTGCAATACTTAGATTTCCCTAGGCTCTAGGACCAAAGAGGAGTTATCTTAGGAAATCAGCCAGTCTATGAGGAGAAACCTCAGGAAGCTGTTGTGCAGAAGGAAGACTCCATGTTTCATCTTCTAAGACAGACTTAATGCGAATAACTATTAACATACCTTGCATTTCTTGCCTTGCCTTTGACAGGTGAACCCACTTGTTAATTACTGGGTGTATTTTAAAATAGATTTTAAGAGGTTGGGCTGGATAGAACCTTTTATGTTCAGGTGCATGTGCTTGCTGTATAGAACCATTTACTTCATAAATGGTCCCTTGAATGCATTGTCTTAAAAGCGTGGGCAATGGGAGAGACCATGCTACAGCTCCCAAGGATTAAGAATCATTTTCTCTCCTGTCAATCACATACCTGTCTAAAGTGGTTTAGCCTATTCAGACAAAGCTTAACTGCTGGGTCACCTTGTATAGGCTTCTGTAGCCTATGGGGTGTTTTTTTGCCATCTTCCTAGATGTTATAGGAAGCTCACTGGACTAGCTAGTCACTTGTTATTACCAGAAACTGATACTTCTATATAGATGGCTCTCAAAAATCTGTCAGAAGCCTCTGCCTGAGCATTCACACTATTTGAGGAGTTGCACGCTCTCCACCTGAGTTCTAACTGCTCACACCAGGATCCCTTCACAGCGGGTGACTCCAGTGAGCTGATGGATGTCCCTTTTGACTCCTCACACACATTACTCTTGGATGTGCTTCCTCTGGGCTTGACCTTGGGTTTCCTGCAGGAGAGCCTCAGGTGTCAGATTTCTTAAAAATAACTGAATTGAAAGGTGCAGCAGCAGGGTCAGCTGGCTGTGTGCCTCTCGAGAGGGGCAATGAACAAAGAAATTCCTGGGCAACTATTCCTTGTGATCTATACACCTGCCCGTTGTGCCCTTTGCATGCTGTTCATGTTTCTCGTAGTCCAGTAGTGTTTTTTTTTTTTGGTCTGGGGTCTTCCTGGATGATCCTTCTGTGTCCAGGCAGGCTGCTGATTGTTCTTACCTTGTTGACTTGCAGTCTCTGCTGATAGCTGTAGCCTCCTTATCTTCTGGTTTATGCTTTTTGTGTACCTGTGCTCACTGGCAGAATATGGGGAATTGAAAAGTACCAGACTTAGGGAAAATCCTAACAAAATATCAGTGTGTTTTCTTATATGGAAAGACTAAACAACCCTGTACCAGCTGCCAGGAAATTTACAAAGAAAATTAAGTCTATTGCAGCCTAAAGGCATCAGCAAATCCATCCACTCATGCTAAGTAAAGCTAAGCAAGTGGCATAAATTGCACCATATTATAATCCTAAGTAATTTATTATAATTAAAACTTATTTAAGATAAACAACTAATAGCTCTCAGCAGAATCTTTTGCTGTAATGTGGAGACATGCTTAAGTATTGTGGTTGTCACACTTATCTCTTTGCTAACACTTGAATAGCTGTTGTTTTCTATCTCGGAAATAGAGACCAAAGGTGCAAATATTGAGTATCTGGGATAATTCTGGTGCTTGTTCTAGAGGCTTGTATTCAGCATTCAAGCTTCAGTGTGGGCATTTCACTGGCTTGATGTGCAAGTTGCGGAATAATTTTTAATGATTTGGGAGTTCTTATGACTGGCAGTAACTTAATTTATTTCAAAATAATGGAATGAAGTTTTGCATTGTTTTTTAAAGGATCAGTTCCATGACAAAACTCCGTATACAATCATGTTTGGCCCTGACAAATGTGGAGAGGACTATAAATTGCACTTCATCTTCCGGCACAAAAACCCAAAGACTGGCAAATATGAGGAGAAGCACGCAAAGCGTCCAGATGCAGACCTGAAGACTTACTTTACGGATAAGAAGACCCATCTTTATACTCTAGGTTTGGTGACTGTTAACTATGCATGTTAATAACTGCTACTATACTTCCTGATTCAAAAGCTGATAAAATGACCCAGATGAACAACTGGGTGTTTGTCAACACACCATACGACTAAAAACCACTTGAAAGCCCTGAACCCAGAAGCTGGCCTTGTTATACAAAGGCTTATTTCTTCCTAGCAAGGAGTCTTTATTCATGTAAGAAAGGTCATGAGACCTTGAACTTAATAGTTCCAGGAGAACTGAATTTCAGAGCAGTCATGAGTAACTTGATACACTAAGTGTATCCAAAATAGTTCTCAACACTTACAGACTTCTTAAATGCTGCCCCCTAGTAAATTGGTATATACTAGACTTTAGATTAAGAAGGTTAGTCTTTTTTTCTTGCTGCTTTCAGAGTACCATACTCAGTGGTTCTTGAAGTACAGTGTCTGGTATATTAGCTATGACTAAAATCTTTGAGGGGACTACTCAGGAGGATCTCTCTAGCTTTTCCTACTTATAGAGTCAGCAGTGGATAAAGGAGTGAGATTTAAAGTCCTGTGGGTCAGTAGTAGGGAGTGTTAGTCTAGAGTAGAATGTGAATACGTGCGTTCTTACGACTAAAGCTCTACTTACTGTGCTGAAGGAAACTTGCTGTGGTAACTGGTAAATCACTCCACAGGCTTCTTCGTGTTTTTCAGCATATTTAAAGTAGGACTCTTGCAATAACTCATCTTTTTCTCACAAGGCAAGATGTGAGACACCATCCCTAGTTATGCTTTGGCATAAGGAAAAAGTTTTCTTAACAATACTTTAAAACAGTTGCTGGGTAGGTGGTAGCCTGGACTGCTGAACTGTTAGTTGCGCAGTGGGGGTGAGTGATGCTTTGTATCATATGTAATGGCTACATCAACTTTTTTCCTTCCAGTTTTGAATCCTGATAATAGTTTTGAAATACTGGTTGATCAAACGGTTGTCAACAGTGGGAATTTGCTAAATGACATGTCACCTCCTGTGAATCCACCCCGAGAGATTGAGGACCCCAATGACCAGAAGCCTGAGGACTGGGATGAGAGACCAAAAATCCCAGACCCAGATGCTGTTAAACCAGATGACTGGTAAGCTGGTGGAGGGGTGGAATTGAGGGAGGCCATAGCCTGATAATTTTGTCCTCTTCAGAAAGTCTTTCTCGTCTGACTTAATGCAAGGTTTTGGGTCTCACTTGTGTAATCAAAACACAATCAGTTTAGGCACCTGAGCAGCAGTTTGGTAGGCAAAGGCAGACAGGACCCCTGTCCTCTGGGCATTACTGTTTAGTCCTCTTACTGTGCTGGCCACAGATGAAGGTTTTACTGAAGCAGCTATGCTAGCTGATGCTTGCATCCCTGATGAGATCAAAAGATGAGCTGCAGAAGGTATAACTGTAAGGTGTTTGTTGTTGTCTGTGTAATGCATTAGTTACAAGTGACTGAAATATCTTTGACATCCTAAATCAGAAACTAATACTGGGTTTCAGCCTTTGAACCTATGCTTTGGGAACCATAGACTCAGTTTCAAGTTCAGATGTTTGTTTGCATCAACTGCTAAGAGATGAGATTTGTTGTAATATGTTCTTTGTAGGTTGGTTTAAAAAAGCTATTAGTATTGCCTTAGTAGTATTGCTGTACAGTTGGTGCTGTGAGTGTCCCATGAGGCATGAGTACAGGTAACAAATGACAAAGTATTTCCAATCTGAAGTTGCGGCATCCCACTTAACCTTAATCAGAAGTGAAGGTGGCTTGTTGTCTTGATCAGAGGGCTTGTTCAGGATTTGTAGAATCATGGCTTAGGGTTAAGAATTTTTGTGTTTGTGTTAATACATAATATTCTGTCCTCAAGGGATGAGGATGCTCCAGCAAAGATTGCAGATGAAAATGCTGTGAAACCAGAGGGCTGGCTGGATGATGAGCCAGAATACGTAGCGGACCCTGATGCTGAGAAGCCTGAAGACTGGTATGTTTACTGCCTGTTGCAAATGACGGCAAATATTTCACAATTCTGGTACTGGGGCTTTTACAAGTATAAGAATAAGTTAGTTCGTTGTTGCTTACTAACAGAGCTGTCGATTCAGTCTGTCTTGCTTCAAAAGTAGAAGGGTGGAGTTGATCTGAGGAGTCTTGTCTTGTATTCACCTGCTCACTTTTGAATTTTGCTGTGATTGTAAGCTGAACAGGGCAGGGATGGTCATCTTACAGCTGTACTGTCCTTGAAAGGGACAGCAGCAGGAAGCTGTGCACAGGGACAGATTTTTGTTGACCTTCTGTGTTTCCAAGCTGCTTGAAATAATAATTCCTTCTGCAGTGTCTTTATCTACAGACCTATGCTATAAAAGTTTCAGAATCTCCATTTTATGGCAGGAATTTTAATTTTCCAATAAATCAAATACTGTGTAAGTCTTACTCTGTATAAAGACAAGGGGAGGACTTCAAAATGGAATTTATCTTTCCAGGGATGAGGATATGGATGGTGAGTGGGAGGCACCTCAGATTGCAAATCCTAAATGTGAGACGGCTCCTGGCTGTGGTACCTGGCAGCGACCAATGATTGACAATCCAAACTACAAGGGCAAATGGAAGCCTCCTATGATTGATAATGTGAACTATCAGGTTGGTGTTTTCATTGCTTAGGCTGCTGGCCAATGCAGCATTGCTCTTATAAAAAATCATTCCAATTTAGCAGCTGTAATTAAGAATACAAATACTGTCATGGTTGCAGTGTGTTTCAATTGGACAGATTGCTTTCTTATTTGGCTTCACTTCTTTGTGGCCCAAATGAAAATTGATAGCCAAAACCTGACAAGTGGCACCTATGCAAGCATTGTAATTAAGTGTAATGGATTGGTCTTCATTTCAGTTCAAAATGGGCTGAAAACTAAAAATTGTATTACGGCAAGTGAGGCTGAATGTCTCATCTTTTCTAGGGTATATGGAAACCCAGGAAGATCCCTAACCCTGATTTCTTTGAGGACTTGGAACCTTTCAAGATGACTCCCTTCAGTGCTGTAGGACTTGAGCTATGGTCAATGACTTCTGACATCTTTTTTGACAACTTCATCATCTGCACTGATAGAGCTGTGGCTGATGATTGGGCCAGTGATGGTTGGGGACTGAAAAAGGCAGCTGATGGTGCTGCAGAGGTGAGAAATAAAAATTTAATTGTGTACTTATGGCTGGAACAGGGGGAGCACTGCTACTGTTCTTTCTGGTAGTCTTTATCAATACATACAGGTATGTACTATGGCTAGGGGTTGTGATAAACCAGATTGGAATCTCAGTTCCTAATTATTGTATGATAATGATTCCTGTGAACAGCAATGAGTATTTGCTGCTCTTTTGTGAGGGTTTTGTTCTGACAATTGCACTATAATTCTTAATTCGTAAACTATGGGGAAAAGTGCTTGTGCAGGTCAAGTTTAATTTTTTTTTAAGGTCTTAAATACAGTGTTCAAAGTTGCAAAAAGCCTGATTTGAAAATTCTGTACCTTAACCTTTACTACTACAACTTGCTATATGGGATGAAACTTGACAAGCTTTTTTGTTTTATAGCCTGGTGTTGTGGGCCAGATGATGGCAGCTGCCGAAGAGCGTCCCTGGCTTTGGGTAGTTTACATCCTCACCGTGGCTTTGCCGGTGTTCCTTGTGGTACTTTTCTACTGTTCTGGAAAGGTATGAATATCCTTCAGTAATAAGTAGTATAATGTTTAAAAGAGATCTAACAAAATGTGCATTAACATCACAAATAATTGCTGGGTATTGACAATTTTGTTTAGAAACAGCCAAGTGCTGCAGAATACAAAAAGACTGATGCTCCTCAGCCTGATGTGATGGATGAGGAGAAAGAGGAAGAAAAAGACAAAGGGGACAAGGAAGAGGAGGAGGAAGAGGAAGCAAATGAGGAAAAGCTAGGTAGGTAAACTGGATAATCTTGGAACAGTTTTGAGTTTACTGTCAGACTGAAAATAGGAGGATTGACAGACATGGCGCAAAGCTAATGGTGAACTGGAGGCAAATCAGAAACGAGAATGAAATTTTTTTTGTTTCCCATAGAAGAGAAACAGAAAAGTGATGCTGACATAGGAAGTGCTAGTCAAGAGGAGGATGAAGAGGAGGACGAAGAGGAAAGGAAAGCTGCATCAGAGGTAAGAGCTTAATTTTTAAGGGAAGTCTCTGTGGGTTTTTGGGGTGTGTGGTGTGTGTGTGTTGGTTTTCTTTTCTTTTAGTAAGGCTTGTTCTACATGACTTGAGCCAGGTTAAATGTTAACAGTTATGTGAACTCCCTCCCAGTGTCAGAACTTGGGAAAACTCAGTTGCCCTGCAGGGTAGGAATTGCTGTGGCCAAGTTCAGCAAAGCTGGCACGTTGCTAAAGGCATCGCTGTAGACTCTGCCCTGTGAGAGGAGTGGGGTTGTGTGGAATGCATCTTTGTGAGGCAAAAGGCTTATTTGGCTTTGGACACAGTCAGGATGTGACCTCAAGTGCTCCACACTGACATAATGGTTGACTTAAAAATGGGCAGAGTGTTGCTTGAAGTGAAAGGGATTCTCAGAGTAGCTGTTGAGTACCCTCAGCGAATAGTGTACAGGCACTGTGAAAACAGGAGGATCTGTTTGCTGTGCATAGAAGGGAAGGGGTAGTAGCAGCAGTAGGTATTTCCATAAATTAAATCCTGACGTAGAACTGAAAGTAGATTATTCTATGTAGGTTTTAGCAAATTATTTTATGAGTATTCTTAGATTTTAATTCCTTGACATTTACACAAATTCCTTTCTTGCAGGAGGAGGAAACTGTGAATAGATCACCCAGAAACAGAAAGCCAAGGAAAGATTGAAAAAAGTCATAAGAACTTGATCTGTGATTTTTTTTTTTTCCAAACATGGTTCTGGGAGAGGACCTTGGACACCTTACATTGAAACTTGGACAAACCTCAGGATTTCACCATCCACAGGTTCCAGTCACACTATCCAATGTAATGGAGTGTCTAGCAGTAAAATATTTGCAATCATCTGTTTTAAAGAACATCATTCCTGTAGAAAGAATGCATTTAATATAATGGGCTGTGGATTTTGGAATGTAACATAACTAACCTTTTCACTTTTGGTTTTAAATATTCTTTTCTGTTTTTAAGTAGATTGGTAGAACTTTTCCAGTCTCAAACCTTGGCTTAATTTAATATATTAATTAGTGAAAAATAACAATGAATCTTGAAAGTGCTAGGTGATAAACTGCAGTTTTATAACTAGTTTTTTTTTTTACAGAGATGTAAATTCCTAAATGCACCATTGTCTTTATATCCCTTAAAATTTGATAATCGTTTAAAGAAAAGTTGTTGATGTATTTGACAGCCCCTCTGCCCTCAAACAAAAAAAAAATGGGGGGGATGTATGGGGAAGACAGTAGTGAAACTCTCTAATCAACTTACTTACTTTGTGAGGAGGGAAAAGAGGAAGAAGGGTGGCAGGAAGGGGTTAGTGTATAGAGTATGCACACTGTGCATGGCTAAAGCCCTGTTTAAGTGTTGACAAATGATCTAGGATTTGAAGTGGGTCACCTTAATGTGGCATTTAATCCTGCGGACCTTGCAGCTGATGGATTTTGTTAGTTCTTGAGCTCTTTGTAAAGCTTATGGGTTGTTGTGGGGGGGAGGGTTAGGCTACTTCCCCTTTTCCCCTCTATTCAGCCACTGATGCTTTCCTTTCTCTGTGACTGTACAGCAGCTTTTTTTTTTTTTCTGAGTGCAGCTTTGCCTCAGTTGCTGAAGCACTTCATTTCTCAGCTCATCATCAAACTCTCTTTAATTTTGTAGCTAGGCCTACTCCTTTCCAGGGTCCAAACACTGGATAGGACAGTGTTCCATATCCTCTCACTGTTATCACTGTATGTCTACTCCTGTAGAGAGGGGGGAGGTAGTCGGGTAGACAAGTTGAACTGAGTATTCATTAAGGAATAGGAAAACAAAACAAAAAAACTACCAAGATGTCAGTATTGTAGGTGGGGAAGGAGCATGTGGAATATTAACTGGTATGTGAAACTGTTAAAGTCTTTTATCTGCTTTTCATGTAACAAATGCATCCTAAATTATATTGTGAATGTTAGGGAGTTCCAGTTCCAGCTGAATAAATTTTTTTAAAGTGTTGGAGTCTACCATACACTGTTTCAAACACTTTTTTTGTGGAATGCAGGTGATCACTACAAGAGCGTACCTCTGAGGATGAAATCTATGTAACTTCATTACACTGTACCAAATACGTTGGCGTTTGGATGTCTATATAGATAAACTCTTGCCTTTGTTCAGAGTGAAATTAAATGTCCTGAAATTACTCTTCTTGCACTGCATTTAAACACTCCAGTGTTGTTTGGTCATAGCATAGGTATAGTGTGGGGAATAATTGCCAGGGGTTGGGGAGGGATGAGTGTTCCAATGACTCTGCAAGCAATCTAACCAATTACTAAAAAAACCTCTTGTTTTGGGGTTGTGGGTGGTTTTTGTTTTATTTTTTTTGTAATACACCTTTTGCTGCCTGTCCTCATGTTGTATCCCTTGGTTGTTGTGTTTGAAATATTAGTGATCACAACTGCATAGCAGGATTTCTTGATCTTTCTGCAGTGTGCAAATAAACTATTGTAAGCAAGATACTGGAAGTAATTTCAGACTTCTGCTGGGAGCTGTTGCATGTTTAGAAATGGCTTTGCCTGTTGAACACCTGGTAAATAACTGCTCCTTATTGCAAAATAGCTTATACTCTGACATGAAAGATGTCATAGCTTAAGCATTGCTACTAGCTTGTTCTCAGGACTGTATTTTTACCAAGGAGCAGCTGCTATTTATGACTCTCAGTCCTTTGAGATGAAATATATGTAAATGGTTTCGATTCAGCTAATGTTTTGAGCACAACGTAAAAATCTATAAATCTAATGTTTTTTTATCTTAAATGCAAATTGCCTTAAATTCCCAAACAGTTCATGTGCATACATGTTCTTTCAAAGCATCAAAAGTGAACTTAAGATCTGCTATCAGCATTTAAATAATACTATATTAAAGCTAACTGTAAATCTACATTTTGCTTCTGCTAAATCTCCTAAAAAGGTCTCCTGTCTGCATGTTACGGCTTTTTTTGATACCATAGTGTATGCTGCTTTAAATAATCACTACAATAAATGAAGACTTTCCAAAATGGATGGACAACTCCAAAGTTACTTTTTATCCTGCTTTCTGACTTGGGTGGCTCAGTTTAACCTCAGAATCGCTCTTATTTTTAAGAACAGGAAGGAAGGAAGAAAAAAAAAAAGCACTCTGCTTATCCTGAGCATTTTCAAAGCGCAATTGTGTTTTTTTTGAAGTACTGAAGCTCTGCTCGGTTGTAACCTGTCACAAGGGTTGGAGCTTACAAATACATGGGAGGTTGGTTTGGACCTTTTGTGCCTGTGTGCATCCAAGAGTGGCATCTTCTGAAAGCGATGCGGAGCACTGAAGCTCTGAAGTTGAACCACTGAAAGTGCTGGGTGTTGAGGTGGGTCTAGACTGGGCTGGGAAATCAACCCAAACCCCTGGGGGAGTAGGTGGAGGCAGGTTCTGAAGGACAAGGCAGTAAAAATGCTGGAAAAGGTCTTGGTGCGCAGTAAAGGCAGTGGATAAAGGTGCATCTAATCAACTAACCTCTTCCCGAAGCGTTGGAGGGGACTTGAGCCTCTCGGGGTCTGGCTGATGGTCGATTATCACAGCTGGAGGCTGAGCTGCTAATTGCAGCAGCTGTACAGCTTCAGCCTTGGCTGGTTCTTGCTCTTTCCTCAAAAGTAGCGCTCTGCTGGCTGTGGTTACCTGTGGGGGCTGTGACTGCTCTCTCCACCCCTACCTGCTCCCCAGCTCCTACCGTTGTTTCCTCAGGGTTTCAAAAAGGGGGTTTGGGGGTGATTTTGTGTTGGTTTTTTTGGTGTTGCTGGGTGGGTGAGGATTGTGCTTTCCCTTTGCAGAAATGAACTGTCCATTTCATAAAGGTACCTGTAGCTGCACCTTGGGGGGGAAAAAGCAAAATATGTAAAAAATAATCAATAAAGAAACTTAAACCTCTTTGGGTTTCTTTGCTTAATTAGCACAGTCCCTGCATTCTACATCTTTTTATTTATTTTTATTTATTGGGGTGTTTTTTAAAGCCAGGTTCTGAAGCTTTAGGTTTCTCTCAGAACTGAAAAAGAGCATAAGCGGTAGAGAGGTAACGGTCTCCCGTCGGTAACATGCGGCGCTGCAGGACTGGGCCTCCGCAGCCCAAACGCGTTTTGACCCAAAAGCGACGGTTCCTCAGGTGAGCCGGGCCGCCCCTCCCTGTCAATCACCGCCGGCCCCGGCCCTCCCAGCCTCCTCACTGGCTGCGGCGCCGCGCTGCCCCGCCCACTCCCCCTCTTCCTGCCTTTTAAACGCTCCGAACACCGCCTCCGCAGCCCCATCCTTCCCGCCCATGCTTTCGCGCCTTCCTATTGGCTGGGAGGGGTGTCCCTCACGGCTCGTGACGTGCTGCGCGGCGTGACGTACCCCTGCCACCCAGGAAGCTCCGCCTATTTATTCTCGGCTCGGGGCTGGAGGGGAAAAACAATTTCAAGATGGCGGCGGCGCGGATAACAATGGGGAGCCGGGGCTTCGGGCCGGCCCCCGCCTGAGAACCGCGCTCACTGGGGGGGCTCCGGCAGGGCCCGAGAGAGGGCGAAGAGCGGCCGGAGGGCAGGACTGAGGGGAGAGGAGCCGGGGGGGAGAGCGTAAGCGGTCACCGGCCTCGGGGGAGAAGGAGGAAGTGGGGCTGTGGGAAGCGGAGCGGGCGCTGAGGGGAAGCGGAGGCCAGGTAAGACCGGCGGAGGCCGGGGAAGGCGCCCCCCTNGCGGTGAGTGGCGGCGGCGGTCCCGGCCGGGGAGGGGGAGAAGGAATCCCGCACGGGCGGGGGTTGGGGTGGCTTTGCGGGGCGTCCGGGCTCGTCCGGCTTTTGTAGGGGTTTGTTGTCTCTCTTGTCACTGGAAGAGCACGCTGCGAGCTGCTGCTCGCTGAGGGAGGAGAAGGGGGTGGCCGCCTCTGATGGTCACAGGCGTTGGGAGTAGCGTTCGAAACGTTTCTGGCTAAGAAACTCTCCCAGAGAAGTTGTGGCTGGCCCCTTCCTGCCGGGGGTCAA
>VXBW01002106.1:209518-252298 GCA_013400375.1 Thinocorus orbignyianus | reverse complement strand
GGGGTGCGACTTTGGAAGCTGTGGGTGGATGCACAGTAAGTGGGGAGTTCTTACTATGTCATGCAGTCAAAATGTTATGTTTTCTACGCAAAATTCATACACTTCACTTTCTGATATCTGCGTTGTTGTTCCAGCTTAAGAGGTTGTCATCCTTGTTGTCCTTGTAGGAGAGGGGAATCTGTCTGTAGAGGACCTACGGTAAGCTCTGGTTCATGGGAGTTTATCTGTGCTGCAGTACCACCCCTTCCATGAGAGAAAACCAGATACATTCCATTTTTGTTTCCCTGTCTAGGTGAGAATGCTGGTATCTAGCTAAGAGGCACATTGGAACTAGATTTCAATTGTTTCTAGAGTAGTACAGCGTTTCTTCTTTGAAAATGATCGGCATTGTATTTCTCTTGCTGTATTTCATGACAAACCCTTGTGGACATAACTGAAACTGAAAAGGTAAACTTACTCCAAATAAAATCTAAAAACCTAAAGCTCTATTGAATCCTGTAAGAATAGTCTAATCTCTGTAGCAGATGCTTAAAAGAAAAAACCTAAACAAGAACACTATATGGAGCCTAAAAGGCACAATATCAGAACCAGAATTCTGTTAGTTTTGTTTCTGCTGTGTTCAAGAGGTGGTTTTTTTCAGGGAAAACAAAAAACTTGCATCTAGTGTCTATTATATAATTATTTACTGTCTTGAGTTACCGGACTCAAAGTATAACAAATTACTGGATTTTTACGAAAGATTTTTAGTTGACTGAAGGATTTCTTGTTTTCTAGTGAGCAATGTGAACTAAACCTTGTGATTGTTAAGTGTAACACATTGAAATGTCATTGTTTTCAGATTATTATCTAAAGCTGGCTTCAGGTATTGAATGTTTCACAGTGATGTTTTGATTTCTGGAATAATCTTTTTCTCTTTAAAAAAAGGAAAGGAAAAAAAGACACACACACCTCCCAAGCAAACAAACAAAAAAAACCACCATAAGAGTTTTCTGCCACTGTTCTGATCAGCAATTCATGCCCCTTTCCCACCAAGGCAATCAGAGCACTGCACTGGACTCTGAAGCTTTGAACTCTTGCCAGTGCCAGCAGAAAAGGTGGAGACAAAGTTTTAAACCTTTTCCAACTTCTTGTTGGGCTTCTGTAGTAGTTTGGTGACAGCTTTTATGAAGTCTGCCAGCTTGCCCCTGCAGTAACACCGCGGTGTGGCTGAACATCAGTGTAATAAAGCTGGTGGGTTTAAGGCTTGAGATTGAAAATAGCTTGTCAAAATTACTGTTGTTGAGGACTCTCTATTCTGCTCACATGAATAAAATGCAGCTCTGATGATGTGATGTGGAAGAGGTGCTGTGGTCCTTCAGTGCTTCTTTGAGAAACTGTTAAGTCATTCCAATATTGGTTTAAGTGCTTTGGATAAATGCATTTGAGGTGATACTTTTAGGCAAAGTTAAATAGCCGAGATCTTGGAGGTTCATCTTTTGTTGGCAAATTGAGTAGACTAAGAAAATGGGAATGAATTTCTGCATCCAGTCTTGTGACAACGGAAAGGATTGGCTTGTGTTATAAATGAAAATGACTGGTTGTGCTAAAGAAACCATGGACATCCTACCAGAGGGCCACTGTGCCTTACAGGATGATAGTGGACAGCAAAACTAAAGCAAAAGGGATTTTCTTAGTGAGTAGCAAGGTATGCTTTACTGTGTTGGTCCTGCTTGCTTTTTTTTTTTTTTTTTTTTTTTTTTTTTTTTTTGAGTTTTGGCAGAGGAGAACAGGTTTTTCTTGCCTTGAGAACTCTGTTGGAGCAGCTTGATATGTAGATAGCTTGCAGTCTGACTTGTATCTCACATGCTCCTTGTTATTTTTTTCCCCCTGAAACTAGATTATTTGGGTAGACACAGACAAACTGGGGAAGAACTGAATTTTGTATTTCTTTTTCTGTTGGGAAATCAAGAGCTGAGATAGTATGGAAGAAATGTATGTAAGAAAGGGATTTCATGAGAGAAAGTTGTGTTATTTGCAGACTCGGGAACTTCACATTGTGTTACTCAAAATTAAATGTGAGTAAATCGGGCTATTGGCACCGATTTCTAATGACAGAGGAGAAGGAATCTATAACTTTTGAGACCTGAGAATTTTTATAGCACTGTCTTTTCTTGAGAGAGTAAAGGAGGTAGAAAATGGAGCGCTGTTACTGGGTTAATTTTAAGCTGGTGGCATAGGTAGTCTACTGCCACAAGCACACTTTTGCCTACTTTAATGGGAAAAGTGAACTAGGATGCAAGTGCAGTTGGTGAATAGTTTCTAAAACTCAAAAGTTAAGTGTCCTGGTTACAAAGTGGGCTCGGTCTTTGCTGATAACATCTAGAAGATAAGCAGATGTTCTTTTCTCTGTCTACTGACTGTTGCGTACGGGTAGGATATCTTTCAAATAATGTTAGATTTAGCTGAGATGAAGCATGACTGGAAGCAGTCAACACCAAATTTTACATCATTAGTGAATTTATTAAAGTTTTTTTTTTTTTCTTGAATCTCTTTGGTTTTTTAACAAAGGAATATAGTTTTAGGTTAAAGAAGGACTTTGTCTAGAGTGAGGAAAGGCATCGCCAAGAATCAGGTATCTGAGTTATGACCATTAAAATCCATGCGGATACAAAAGCTCCTCAATTTTTTGTATTTACTTTTGAGTGAAAGAGCCTGTGATGGAGATTAGGGGTTTATCTTTTTTTAGAGTACAGCAGCTGTAGTTTATAAGCATGGATGATTTAGTCTTAGACTTGTTAGTTGCATATATTGCAAATGGTGTAGTACAATAGCAAATACTTCAGAACAGATTAACTTTTGAAATATTTGTCCAGCAGCCTGGGTGGGTTTTGCAGTCTGTGAAGAGCTGTGTGGAATTGTAACACCCCCGAAATCCTACTTGCCTCAAGTTGTCTACATGAATTATAATTACACCAGGAACCCCAATGGGCATATATTCTGTTGTAATGTAGAAATTTGCTTCAACTATGAAAATATTTTCAGTGTACACAACTTGGTTAGTACTTGTAAGTAAGTCATCAGGGAGTGTGTTTTTTTCCTAGTGCTTTAGAACTAAGGAGGATCCATTCCCAAAGTCTGAGTGATTGACTCATCATATGACCTTGGGCAAGTTACTCATCCACCTTGAGCTTCAGTTTTCCTGGTTGGAGTATTAAGTAAACAATGGCAAACTTGCTGAAAGCCAAATGTTGTGATTTTGGTGAGGCTTTCTTGCTTTCTTTTTGCCTTAAAAAAAAAAAAATAAATTTTCCATTATACTTTCAAGTCTGTATTTGGAAAATTCACTCTAGATCTTTTCCTCCAAGCTGTAGGCCTAATGTTCAAAATAAGAGAATTCAAGTTCCAGCCTCCTCTGCGAATGTACATCTCACCTCATCCTTTTAGGTCTTCTCCTGATCTCGCTACCCTGCTGCTATTTCCATGAACCATCTAGAAGATCATAATCTCCCAGGAAGCTGCAGTCTGTCCCTCAGATAAAAATACAATTTTGCTGCTACCTACCTATGCAAGCATTATACAAATAGTGTTTTTTTCCAAAGATCAGCTAACTGTAGACTGTTTAAAAAAAAATATTACAACAATTCACTGTGAACCAGTCTTTCTGTCCTTAAATCAAAGAATGCTGTTGCCCAGGCAAGTGCTGTAAAATTCTTCTGATAATTTATGCTGGCTCTACATACACCCTCTTGCTTGAGCACTGAGATCTTGAGGTTTCCCCTGTCTGTTCTTGGACGAGACAGTTTTCCCCAAGGGTTAGTGGACTGCATTGTGAAGACTGCAAGTAATATTAAAATAAGTGTTCTTGTCTTGAGGTTTAATGAGCTGCTTTTTTGCCGTCTGAGAGAACTGTTGTTCGATGAACTGTGTTCCAGCAGGGTGGCTTTTTGTGGGGATTGTCCTTATGTGCTCGGCTGAGATGCCATAAAGCATCTCCTACAGGTCAGGGGAGCTGATGGGAGCTTCCCCTCTAAGTGCCCTGCCCTGTTCCAGCAGTGTCTCTGTCCTACAGGTTTCTCTGTGTTGGTGTAGCATTCCAGCACAGGCAAACCACTTTTTTTTTTTTTTTCCTTTTTTTCTTTTTCTTCTTTTTTTTTCCTTTGTCTTTACAGAATGCACCTGAGGGAAGGAAAAGTTTATAGTCATCTTTGATGCATGTGTAAATTCTGTTTTCAGATGTTTTTGAGGTCAGTGGAAAGAACTTTATGTTTGAAAGAATGCTGCCAGGAAAGAGAAGTTGAACAAAGGCTCTCAAAACTGCTTGTCAAACCGCTGCTGTACCCCCTGGTTGCTTCTAGGTGGCACTACAAGAAAAAGGATATGTGCATTCACTGGCTGGGAGAAGCCAACTGTTGAGTTGGTTGGGGCTTTGGTGGTCACAGTGCAGAGAGGAGTAACTGGGAAACACTCTGGGAGAAAGGAGGAAAGGAATAAACTTATTCTGCTGTGATAGAATTGCCTGAACTCTGAATTGCATTTTCCATCTGTGAAACTGCGGTTGCTTAGTGACAAACTGGTTTTGCTTCTGTGCCAAAAATGTGATTGTGTGCATAATACGTAGTTCTTATCCAAAAATTGCAGTCGCAAAATAAATGCTTTTCTTTTCCCCTAAATATTTAAATGCGAGACTGCTTTATGAAGTGGTATTAGAGAACAATTATACTGTGTGTACACAGGCCAAATAAAATACAGGTTTTCTTTCTCATCTAAAATTTGAATCTTAATATTCTTCAATATTTTTTTCATTTTGAATAGGAAAAAAAAAGAATATATTCCAGTACACAGCCAGTTTTCAACTTGTCAAAGTATATAGTAGCTTTTGATTATTTTAGGAGGGGGCTCTGATGCAGTACATATTTTTGAAATTTTACTCTTAAGAGATTATATTAAGGAAGTAATTTCTCATGAAGACTTATAAAACAAATCTTATCAAAGCAAAGATGTAACCCTCTTTTAACCTTTTTTTTCCTAAAATGTTTTATTCCGAGCTAGGCAACATCCTAGTAAGAAATAAAAATCTTAATTTGTGAAACTAAATAGCTAAAACCTTCTTTTTTTTTTTTTTTTTTTTTTTTTTTTTTTCCCCAGCAGCTCCATGAAACTGTGAAAAGAAAGCTTGATAGTGCTGCTTCCCCTCAGAATGGAGACCAGCAGAATGGCTATGGAGATGTATTTTCTGCATCCAAGAAACTGCGTCGTGATGATGGTCTTGGTGGAGTGAGCGGTTCTTCCAATGGAATGCCCCCTGTGTCTCCACTCCATCATCTTGACAAGAAAGCTGGCAGTGGAGATACCTTACAACTTAATGGAAAACATCCGATGGGGCTAGATGGCATCAGCAAGAAGTGTCTTCCAGATTCCAGACTGCAGATGAATGGAGGTGGTGATGCCGATGACTCATTTCCTCTGAGTCTGAACAAAGAGCTGAAGCAGGAGCCCGTAGATGATCTTCCATGTATGATTGCTGGAGCAGGAGGGTCTATATCTCAGAATAACTTGATGCCTGATCTTAATCTTAATGAGCAAGAATGGAAGGAACTTATTGAGGAGCTGAATAGATCAGTGCCCGATGAAGACATGAAGGATCTATTTAATGAAGACTTTGAAGAGAAAAAAGATGCAGATTCTTCAAATTCAGCTGCACAGACTCCATTGCCGCAAGATATTAACATAAAGACTGAGTTTTCCCCAGCAGCCTTTGAACAGGAACAGATGGGATCTCCCCAGGTGAGATGCACTTCATCAGGTCAAGCATTTATTGGTGCTGCTTCTGCACCTGTAAGTGCCGCTTCTCCAGTAGTTGGTAGTTCTCAGGCTATGTTTCAGCCTTCCAGTCAGTCAATGACTGAAAATCCTAATCAGCCCATGATGCAGGCATCAAACCACTCTCAAAATGTCCAGAGGCCTCTCCCCAATGTGTTGTTACCTGGGAAGGGGGCAGGAAGTGCCAAAGAAATGTCTTCTGCTCATCAGCTTCAGCAGATTGCTGCCAAGCAGAAGAGAGACCAGATGTTGCAGAACCAGCAGCAAGCTTCACAAGTCCACCAAACAAATCAGATGTCTACATGGCAACAGACTGGGCCTTCTCATAGTCCACTGGCTGTCCCATATACCATGGAAAATCCCACCAGCCCGTCAGTTTACCAGCCAGACTTCAACAATCAAAAACTCATGATGCCTAATATGGGAAATAAAAGCTCACCGAGGGCTGGAGGCAATTACCATGTGAACATTTTGGGTCATCAGCAAAACAGCTTGAACCAGAACCCTGTGAACAGTCAAGGCTCTATGCTAGACTATGGGAACACCAAACCTCTTTCACATTACAAAGCAGAATGTGAACAGGGGGTTACAGTACCTGGGCAAAATAAGACTCCCATGTTGGCCTACATCCAACAGCGCCAGCAGGCACCGCTCTCTCATGTGGGCGATGACCAAAATGGGATGATCCTGTTGAAACCCAAGTCTGGAAACATTGCCTACCGACTGCCGCACAGCCAGGTGAGCGTTCTGGGGTCTGTTACTTTTGTGTAGTAGTAGATTTAAGGTTTTGCAAGAAAGTGTTGGATAGGTAAGGCTGGAGTACAGATTGCTTAGTGGTGTTTCAAAACAGTTGCCATGTGATTTTAAAGAAGAAAATGATAATATGCAATAAGCTGAGACTAGAATCCAGAACTCTGTTTTCTGCTGGGGGCAGTTCATGGCCTGGTTCTAGGTCATGTGGTAATGTGTGATTTTTTTACCTTAATATACTTTGTGGGCAACAAATTATGTCATGTTTCATAGGAGCTTCTGCTTGTGAAGGTGAATAGATGCTTTGTAAACTTTTGCCTAAAATAACTCATATAAAACTGTAGTGTTAAACAGTGTTCTCAAAGAATCTTTGATTTCTTTACCTTCTTTTTAGTCCCTGACTTGTGTCAGAGTTGGCTTGCTATAAAAAGCCATGCCTTTGGTTACTTCTTTTTTTAAAGAAAGATGGAGGTGGGGGCTGCATTCCTGATTCATTGGATATTCCTTGAGGTTTTTCAAATCTAAGAATTTGTTTTTGGTTAAGTCTCTGGGGAAGCATGGGATAGGAGAGAATTATATCTTTAAGAATGAATAATAGAAATATTTGTCTGCTTGAAGCAATGTGCTTCAGATTTTCTGAAAAGGAAAATTCCAGATGGTGCTGCTTTGCCTTTTATGTAGCTGATGTTACAGGTATGCTGCAGGTGAAAACGTATGTAGTAGATGGAGGTGTAGACTCATTGGGATTCTGTAACACGTGCCTGCAATGTGCATCCTAGAGGGTTTGTTGAGAGAAAAAAAAGTCTTTGTTCTGTGGATTAAAGCTCCTCTAGCAAAAGCTGTTGGAGATCCAACTCTGGTAACTTGTTCCCTCAACAAAACAAAACCCATGAAAAAATGTGATTAGACTGTGATTAAGACCACACCGGTGTACAAATAAAAATCTGAGATCAACATGTACTTCATAAGGCACAAGAAAATTAATCTCTTTGAAAGCTAAGAGAAGTAAAAGTCTAACAGCATCTTGATGGAAGAAGGGAAATGGCAGAAATGATTGTGTGTATCATATCCTGCACCCTCCTCCCCCAGTGACCTTCCGTCTATTTTGCCACACTTGCACTGAATTAACAGAAATAGCGATGGATGCTTTGGGAGGATTTCTGAAATGCTTGCACAGTGTTACTGATAGTTGGCTCATGGTTTCTTACGAAACTGCAGAGTGAGAACCAACAGCCAAACCCATTATAGTCATAACATAGTTTGGGTCAGAAGGGACCTTTAAAGGTTATCTAGTCCAACCCCCCTGCAATGAGCAGGGATGTCTTCAACTCAATCCAGTTGCTCAGGCCCCATCCAACCTGACCTGGGATGTTTCCAGGGATGTGGCATCTTCCACATCTCTGGGCAGTCTGGGCCAGTGCTTCACCATCCTTATCATGAAAAATTTCCTCCTTACATCCAGTCTAAATCTGCCCTCTTGTAGTTGTTCAGCCTTCTCCAGGCTGAACAACCCAAACTGTCTCAGCCTGTCCTCATAAGAGAGGTGTTCCAGGCCTCTGGTCATTTTTGTGGCCCAAATTAGCTGAATTATAAATTTGAAAGCACTATTTGTTTACATAATTAGAGATGAGACTGAACTGTGCTTAAAAACAATAAAAATTGTCAAATTTCAAATGGATTTGCTGGTACAAAGAGAATAGTGTCAGATCTTGAATGAAAATTGTTCTACTTTTTTTTTTTTTTTTTGCTTATCCCAGATTATGGTCTTAAAAAAAAGCAGACTTATGAAAAGTTAATAATAACAGACTTATTTGTAGTAGTATTTTTCTCTGGAATTTAAGACTCATTTTGATCACTGATAGCCTTCTTCCCCTTCATCTGCAAATAGTAAATACTCTGATACTAAAAAAAAAAGGCGACTTTAGGAGAGGAGGCATAAACACTTGCTGAATTAAACGCTGACAGAGAGACAGGTTTTAAATTAAATGTTTTGTATAACAAAAATTTAAAATGTAGTGTTTGAAAAGCTGCTGCCAAAGCAAACTGAAGCTGGTGCGGAACCCTGGCTGAGCAGGAGCCTGTTTGAGCTGGGCTTTGGGAAGTACTTTGAGACTGAAGCTAAAGCCCCTATTCCTGAAGGTTGTGGAGCTTCTGACCTGAACTTCAAACTGTCACTGTGTCTGGCACTTCATTGGATGGGCTCTTGGTTGTCTTTAGCTGAACTGGAAACTGTATCACGCTTTGCCTTTTTCATTAAGAAGCTATTGTATAAGGATGGCAAAATGTAAGGCACCGATCTAATTCTTATTGAGTAGTGTAAACATACAAATGACTAATAGCTGACAATCTCTGTTTTTCAGGGATGTGTTACGGTTACCATCCCTGCGTAGCCTTTTTTAGAAAGTCTCTTTTCCTTGCCCTGTGAAATGATAAAAATAATACAGATTGTGTTCAGCACCATGAAAGTACCTTTCTTCGTCTGTTTAACTACATACAGTTTCTGAATTCTGGAAGGCTGACCTCTTTCTGTAACTCTTGTCACTTTTTTTATGTTCTGCAGGATCAAAACCCTTCTCCTAACGTTCCTCGCGTCCCGGTTTCTGTCCCGGGCCCTGGGGTGGGTGCCCAGGCTCCCAATGTCTCCATGGCAGGTAACCACAGCAACCCGCCTTATCTCAGCAATCAGCAGCAAGCAGCTGTGATGAAGCAACACCAAATGCTGATGGACCAGCAGAAGCAGAGGGAGCAGCAGCAAAAGCACTTGCTCATGGAGCAACAGAAGCAGCAATTCCTCATGGAGCAGAGACAGCAACATCTTCTGGCTGAGCAGGTGAGAGGGGCCAGCAGTCTTTTGGTTTTGTTATTTTTATTTTTTTTCTTGGCACTGATTTGTTTTGGTGGATGAAACAGCTTTTGAGATTTTGTCAAACAGCTGTCACATTACAAAACAGAGGATGTAAACTTCAAGGCACTTTGGTATCGTAAGTATAATCACTGTTCTATGTTTCTGGAAAAGTGACCCAAATATGTAGTACTTGATTGCTGAGACTTATTTTTTCTGTTGTTACAAGGCATTCTGGTGAATGAAAATTAAAAAATAGGTAGAATTGAGTAGTGTGAAAATGCAAGACAATACCTACATGGAGAGAATGTATCGTACCAGCAGCAGTGTAGTTCTTTGTGGAAGAAAAAAGGCAAATAGAATCAGGGCAAAAATAAAATATAATGCTTGGGAACTGTTGATGTGTTCTGCAGAGCTTTAGAAATGGAAGCGATGAAGAAGGGACTCTGTAAGCTCATTGTACCTTCTGCCTTTCTTCCCTGTGAGATCCACAGCAGCTCATGTTTCCAATTTTAAAACATCTTTCACTTGTTTGTTTGGAGAAAATAATTAGACATCTGCATCTAACTTGTATCTTATCCTGCCAAAAGAATTCAACTCTGCTGTCCATCCGACTGCAGAAAGCTGCTTTAGCCTCTCTCAGGGAAATGGGCTCCTTGAGTGAACCTTTCTGAGCTTTAAACTTTCTGCAAGTCTTTCAGCTGGGAATCCACCCAAAGGGCTTTATTCCTGTCATCAGTGTTGTTCTGCATTTTTAAAAGGCAGTGCAGCTGCCTTCCAGCCACTGGCACTGTACATACAGAGAAATTATTAATATTTGGTGTGGAGGAAGGAGAAGATGAATTGTCAAAGTTTGAGAGCTGAGCAGACTTGGATATTGCATTTGCTGTCTTTCTTTGCCTTGTGCTACCCAGTCAAGTTCAATCTCATTAGCATTGTAATTTAATACTTACAGAATCATAGAACGGTTAAGAGTTGGAAGAGACCATAAAGATCAAGTTCCAATTTCCCGGATGTAGTTTTACAAAAAAGTTTCTGAATCAGTTGATCTTTATTATATGCCACTCTCGAGCTGCCTTTGCATTTGGCATTCTACATCTTCATTTATTTATTTATTTTTATTTATTGGGGTGTTTTTCTGAGCCAGGTTCTGCAGCTCTAGGTTTCTCTCAGAACTATGGCATCTCTTCTTGGCTTCTGTGGTCAGCCTCTTTCAGGTTTGACTGGTCCTGCAAGCAGCACATCCCCTCTGTCAGGCAGCCTGCCTTCTTCATTCCTCTGCGTGTCTCAACAGCTTCGTAGTGTTAGACATTTCCAAAGGATGGTAGTAATGTGCATCTGCCTGTCGGTTACGTTGCACCGGGCTCTTCTTTAAAGGTTTATTGCTTGTTTCTTTACCCTAGTACTCTTGGAAGGGAATTTCTGTCCCCTCCCGTGCTCTGTGTAACTTTTCAGATGAGTAGGTAGTTGTGCATTGTATCACTGCTTAGTTATCTCAGAAATTCAGTCTGGTTGAAGAAATCTGTGGAAGAGGAGCCAGGAGCACTATGCCTGACGTGGTTTGTATTGTAAAAGCAGCCTCTTGGCCATTTAATGTGTTGAGATCTCCGAGTGTACTATTAGTATGTACATACACTCTCAACATTTTAAGATTCATCTTCCCCGAAAGTTTCCTAATAGAAAATTTGCTCGTTTTATTTTTCAAATGATTTTATCATAAAGTAAGTACAGGTTGAGTGTGTTTGTAAGGAGGCAGGGTTGTTTTGAATCATCAGTAGGGTTTGTTTCAATTGATTGATGCATTGTTAGGAAAATGGTTTTGCACAATCATCACAAAACTTGTGTAGCTCCTGCTATAAGCCTCGTTCTGCAGCTTTCCAGAATCTTCTAGGAAACCTGTGGTATACAAGAATTTGGGTTTGTGTATGGTTTTTTTTTTTTTTTTTACTTTTGAAAACAAGGGCTAGAAAATACTTACATGTTCAGTTTTTACTTTTCTGTATAACATTGTTGATAGACATGACTTGTACTTCTATTTAATTTCTAAAGGGAGATCCAAAATAACTTGATCTGGGGGTAAAGAGCAAAAAAGTATGTGTGAACTTTTTTTATACACACTTGCTTTTGCTCTTTTTGTACCTGCAGTGTCTTTATAGAATACTGGTAAAAATGCCCATACTGATTAAAAGACTAACATAGATTTTTAGTGTTTAAAGACTTCAGATGTACATTGCAATAACTCCTGCAACGTGTGCTGTTGTCCTGTTGTCCCTGAGTTCCTGGTCTTGTCACTTGTCACAGATTAAATTGACTGCGTTTGAACCTTGAGAACAAAGGTCTGAAGTGACTTCAAGGCTGTAGAAGCCCCTTTAATTCCCAGTCACCCTTGGAAAAAGCTTGACTTGTTTCCTAATTGTTTTGCGTTTGGACCCTTCTCAGGAGAAGCAGCGACAGCAGCAAGAGCAGCAGCTGCAGCGACATCTGACCCGGCCACCTCCCCAGTACCAGGATCAGCCACAGAATCTGTACCAGCAACAGGTTGGACAGTTCTCAGGTAAGTGAACGTGGCAACTGGAATAGTGGCAGGAGTGAAAAAACAAGGTGTCTTCAAATTTCCTGGATTGGGTAGCTTTTAATTAATTTATTACAACATCTTTCCACGTCAGTGCCTTAAGAATTTTAGACCTATACTCTGGTTCAGTTGCAAATTAACAGTTTCCTGTCCCGGGTATCTGGGACAACTTTTAAGCTTCTGATTTTTAATATTGCTTTGGAAACAGGTAAAATTTTTAAGTACTTTCATTGTTCTAAAGGCCTTTTTATATTACTGTTTCCCTTTACAGGTTGTAAATTCTGTGTGGTATTTAGGATTCAGCTTTTTTCCTGAAACCTGACACCAGTACTGCTTGTATCTAGCACAGGCCCTCATTAAAGGAAAATAAGCAATGTATTATTTCTCTCGTCTACTGGGATGAGTTTAAAATTCTCTAATATTCCTGTCCCTCATATCTTTAGAAGGCAATGCAATTTGAATTCTCTTCATTACATGTTAGCGGCCTACATGTTTTTTTTGGTACAAGAAGCAGCTTAATATGTCCTTAGTGTATTAGCACTGATAAATAAAAGATGATGTTGCCATTAAGCTGGAATAGCTTAATGAATATGGAAGAACTAGAGAACAGTAAAAACTTACCTGAAAAATGCCTACTTAACAAGGCATCAAGAAGCCACTTGTCTTTTTTTGATGAACCTGGAGTACAAGAAAGTGCTTATTCCCTTCCTTTTGTTTCTTTGCTCTCTGTGTTCCCACAGAAATAAATACTGAAGGGAAAAGATGCAAATAGAAAGGCGATACCCTCATTCTGGCAGTGTTGGTGACTGTAGGATGTCTCATAGAGCTGTGACTGGGTCTTGTTACTTACCTGAAAAAACTTGATAGCAATGTAAAAGGATTGTGTATGAACACAATGATCAGTAGCATCCTTCCAATATTGCACTCAAATGTTTTTTTCCACCTACCACTTCACTACAGAAATACAGTAGTACACCTGTGAGAAATAGAGTATGTTCTGCTGTGATGAGCATCAGGATTAGTAAAGCTGTGTTTTCCTTGTTACGATAATTGTGACTGGTTCTTACATCTGAAATCCTGGGATGCGTAATACCTTCACTGCAGTGTTCCAGTAAGACTCTTTGCCCACCCATCCAATCCTTCAACCTCCATAACATCAGTGTTTTTATGATAACTAATTCAATATAATTTGAATTATATTTTAATATATTTGGATAAGATTATATTTGAATAAAAAATTGAATTAGTAATGATGGAGAGCCAGTATTCTTCAACCATCTTAAAATATGAAAAAAATTCTGCCTCTTTCTCTTTGGTTTGAAAGTAGAGAGAGTACCCATATAGGGTTTTCCTTGGTCAGCTGTAAGGAGTGGAGATTGTATGCATTACATTTCACAGGGCTTTATTTTATTTTTTTTTTTTTGCTTTGAGTAAGGGGCTACTTGTTCTACAGAAGAAACTTTTTTACTCAGAATTAACAAAGAACAGAGGGCGTTTTTTTGGTTTTCTGAGAAGACTTAGTGTTGCAAACCATCTTTCTTGGTTGTCAGCATTGCATACTAACTTAGCAAATATTTAATTATGAAAATCCAAAGGGATTGATCAAAAAATTGAATTTCTGAAAGTTATATCAAATAGAAAAAAACCTCTGGAATAGGGAAACCATAGGACCAGAAACCCTGAAGTTGTTCAGGATTTATGAGACACACACAGTGTATGCATGGAATAACTGACTGTGTGTGTGTGTGTGTGCAGTAAGTGGCATTTTTTAACTGTCTGGCAAATTGTGCATACACTTCAAAGTGTGTATACCTTTGTTCACAAAGAAAGGCAGAGTCCTGCCTTTAAACTCTAAATTTTTTTTAATTGATGAACTCTTAGAAGTGGTATTCAGATTTTTTTTGTAGGACCTTGGCATATCTGTGTTTGAGATCAAGGTGGAGGTACAAAATGGAGCAACAATTGACACTCTTTAATTAAAGTACTGCTGCCTGCGTTGCTTGCAAAGGTTGCTTTATACAAATGCAGCTGCAGCTCCGTTGTGGATCATGGTATCTACAAGCTTTGTTTCGCTCTTATTGAACCGAGGCATTTACTGTACAAAATCACAGAATCACAGAATGAAACGGGGTTAAAAGGGGCCTCTGGAGATCATGTAGTCCAACCCCCCTGTGACAGCAGGTCCTCCTAGAGCAGGTTGCACAGGAACGTGTCTAGGAGGGTTTTGAATGTCTCAAGTGATGGAGACTCCACCACCTCTCTGGGCAGCCTGTTCCAGTGCTCTGCCACCCTGAAAGTGAAGAAGTTCCTCCTCGTGTTTAGATGGAACTTCTTATGTTCAAGTTTGTGCCTGTTACCTCTTGTCATGTCACTGGGCACCACAGAAAAAAGACTGGCCCCATTCTCTGGACACCCACCCTTTAAGTGTTTGTAGACATTGGTCAGATCCACCTTCAGTCTTCTTTTCTCCAGACTAAAAAGACCCAAGTCCCTCAGCCTTTCCTTGTAGGAGAGATGTTCTAAACCCATAATCATCTTTGTAGTCCTTTCCTGATCCCTCTCTTCTTGAACTGGGGACCGCAGAACTGCACACAGTACTTCAGATGAGGCCTCACCAGGGTGGGGTAGAGGAGGAGGAGGATAATCTCCCTCGACCTGCTGGTCACACTCTTCTTCCATTTGTATTTCAGGGTCATCTTCAGCCATGCCTGGGGTCAGCAATTTAGGACAGTCCAGCTCCAGTAGTCCGCGGATGTTTCCTCAGACCCAGAACATGATTCAGATGGGACCTGGACACAGTTCTGTTCCTCCGCTCCAGTCGGGCTCCAGTCAGCAGGACCGGGGGGTGTCCCAATACACCAATATGCAAAACATTCAGCGAGGGGGATTGTACAACTTGGCATCGGGTATGACACAGATGGTTCCCCAGCACACAGCGCAGAGTGCCAATGGGCAGCCACCAATGCAGAGACAAGGCAGCCTGGGCCAGGGCGCCGCCGTTCCTGCGGGGTACGGGCAGAACACCTTAGCAAACTCAACAGTTTCTCAGCAGCACAGTAAAGGTGCACTGAATCCAACCTTATCCAAGCCGCAGATGGCGAGAGTACCAGCTGCTATGGGGGCTCAAAATCCATCGTGGCAACACCAAGGTATCCCTAATATTAACAACCAAACGCAAGCAAGCAGTGGCCTGGGACCCTTCACTGCCAACTCCTCTTTCCACATGCAGCAAACCCATCTAAAGATGGCCAACCAACAGTTTGCCCAAGGAATGCCTCAGGTAAGCCTAAGCACCAGCAGACCCATGACCTCTATGAACGCTGCTGTCTCTGGGCAGATGTTGTCGTCATCTTTAGCGGCACAGCAGCGGACAAACCCACCTACGCAACAGCAGGTACCCTCACAGCAAGTCTTGCCTGGCATGAACCAGAATGTTCCAGATCTGAATGCTTTCAACCAGAATCCCAATCAGCAAATGCCCAACAGAGGTAACCTGCACTGTAGTCAAGGGTACTCTGTGAGGACAACCAGTCAAGAGCTGCCTTTTGCCTACAGCGGCCAGTCGGGCAATAATGGACTTCAGAACTTAACTGGGGACACAGATCTGATAGACTCTTTGCTGAAAAACAGGACTTCAGAGGAGTGGATGAATGATTTGGATGAGTTGTTAGGAACTCATTAAAATGGGGCTGGGGGTTGGGGGTTCTACTTTTTTTAATTATTTCATGAAATATAAGCAACACTTGGACCAAAAAACCTGTGGCATTGAGGAGTCTTGCAGACATTAGAGGTAAATGGTTGGGGAAGGGACTGGAGCTGCTTCTCAATGAGTGTTGATGGGTGGTAACGGCACACCGAGCAGGTCTCTGGGAACAGTGGGCTTTGTCTTGGTGTCTCTGAGGAGTCGCACACTTGAACAGGTCAAAAAATATTGTGCGTGTCCTAGCCAGCCTTTCAGAAATCTCACTTGCAGTGTTCTAAAATGAATTTTTTTTTTAATTATTTAAAAATAAAATTCCACAGAAATAGCGCAGAAAGAAAGCAAATAGTTGCACAAATGGTGTTTAGGGCTTAGTCTGCTGCAGCTATTACTTGCAACCATTATTTGTTCGTAGCTTGAAGAGCTGTTATAGTACTGTCCATCAGACTTCAGAGTTTTTGTTTGAGGAGAGGCTCTATGCACCTGGGTACGCTTGCAAAATGTTTGGAATTTTTTCTTTTCCCCATGGGTGAAGCATGTGCCTGTACTCTCGATAAGCAAGTGATATCTCACAGTAATTATTTCTAGATGCTGGTAATAGATGAAAGAAAGTATTAAAACCTGGCCAGTTAATCTAGGTAGTTGTCTTAATAGATTGTAGTCCTTTAAGCTGCAGTTTGCACTCTGTTGTAGAGAGGCACAGTTCTTGGCTTATCCCTTGCTGTGTTTAAAGGGGGAATTTCCTATGGGAGAACTTTTAAACTCTAGTAGGTCTAACATGAATTGTAAAGCCATTTACTTTGCACCTGTTTCTTCATAACTTATTTCCAAAGGTAGTTGTATTTAAGTGAAGGCTTTGCTTCATGACAGCTCATCTAGTTTTCTTTGTTGTAAAAAGTAAAACTAACTTTTGACATGTGTTCATTCCCCAAAGTTAGCAATGACACAGTGAGCACAAGACTTTGTCGTTTCAGGACAAAAGTGAGGAGAAAAAAAATAAATTGGCTGAGAGGTGGGAAGTCCTTATCAGCAATAATAGCACGGGCAGCCTGGGAGAATACTTGTGTCAGGGTTGCTCCAATACGGAAGTCTCCCCCTTTAAATACCTTTTGGTTTTTATTTTGTTTTGTTGTTTTTTTAAATACTGGGTTACAAGTTTGATAATCTTTCTATAGACTGGTGGATTTACTTCTTTAATATCCCTTGAAGCAGGTGCTGGTCCTTCAGCTCAGCCCAAGGAGGACTCTTACTTCCGTGTGTTGGAGTCAGTCCCAGAAAGGACAAAAAAAACCACAATGGGAACAGTCAGTGTTCCAAAGTCCTTACTTTCTACCAAAAAAAATCCCCTATCCACCAACAAACCACCTTGCCTTAACCTTTATTTTTAAAATGAAAATAAAGTTGAAAGCTTTTGTTTTAAATGCACAAATACCTCTTCCCTTTTAAGTCCACTGTTTTGGAAAACTCCTTTAAACTTTCCAATCAAACCCCAACATTGTGATCTGAAAACGATTTCCTTCAACACGGACTGGCTTCTTCGGGAGTTTTCTGCACTGCAGAGATGGGTGAGAGAGGGTTTTTTCCAGAGTGGGTGAAGGGAAGTGAAGGATAACATTGATTTCAAAGAAGGAAAATATTTTACTGTATCTGCAGCTCCTTTATGAGACAATTTGCACTTTTAAAAACTGCTTTTTAACACTAATACTTTAACCCTTTCCAAATATGCATGGAACATGGTTTTGTCCAGCCCACTTACCTAGTGTGGATGAATTACGCTCTGTTGAACAGATTTGATATTGTATCATGTTGAACTGTTGGTGAAAGATGTGCATTGACCAGTGGATCCCACCATTGAATAGTGGATAAAACTTCACTGAAGCAGACTTAATCCCTCGTAGAGCATTTGAAAAGATAACCTAAAGATTGTCTCTGGGTGGGAAGACGAAGGTGTTAGTGACTTTGGTTGTTGACACTTTGGATATTTTCTAGAATAAGTAGATGAGATGCAAATAACTGATGCTAACTTTTCTTATACTGGCAATCTAAGAAAAGAGCCAGTGAGTTTGGTTTACTCTGATGTTAAACCAAAAACTGGTCCAAGGTGAGTGTCATTAGAAGAGTATAGATATAAACTAGCAATGGCAGGGGAAGGAGTGTTTGCTGTATTTTTATTTTTAAGGGTTAACTTTGCACCAGTGTGCCTTCCCTTCCTGTTGGGGGTGCTTGGGACCTCATAATTTCAGGTGACATCCTTCAATGTCACTGTTTTTTTTTTTCCCCCCCTTACAAACACTTGAGAGAAATAACAGGGTAGTGGGACTCAGTTTTTCTTCCCTGTTTAGGTTTTGGTGAAATCTGCTACATTTTCCGGTAGATTTTGCACACAGACTTTGTTCTAAATAAGTCAAAATCCATCCAGTTGTGATTTCTTAATTGGAGGGAAAGAACATCTGTTTGCATTATTACTACCAAAAAGGCAATCCAGCTAAACGTCCAGGAAAATGCAGATGTGCTCTTTCCTCCACTGTTTCTGGAAGCTAAGGTGGATATTGCCCTGCTTGACCAGAGGGTTTGTTCAGGAGGGTATCTAGATTTGATGACAGGGCCTTTTCATGGTACTGTTGAAATAAAATTAAGCAGGATTCTAGGCAAACAGGATCCAAACAGCTTTTAACCTGGTAGAAGACACAGCCCTCTCTGCTGGTTTCGGTCCCTGTCCACAGGATAGCATCAGACTGTTGGAAATATGGTGTCACTGTAACAACCTGGAAACAGTTCAATGGAAATGAAAACGCGGTTTAGGTGTACGTAGGTGCATGGGTAGGGCTGGGCTTTGCCTTTATGCCCTTGGACATGCAGCTGTCTGTGTGTGCACTTGGGCTTTCCATTTGCTGCAGCTTCAGAGCAATAAAACGTATCTCCCCTGAACTGTCCCTAGCCAGCCGCCCATGGCTTTATTTATAAACTGCGGTTTTGGTTGGGTAGGAAAGGTGAGAGTGTCACTGTGCAACATCCACTGCCTTCCAAAAACCACCATTCAATTGAAAAGGGTGCTCGAAATTTTGTTATACACATTTCCTTTGTGTAAATAAATGTTTACAATTTTATATTAAAGATTTGAATAAGAGTTAGATCTTCTGACTGTATATTTTTTACTTTTTATAGATTTTAAAACTATAATTCTTTATATATGTGTTTGGGGGGTATTATGGTAAGTTTTATGCTTGTAAATGGAGAACAGTTGAATTTGATGCTAACCTTTATGAATTTTTGTCATTGAAATGTATAAAGAGTCCATTAATCCCCTTATTCTTTTACTACAATTACTGGTGCACACCAAAAAGAAATCCTTCACTTCTGTTTTATCATTATAAAATAAATATTTTGCTAGTGTATTAAACGTATATGGTGTGACTTTATACGTTTGTGTGAGCTGAGCAGAGTTTCAGTGTTCTTGTTCTGGTGGGATGGTTCCCTTCATCCCAACACACAGTTTTAGTAAGCCCGTTACTAAGGCTCGAATTCTGCTGCTGTGTCTTACCAATTCTTATGGTTTCAGAAAGTCTATTTAAAAAGGCCAGAACTGCATAAAGAGACCTTAGAAAGCTTTAGTTTTGAAAATAAGGCTTTGTGCTACACCCACAGGTTGTGGACTTTTTTTTTTAATGGAGTTGTAGGCCTTCAGCTGGGAAATGCCACTACAGGGTTTGTTATCCGTGAAGAGTGTGTTAATAACTACTCACATGTTCAAAAATTGTAGAATTCAAAAAAAAATATGCTGAGATTCCCTCAAAATAACAGGTCTCGGAGATTCAAATTGGTTTCCTTGAGACTTTTGAAAAAGATGAAGATTATAGTTGTTTGATGTAGGCAGATTGCACCAACCCCCCTCAAACTGAGAAATGAGGAACGCAGACAGCGAGGGTGGGTTAATGTTCCTGAGCAAGGACCGAAATACTGGTGGGGAGTTGGGTGAAGGTTTGGGCTGAAAGCTGTAAGGTCCCTAAGCCACTGCCGAGACCTGGGGGGCTGAAGAGACTGTGGAAAATAATGGCAAAATAGATCTTCTGGACTCTGCTGGGATGTTGAGCCTCTCAAGGTGGACGCTTGCACCTGTGTCGGTTAGAAGTAAAGCAAGGATATGTGGCTCCGTCATTGCCTGAAGGAGCTGAGCCTTGGTGGTGTGTGTTTGGATGTTAATATGTTCTTGTTAACAACTTACTACTTGAGGAATTACTCTGAATTGAACGTTTCAAACAGTTCTCTGAGTGAATCATACCCCTTGCAGACCCAAGAATTCAGTTATTGATGTTATATTTCCTGTTTGTCAAGCAAACTGTTTAACTGATGATATCTGGTCTTACGTTCTAAACTAACATCTTAAATCTCTCCAACCACAGATTTAGCAGTAATGATAAAAGAGGAATTTGCAAAAAAATGTGACGCCTGCATTTCTTGCTAAGGCTCTGCTCGTTCTACACCTTACTGCAATTTCAAGGATTCCCCCTGTGCAAGAAGGATTTTAATCAGCTGCAAACATTGAAGGTTCTCCAAGCAAATTCGGTGGTGTCCTCTTCCATACCTGTTGTGTTTAAGGCCCCAGCTCAGAGCCTTCAGATCTCCTCACAAAGTGCATCCTGACCTACCTGAGCACATTGTGAGTATGTTCCTACTTTGAGTCTTGTGCTGTGTTTGGGGAGATGAGGGGACCTGTGACTCCAGAGGTTTATAAAGAACCAAACATAACAATACATAACAATACCAGGGTGAGCCGCTTCTAGGCTGTGGGGAGCTGTGAAGGTCCTACTTTTATTAACTCTTGCTTTATTGTCCCATTAAAAGTGCTGCGTTGTATTTAATGTTGAGTAAAGCAAGAGTTTGCCAAGCTGTCCCCCACTGAAGTGAGATGCACATGTGTATTTTTACAAAGATTTTAAGGAGTCGGTGGCAGCCTGTGATCAACCTCTGCTCAGAAACTGACTTTCTGATTTTTATTTTCCCATGCTTAGTATTTCTCCTGAGGCTGGTGAAACTCTCTATAATCACAGAATCATAGAATGGTTAGGGTTGGAAGGGACCTTAAAGATCATCAAGTTCCAACCCCCCTGCCATGGGCCCGGAATTGTTTGTTGAAATGGTGTGAGCAGCAGTAGACCCCTAGTGACGTTTCCCCTCTGACTTTCACATTAGGCACCCCAGATGAAATCTTGGGTCACCAGTAAATTCTCTTCAGGTTAATTGGTTTATTTCTCTTTCAGTCTGTGCCCGCTGGCAGCCTGGAGGATCAAAAGTCATGTCCTATGAGTGTTTTGCAGAGAAAGGGAGTGGTTTTGCTATTCTACTTGCATGTTTTACAAAAAACTGTACAATTGCCTATTTGAATTAAGTGGTCGGTTCACTAAGCTGTCCGGATGGGGCTTGGAGGTAACGATGATCCAAGCCAGAAGAACAAACTCGCTGTGTTTTTGTGTCTGACTTGGGAGAAACCTTATGTTTGGTCAATTCTACTTGGTATCTTGCACAAAGTCTGTGCTGGGGTTTTGTGTGTGGCTGCACAGAGAGAAATGCAACAGCTCAACCACATCCTGTCCCCTCTCTCCATCAAAATTAAGGGAAAACCTCAGCTGATACTGAATGATACTTTTTTTTTCTCCTTTATGGTTTTAAAATCTTAAAAGTCAATATATTATCTTCTGTTCTGTGCTTTTTTGAACCAATGCATATTTATTTTGCTTTTGTGGACTGGGGAGAAAAGTTATTTGGGGCTAAAATACTGGTGTTTTTTCAAATTCTACGTTTCAGAGTTATAATTCTGATGTCAGTGTAACATCTCTGAGGGTCTGTGTGGTTCTGCGTGCTGTGCTGCCATCCCTTCTGAACTGAGAACTTTTGCTTTGTATGTGAGCCAGGACAAGGTTTGTACTGCAGAATTTTAAAACCAACAGAGAACTACAAGAGCAGTAGAAATGAGCAGTGTTCTTACTTGATAAACTTACAGTATTAATAGGATAAGATACCTGAGTGCTCTTTAAAGAAAATTCAGAATCCAATAACAGAATTGGATTAAATTATTCCAGCTGAAGTCTAGAAAATCTTCCATGTGGTCAACTCTGCTGTTTGGAGTAAGAGCAGAAGGTCAAGTATTTAATTTGTAAATGCCTGTTAATAATTTTTACAACCTCACACATAATTTAGATACTTCAGAGCTGATTAAAGCTCGCAATAAAAGGGCTGGAAAAATTCCAATCATGTTTCAGTTGCCAGCAGTAAGTAACGTGATTGTGGTACAGAACCTGTAAATATAATGCAAGAGTTTCCCAGCTGGTGCTTGGAAAACTCTTGCTGTGGGGTCGTTCTGCAGAAGGCACTTGCCTGGAATAGATGTTCTCTGATGGCCAGCCCTGGGGAAGGTGGTTGTGTGTGGGGTGGGGAGAGTTAACGTGTGGTGGAGGAAGCACGTGGTGGGGCTGTGCTGTGGAGGGTGCAGTGGTGGGAGGGTGGGAGAGAGGACTTGGAGAGCAGCTCAATGCTCCTGACCAGGGGTTTGCTCCCCACTCAGCACCATGAGGGATCAGATAGACCTGCTGGCCACTGTCACGGTTCTGGGAGTCCTGGAGCAAGGTAAATGTCCTTCATATAATCATAGAATTAAGCTAATTGTATTAAACGTTGTGGAACGTGGTTCCTGTATTTCGCTTGGGGTCTCTGTGGAACGAAAGTTGCCGTTTGCCAGCGTGGTAAAATGATGGAGAAGTTTGGCAGTTCGTGATGGTCCTGTCATGCCTGAGGGTGTTTGTTATTTAACAGTGACTAAAATGATCCGCAAAGCTCAAAGCTGGCATCCTAGAAAGAAATTAAATTTAAGTTTTACTTATAAACTTAGAACAATTTCAACAATAGAATGTCTTTAAAGCAAAATACTTTCTGTGATTAAAATCCAATGGGTAATTTAGGGTGGCTGGAGGCAGCAGGAAGAAAGAGAGGTTAACACGCGCTGATGGAAAGGTTCAATATACAAACATACATCCTGTATATGTGGAAAAGGGCATCGTGTGCTCATGTGTTTCTTCTCTGTGACCGATATGGTTGTGTGTTCGATTCATACAGCTTCACTGCAGGGAGCAGGTGACGAGATGAGTTGATGGCACGCTGTAATTTGGAAACTAATGCAAGCCCTTCTGGTCAGAAATAGGCACAGACATCTTCAGAGGAACTGAGCAACTTGTCATCGTTTAAATAGATGCATTTGGTTTAGACCTTTTGGGAAGAAGCAGTAGCTCTGCCAAGCTCTGTTTGCCTCTCGTGTTTAATTGTGGGTCCTTTGGGCAAAGCCTCTGCCCCTCGGGCTTCGGGAGGGTCAGTGAAGGGGGTGCTGCCCCCGCCTGGGGTGCGGCCAGAGACCCCGTTGTATAAAGATCTTCACATTTCTGTGAGGGAAGGTTTTTTTGTCAGGTTTTTTATTACTGAATTAATTCACCGTAGAGCTGTCACACTTGTTTACCTATAAATGGGTGTGAAGCTCTAAGCAGCCTGATACATTTTAGGCATCAGATGATAAATATCTTAATGTAAATGTTATTTAAAACACAAATATGCTACATGAAGAATAGAGATTTCTGAATTACCAATAATTTCCTCTCAATCCATGTAAAAATATCAGCAGCTACCAAATGGAAGATACTTTTTTCTTAGGATATTTTTGGTTACTAAGCTAAGTGGGGATGGAGGGAGCGTTTAACGTGCAAAGGGAAAGCACGGAGAAGAACTGAAACTGGGTTACGGGGAGGTTGCTAAGCCCTTTCCATTAGGGAACCCTCAGAAGCAAATCCCTAATAGCAGTTTTGTCTCAAATATATATTTGTTTAATCAGAACTCCAAGTGTGTGTATATATATATATATATATTTTTTTTTTTTTAAAGTTGCAGCCCTAGGGGTGTTGCTTTCACGCCGTGGGAACAGTACCCAAGTGTGAAACCAACAGATAAATATTGGCACCCCCTTATCTACCGTAGATCAGACAAAGTAGCCTCATTTGATGGTCTCTGCATGGGAAGCTGAGGAGCGATTCCAAGATACTGTGTCTTCTTTCTCCCTGCTAGTAAGAAATGCGGGCGCGAATGTCATCTCGATTCAGAGCTGGTCAGTAGCTTTTCCTGCATATATTTGAAAGGATGATCTATTGGGTGAGCTACAGACCTGACATTCATTCTGAGAACGCAGAGCACTGAAACACTGACGTGCCCTGTATATACAAATACATGCACACAATAAAACATGCTCATCCTGATGTAGGAGACAATTTGATGGCTGAGCTTAGTACCGTGTTGGCTGCTTTCTGTTTTTATTTTCTGGGAGCCCGTGGTTTCTGCATTCTTTCAGGTACCTTTTTCCTCTTTAGTTTAGTTATGTTCAATTCAGCAAAGCTCTGAGCTTCGTGCTCTGCAGATAGCCTGCTCCTGGTTCTGTTGAACACTACCCAAGAGCAGAACAATGCTACCACAGTTGTTATTTCCCCCCACTCCTTCATTTTTTTATGACTTCAAAGGAAACAAAGCTTATGTGATGTTGCTGTTGGTCAGTCCCCACAGAGCTTGTTTGCCAGGTTCACCCAAATGAGGTGGGTATCAGCTATAATACAATTTGACAAGCGTGTGGACATAATCAAATGGAGAGCGATGGTCCGACTGATACTTCCACCGAGGAGCAAAGTGCAGGGAGAGCTCAGCCCCTCTGAGCCACGTGGGAATCCACATGGGAGTTTAGCTTTGACATGAATCATAAAAAAATTAGTTTGAAAGGTTCTGTGGAGCGGATCGAACTTTTCTTTCCCTAAAAGTCCTTGCTGAGATGGCTTGTGCAGGGTTTTCCAACACCTCATTCTGTGAAGTGATTCTTCACCCTCACACTGGGTTTGTAGGACAGTCAAACATCTTCCAAAAGGCTCTCGCTCTTGGGCAGATGTTTTATGTTATCCATCCCTCAGCAAAAGGGCTCTGTTGCAGGATTCCTCTGAGTGTTTGCCCCTGTGTGGTGTTAAGCAAAGAGTTGATGGAAGGGCTGGGTCTGGAACTCTTCTTGCCATGCTCATCAGCCACAAGGACACCACGTTGGGAAGGGTGCGGATGGCACAAAGCCAGGTGAAGACCATTGCCCAGCACAGCAAGGCTTATGCCACAAGCCAGAGCATGATGCAGTGATTTAACTCAGCCTGTTCCTTGGGAGGTGCCTGGGCTGAGACCCCGAGAGCACTAAATGGCCTCTCCTGCAGGGCTGGGTCACTGCACACAGCGTGGAAGATGCTAGAACACACCAGTGTTTTCTTAAATGAAGGTCTGTGTATTTAAATGGAGAATACGTTGTGTAATATGCAGGTCACACAGCATCAGATTATTTACATTTCTAATTCCCTTTTCTTCTACATATGTTCTAATACTTTCCTGCAGGCACGCATGGATCTGTCTTGTCTTTAATCTTGCAACATCTGTCCCTACTTTCCTTCTTTCTCCTGCTGTCCTGCTTTTATCTTTGTTGGAGCAGTACAGTCCATGAGGCATCCTTGCAGCCTGGCTCCTTGGTGCTCTGATGCTCTGGAGATGTTGCTACATTAGGACCTTGCTAATTGGAGTGACTCGCTTAGCAATACACTGCCATGGCCACCAAAGGAACTGGTATATGTAATTTTATATATATTTAATATTTAATTATTATAACTTAATTTTCTTCTACATGAAAATTATCATTTTCAATAAAGGCAGCAATGTAGTACTGCACATGAATATAAACACTTGAAACCTGAGCAATCACACATGGGAGACAGAACTTCTGTTAAATAGTGAAATAGTCCAGATACTCACTTTAATGAGTTTTCATTGTTTTGGAGAGACTGTCTGTGTCCCTTGCAAATGGACAAAAGTGTGATGTAGCAGACACAGAGTTAGTACCTCCTCCCCAAATGGCACTGGCTGAGAGCAGTCATAGAATTGTAGAATGGTTAGAGTTGGAAGGGACTTTAAAGATTACCAAGTTCCAACCCCTCTGCCGTGGGCAGGGACACCTCCCACCAAACCAGGTTGCTCCATGCCCTGTCTAGCCTGGCCTCAAACACTTCCAGGGATGGGGCATCCAGAGCTTCTCCTGGGCAACCTGTTCCGGTGCCTCACCACCCTCACATGAAAGAATTTCTTTCTAGTGTCTAAATCTCTCTTTCAGTTTAAAACCGATACCCCTTGTCCTATTGCTACTCTCCCTGACCAAGAGTCCCTCTCCAGCTCTCCTGGAGCTCCCTTCAGATACTGGAAGGCTATGATAAAGTCTCCCCAGAGCCTTCTCTTCTCCAGACTGAACAACTCCAGCTCTCTCAGCCTGTCTTCACAGGAGAGAGGTGCTCCAGCCCTCTGAGCATCCTCATGGCCCTTTCCTGGGCCTGTTCCATCAGGTCTGTGTCCTTTCTGTGCTGAGGGCTCCAAAGCTGGACGCAGTACTCGGTCAGTACAGTCATTGGCAGCTCCTTGATCTGCTCACACCTTAGGGCTACCCTGCAGGAGTGGAGGAAATAATCCACCCCTTCCCTATTTCCTTCTGTTGCCATGATTAAGAGCATCTCTAATTGACTTAATGATATTCCAGTTCTTCACAGTTTGGATGCTGTTCTGTGATGTGGTGCTGTCCTTGTACAAAAGCCTTGCCCCCACTGGGTGTAGTGGGAGGTGGTACACGTTATTCCATCAGACTGGCTGAGAGTGGACCAACACTAAGTACAAAGAGTGACATTAAAAAAAAATAAATAATTCTGTGTTGGGATGTGGACTCAGTAAAGGGTTTTAATGTGTGTTTCTGGCTTTCCCGGGTGCGTTTGATCTGTTAGGGAGCAGCCCTGAGGGCTCTGCTGCTGTGTGAGACTATGCAAAGCTCCAGCCAGCACCTTGGCTCTGCGGTGGGATAACCAAATCTGGGTTTAAAATGTGAGCATGAACTAAAAGGCACGTTTATTCCAGGTTGTGTGTAACAGCCCTGGACTATGAACCCAGACAGCGTCAGCTCGTTCTTTCCTCTAACTGCTTGCTTAATTCCAAGCCAGATAAAGCTTGGCTAAAGGAGATGGTACTGGACTGTTACTGTTCCTGTGTTGTTCTTTTTTAGCCTATTTTACGCTGCAGGTGATCTATGCCCGGCGGAAGCACAAGATCTCCCCTCCTGAGACAACAGGTCACCCTGAATTTGAGCGAATCTTCAGAGCTCAGTAAGATCTTGAATTTTTTGTGGTGGCTCTGTCTAGATATGTCTTGAGTCAAAAGTCACTACCAGGAAAGACCAAAGTCCCCCTCAAGTCACATTTTCACTTGTGGCTGCTGATACCAGATGGGGGTTTTTTTAATGCTGAGGTCTGAGTTCTGATTCTGAGCACTTTGCTCTGGCTGGGGTGTTTCTGTCCATCCATGATAATCCTTTTCTGGCATCATGAAAGGCAGCCAAATTACAAATTAGTGGCTGTATGGCCGAGGTGCTGAGCATTAATGCATTACAGTGATTAAATTTGATATTAACGTTGGCTCCAAACCGCAAGAGCAGCTGAAGCTAAATTAATAACCTAATATTTGCTTGTATGTTTTTTTGTTGTTGAATTGAAGCAAAGAGCCTTGCTGGTGGAATTTTTCACAAGCCATTGTACTGTGAAAGTCTACTTGTGGGTTTGTGCTGAGGGCTGTTTCTTTTTGCTCCGTTCCTATGGAGAGAGCGATGCTGGAGCTAAACTGGAAGCGTTCACAGATCTCCTTGGCTTCCAGCAAGTGCCAGATTCCTTCTTTCATCTCGGTCGTGCTGTTTCATGAGCTGGCTGGAGGCGGTTTGAAGGGGAGCTTGAGCGCGGCACTAAATCCTCAACAAAGCAGCTGT
Source organism: Thinocorus orbignyianus (assembly GCA_013400375.1). Taxonomy (NCBI): domain Eukaryota; kingdom Metazoa; phylum Chordata; class Aves; order Ciconiiformes; family Thinocoridae; genus Thinocorus; species Thinocorus orbignyianus. The sequence continues at coordinate 224,742 of VXBW01002106.1, read as the reverse complement.
GCTTCCTTGCCAGCGTGCCACAAACATTTGTGGAGTGACAAAAAACACCTGCTTCGGTCCTTTTGCGATGCAGCGAAAGGCCAGCCTGCGTGGGGTGGCATCAGCCTTTGCTTAGCTGGGTAGCTGTTGATGAGGCTTTTAATTGAACACTGGGCCCTGCGTTTACTGAGTCGTGCTGGGAAGCCCTCCGCTATATTTTGCAGAGGAGGCAACCTGAGTTTGAGAAGGTATTTCTTCAGTGTGTGCTTTTTCATCCCTTTATTCTTTTCCCCGTGGAAAAGGATATAAATGGATAATTTGTTTTGATATATTAAAAAATAAAGGGGGGAGGGAGGGTTGGTCTAAGAAAGATATTGATTTATTACTTGCTCATGGAAAGCTGGCAGCCTCCCCTCGCTGAGGCTCAAACTGCATTTGCAGCTTAAGGTTGTTCATACTTTTTCCAGCTTCTAATCTGGCTCCATTCCCTGAGGCTTGGTAAATTTTTGGCCAAATTTAAGATTAAATTGCTTAGGGAATGGTAAAATGTAGAAGAAATCAATAAATAAAATAATTGTTTTTAATAGCAGAGTTCCCACTGTCCTTTCTTGCAGAAAATCTGTATTTTTGCCACCCTAAGAAAGAAGAAAAGAAAACCTGGCTGCACATCTGATCACCTTCTGCTGAATAGAATCTGGGGGAAGGTTCCTTCTTGGAGCTTGGCTTGTGTGACACCCAAATTTGAGCTGTGCTCACCCTAGGGGAAGAGAACGCCTTAAACACTGTCAAGGAACCTCTACCCTTGCAGCTCTTAAGCTGTAGCTCCACTCAATATCTGTAAAGGCACTGTGTGAGGGGCTGAGGATGGAGCCCTGTGAGGCGTCCATCAAGGACAGACCTCCATCTCAGCCATGGCTCTTCATTGCAGGGTCCATGTGGGTGAGGTGAATGGTGTGCAGCGTTAGGGTGCCTTTCTCTCTAAAATACAGATTTTTGGGTGTCCTTGGTTGAAGAAAAGGCCCTTTCTCCCAGCACAGCACATCAGTGCCTGTTATCAGCCCTTTCATTTTGTGTGACGTGTGTTTCCAGCTCACCTCTCTGGCCTTGGTTAACCAGTTTCTGACATAGGAGGATGCAGTTTTAACTCTCATCTCTGGTTCTCACCAGGGTGAATTGCTCAGAGTACTTCCCCATCTTCATCTCACTCCTCTGGGTTGCTGGAATCTTCTTCCATCAAGGTAAGGGGGACAGGGAACCCCAACCCAAACCACATGCACAGACCAAAAAAAAAAAAAAAAATTCCCCAATTTTAATCCCACTGTGACACAGGCACGTCCTCTCTGTACCCATGAGCTCTTATCTGGGGAAAGCAAAGTCACCCTGAGGAGCGCCCCAGCTCCAATGTGCACGAAGCTGCTAGTAGCAGCCAAGCGGGTCTCCTGCCCAGAGAAGAGGTCTGGTGGCATCGGGAGCCTGTGCTCCTTCACCAGAGCCCGGCTCTCCCCTGTGCTGCATCTCTTAGATAAGACAAGGATGGTGTGTGGTGCCAGGGTGGCAGCAAGTTGAAGTAGTAAAAACATGATACCCGAATTGCTATGTCTGAGCGAGAAACCATAACCTAAACAATTAGTCATCCACCGTCCATCCTGTGCCAAGCAGGTTTTGGTGATTCAGCTGCCACCATGGGGAAGATGTGAGGAAGGACCAATGCAAACCCAAGTCCTGGGGCAATTTTGGATGGTAGAGAAGTTCATCCCTCACAAAAAGGGGAGGAAACAAACCCATTTAAATTTCCATAGTGTTTTAAAGCCGAGTCCCTCAGCATTTGGTTCTCGTGGCTGTGCTCCATCTGCAGGGGCAAGTGGGGGCACGGGTGACTAGCTGGGTGGCAGCTCTGGCAGTGTCTGGTGACCCCTGACTCCATCAGGACTCTGTCCCCCTCTCCCCCACAGGTGTGGCTTCAGTCGGTGGGCTCCTGTACCTCTACACCCGCTACAAGTATTTCCACGGATACGCTGTGGCTGCGCAGGGACGGTTAGTACCCATCTGGGGCTGCAGGCGCCCCAAAATAACCAGGGAGGCTGGGTGTGGGATGCATTCCCTGGGGCAGGTCTCCTTCTTGCTGGTGGGACTGGAGGCAGGTTTGCATCACCCCTTTCTCCTCCCCTTCTGGCCCCACCAGCTCATCTTGGAGGAGGATGGGGACATCAAGCCCTCAATCAGCATGTTTTGTGCCCCATGCTGGCTGGCAGTGTCTAATGGTGTTTTCTCTCCAAGCAGGTTGGGGCCACTCTATGCCAGCGCCCGCCTGCTCTGGCTGCTGCTGGGGCTGGCTGTGGCTGGGCTCCTGGCACATTTCCTGCTGTCCGGCTCCTCCACATGGAAAGCAGCTCTGGCACAGCCCCTCCAGCTGCTCAGTGGCTGGTGAGCAGGGCCACTGTTCTCCCAGAATCACTGCTTGCCCTCTCTGAAGGGGAAGGAGCTGTGTGGCGAGTATCTCCCCAGCACTGCACTCACCTTTGAAGGGAGGTGGATGCTGGCATACCTCTGCCCACAAAGCACTGCTCTTCAGGGAGATGTCCCTTCTAGAAAGCAAATGCTGCCCAGCCTCTGCCCCTGCCTGTAGCCTTCACAGCCAGGTTTTGTCGCACTGTCTGCTCTAAAAACCTCTAACGCCTTTGGCTTTACACTGTGGAGCACAGGTCTACCCATGCGCTGTCATTATACCTCACTGCTGTAATCATCTCTCTTCAAGGCTCACACCACGGATATACAAAAATTAAATTCCTTTTCTCAGTAGAAATCACCTGTGATTGGCAAAGGTGCTTGGGGGCTGGGTGTGAGAACAGCCAAAGATTAGGGGAATGGGTTACATGGGAAAAGCTGCTGTTACTAAAACTAATTTGAAATATCGGTTAACTTGTCTAAAAACCTTATCCAACCTTAGGGAAAAACCAGCCTGACTCCAGTACAAATGCTAATGTCTGCATTTGTTATTAATTTGAATGGTCTTGACTTTGCCCTGATTTCATTTAGCACCAACCCACCAGTAGGGCTTTGTCCTCTCTCTCCAGATTTCAACCTCCACTGAAAACTTGGTGTTGGCAGGTAACTAAATTAGGCAGCGCCCAGTCACCTCCTTGCTAAATTGTATGTGGGAATACAAAAAGCAGTGTATTTCAATGTAAGACAACTGTTGCACAAGGTACCTTCCTTGCTCCCTGCTGAGGAAAGGGCTGACCAATCTTTCCTTCTTTAATAACTGATAAAGGATTCTGTGATGCTGGGGAAAAGGTACTGGCCTCCTGCTGGGCTGCTCTGAGTGGCTTCCCCAGCATGAGCGATGCTTTGGGGTTATCGGGTACTGGTGAGGGCTGAGGAATGACCCCATTTCAGATGTATGGGCTCCAGCTGGTCCATGGTCCCCCTGACAGGGAAACCCACAGTGTGAGAGCTTGTCAGGTGCCTCCCCCTCTGCGAGTGACTCTCACCACCACACCAAAGCTTTAAATTTAGCTTTTATTACAGTGCACATTATTTTATATATTTATATATAGAGATGTACTTGAAAAATCAAATGTATCCAATAATAAAAAATACAGCACATTAAAGTAGTATAATGCATTCCAGTGTATAGCTGAACAGACATTGGGATTTACACTAATCCCTACTATTTTTGAACTGGGCTACTTCTCTTTTTCGTTGTTGTTCTTCCCCCCAACCCCCTCCCCACCCCAAATTCACACCTATCGATGACTGAAAACATTATTTTAAAAGATGGTTTCTGCACTCAATCTCAAGGCATGAAGACACTGGAGACTTCACTGTGAGTTAAGGGGCTGTGTTTGATGCTGGCAGGCACAGTGTGGCGTATTTTATATTTTTTGTTTTGTTTTGTTTTCCCTGCCATCATACTCATAGCTCCAACCCCTTTGGATTCATTCCTGCTCTGCTGAAGGAGGGTCGGTCTTCACCCTCGCTTGATCCTCAGCTGTGGCCAGGGCGAAGGCAAGGCAGACCTTGGTCCTTGGCCACCTCCATCCCAGCAGGACTCAATGTGACCAAGCTCTGTCCCCCAGAAAAGCCAGCCAGCCCTGTCCTGGGCTGAAGGTGCTTCTAAGTCCCCACACTTGCTAAAGCTCATCCCAACCCCAAAACTGTCCCTTGTGTTGGGGAGTGAGGCGTGTGGCGAGGGGCCGAGGGAGCGCCTGGGCCTTGCCAGGACGGGGAGCGAAGCCAGCCCTCTGTGCAGGATATTGGTTTTTTTTGCTTTTTGCTCTTCTTCTGGAGAAGATGACGTCCTGGCCCCGCAGCACCGGCTGGGTATGGTGGTGCCGGCTGTTTGCAGCCCGTTTGCAGAGGCCTGTTGGCCTGTGCTGCCTCCCGGCAGCTGGGTCTGCACCTCACCGACATGGCTGCCCCTGTGCCTGGGCGAGGCGCCACGGGGAGGAGGGAGCGGGAGGGGAGGAAGCAGGACCGGGGAATCCACGCATGTCCACCCTTCCTCACTTCCGTGTCACTCTGCTTTTTTGATAAAAATCTGCAAGAGAGGGTTGGGGTGAGAGAGAAGCTGGGGAGGCAGTGGGGAGCTCCAGGCTCTGGTGATGAAGTCTGTCTTACCTCGCTCAGGATGATCCACACCGGGGAGTCGGTCTGGATGGACAGCCTGATGGCCTCCAGTGGCCCAAAGGATGGGTCCACCTCGCCCTCTGCGACACCCTTAGAGAAGGAACCTGGTGGGGAGAGCACACAGACGACATGGGGACAGTACCTTGGCAGCCAAGGGGACCAGGAGCAGCCATGGCAGCCCCTACCCGTGATGCCATGCCACCAGATGTGGGCTGAAAACCAGCAGCATGGACATCAAAACAGTGCAAAAAGCTGCACCGAGGGGAGAAAAACATCAGCTACACAGAGCAAAATGGGGATATTTGGCTACACATCACTGCTGTGTGAAAGAGGAGCAGAGTGGTGGCCTGATGGCAGCACTGTCCTGCAAGAGACAAACGCTGGTTCAGGATCCATCCACGGAGGAAAACCTTATATCCACAGTTTTGGCAAGGTTGTTGCTAAAATGACGAAAAGCTACTCATGGCAGGGAATTTTTCTTTTATTTGTTCATTAAGAAAGAGAAGTCTTAGTAGGGACACCACACACAACTGGGTCCCGGTAAGCTGCAATCCCTCGTTCTTCTCCAAGAGCAAGGCAAGCACTGAAACAAGCTCAGGTGACAGGAGACAAAGTCTAAGCCGCAAGAGGTGAGAGTACTGAGACAGGTTGTGGAAGGCCAGCATGAAAGTGCCTCCGGTGGAGGTTGTTACTATCAGGTTAGGCAAATGGATACCCTGAATAATTTGGCTGCAGCTCTGACCAGAGACAGGCAGAAATGCAGGACTGAAAACTACTTGAGGAAGAACCCTAGTCTAAAGAGGGGAGGGAGGGCAGGAGAGGAGAGGAGACAGTGACAATTAAATCTGATTCCAGCCTGGGTCCTGGCAAGCAGAAATGACTCTTTGCCAAGCAAACAGCACTAAGGGTCTCACTTCACTTGCAGGTGAGGATACGGGCTATGTTATCAAATCCAGCAGGCAGTCCACCACCCCACACCCACTGTACCTATCTGGATGTAGCCATCCGGCGTCCTGCGGTATTTGACAGCTGTTCCTCTTCCCTCCTGCAAGGCTTCCTTATCCGACTGCAGGCTCTGTGGGAAGGAGGGGAGCTCTGCATAAAGCCAGTGGTAAGAGCCCCCTAAAAGCCTCAGGTCACAGCAGCAGCCCCTGAGCTGCCCTCGCCAGCAGCCCTTGGGATCTCGTCCCCATTCCTGGCACCCCGAGCCTCAAGTCCCAAAAACAAGAAATCATTTGCTGCCCTCATGCTGCTCCTTTCACTGCACCATCTGGGCTCCATCCCGTCCTCTGCAGCCATCCCATCCATCTGAACATCCCCTCTGCAAGCCTGGATGGCTCCCATGGCAACTGCTCAGCCACATCCCCGCTCCTGAGGTGGTACCACACCAAGCGTGACTCCCTGGTTCCCAGCCAGCACTGCTCAAAGGCAGCGACTCTTGTAAAGATTTTCCTGATGGCTTTAAGCAGTTCCCTTCTCTCAAAACCTCTTTCGTTTCCCACTCCACCCCCGTCTCAATTCTCAATAAAACACTTACGTCAAACGGCAGAACTTCCACAGTTGTATTGAAGAGTTTGTCTTCTGGGTGCTCGATGTTCCCACTGCGGAAGAAGAACCTGTGACAGAGACCAAAGCCATGGAAACCCACACTAAGTGAGGGGGGGTTATGATGGCTTTCACCCCAGCTGAACCATCGATCAGCTCAACATAACAGACACCTTCCCAAAAAGCCCACAGGCCCATGGTTTAGAAGGAGACCACCTGTGTCAGATTAACAAACCGTAGATTGCTCACAGGTGCAGGAAAGCAAAGGGCTTCAGCACACCCACAAAGAAAGGGTCAAATTATCCTCCCCCTGGAAGAGGACTGTTCCCTTCTCTTGGGAGCAGGATGTAGGCAAGAACTTCAATTTGGGCCAGAATAACAAAAGGAAAGTGTTCCAGGCTGCCCTTGCATCCCCCCATCACCAAATTCCCCCAGGCACTGGCCTTTCAATGCGGAGTGGTTTGAAGAATCTGAATCTGATGAAGTCTCCCGCGGTGGGAGTGAAGGCCCAGAAGAAGTCCTCTTGCAGGTAAGCCTTCTCCAAGGTGAAGTGCTGGTAGGTTTTCAGGCTGGTGCTCACCTCCGCAGGAGGGTTGACATGCTCTTTCCGCAGGGCCTGCTTGCCAAAGTCCTTGTCCTTGGTGGAGGCAAATCAAAAGCACAGAAAAGGGTCATGAGCTGCTCTTGCTCGTAAGGAATACACGTCCCAGCAACAAGGTATTGCTAATTAAAAGCTCTTGATTTGTAGAGTGCAGAAGGATTGAGGGATGGGAATGACCTGGGGAAGGTACCAGACAGAGCCATCGGTGGCTGGATCCCAGGAGGACACAACTTCAGGAGACGCAGCACAGACAAGCACCACTGCCCTGCACTCTGATCTGGCACCAAAGAGCCCTTCATTGGCCCAAGAATCCTTGAATGCCTGTCCCTGCCACAGGAGCTCTGCAAACAGTTCTCACTCATGAGGAAAAGGGGTCTGGGAGGCTGACGATAGCATAAAATGGCTGGATTACACAGCCTGATGGGCACTGCACTGTGATACAAACTGGATTGCACCATGCATACACCTGGGGGTCAGACAGACACGGGACTGAGTGCAGCCCAGGGATATGTGTCTCTGGGTCCTGCACATACAGCTGTGGGAAACGTGATTTTGTTGATGTTTAAACACACACAAACAATTCAAGTTCTTACTCGGCAAGCTCCGGTTCACCTAACAGCAAATCCCAGGAATAAGGAGTGGGGTGCGGAGGAAGTTAGAGCAACCTAGGAGTCATCTCTCCAGGGTTTGCCACTAGATGCTTTGAAATCATTTGCCCAGACCATGGTTTGGCACTCAGGACAGGTGGCCAGGACCAGTACAAAGGCTTAAAAGCTTGCAGCGACCCTTGGTACATGTCACTGCCATGTTGACAAGTAGGAGATATGTGAGCTCGCTGTAATTCAGAATAAAACACAAATACTGCACAGAAATCCAGCCACCACCACCCTACCAGTTGCTGTCACTGATGTCTCCATCCCAAAAGCAGCAAGTTTCCATATGCCTGCAGGCCAGGCCTGGCATAAGGGCCATCTGTGGCTTGAACAGGCAGCTGATACCCACCTTCAGCTTCTGTATCTTTCCAGCCAAGGAGGAGTGGGTTCCCACGTGCTGAAAGAGCGAGGGCTTGAAGCGGATCCTCAGGTTTGCTTTCTGCCTGTCGCAGTGTTTCTGAAATGAGACAACCCCGCAGAGCCCTGTGCTTAAAACTCTGTGAAAGGAATAGAGAAGGGCATGACCAAACCCCCAGGAAAGAGGAGGGATAAACAGCACTGACCCTCCATCTCTACGCCTTTGTTGGCAGGAGAGCTTTTAACCATACTCTGGAGAACCCTGACTGTGACTCTCAGCTGGTCACCCACCAGGCTCTGCAGAGCAGCTGGAATGCCCGGGTTTAAGTGCCAAATGTTTCCTTGCCAAGCACAGCCTAGCAAATGTTGAGCAACTCTCTTCTGGGTGCTGGCAGGTAAGGACAGCCAGAGAATTTAGTTTATTTTGTTCTTGGCTTATGGGGACAGCCTTTTTCCTACAACTTAGAGCTCACGATCATCAATGTCTAAATGTACGGTAAGTCCTGGGACGATTCAGAGCCCAAGAGAACAGGTAGCAAGTGCAGGCTCTTTTCAGATGAGGAGTTTTCACTTTGTTGGTGGGTGTTGTTAGGCAGCTGTATGGCATGTGCCATCATCTGAGCCGTTTGGTTGTTTCATGGTGGCTGTCCCACCACATAAATAAACTTGGAGATGCAAATTTGATCCAGCTTTGATTTTCCTGAGGTGGAAGGAGAGAGAGACGATGGAGAAGGAATAAAGGACAAAAGGGGAAAACCACTGAGAGTGTGAAGAAAAGAACTCACATTTTAAAAATAGTTCTTTTCATTCAGTTTGGGGGAGCAGGATGAAAATAGAGTTAAAACCTGAAAGGAGAGGGCATTTCTTTTCCAAATTTTGCTTTTTTCCAAGAAAAGGAACACACACAGAGCTCTACCACCATCTGCTCTTGAAACCTCACACCCAAGAGCAACCCCGGCAGAAATCCCACTGCTGGACACTGCGTCACCAACTGCCTGGCACCAGGCAGGGTGCAGCAGGGAAACCAGCCACACTGAGCCCCTGCCATGGGCTGCCTGCACGGGCCTCCACCAGGAGCTGGGAAATTCCAGGCATGGCTCCTGTGAGCTGCAGAGGAGATAATCCCCTAATCCAGCTCATGTTACATTAGAAAATTAAAACTACCCACGCTAATGGGAGAGACCCTACTCGTTGTCAGCAATCCCAGACACAACCCCATCAGGTCTGAGCTCACTCTGGGTGGGGATAAGAGGAGGAAGGGGAACAGAGGGAGCTACAGCATCTCTGGATTTCTCTCTCTCTCTCTTTCTCTCTCTCCTTTCCCCCCTCTGCTAAAGAAGCATTTGTTGGAAGCAGCGTTGTCTCAGTCGAGCCAGGAGGGGAAAAGGCTCAATTGGTGGTAAGAAGGTCATCCTTTCACACAGCTTTACCCCAGGTAAATCTAAAATTAGTTAAAAAAGAAAGAGCAGGATATATCCAGAGCAGACAAAGCACTTACCAAAAGCTCAGGTCAAACAAACTTTCAATCAAAAAGACAAATCCTCCCTGCTACCAATTTGATTCTGCACAGTGGGATTTACAAGGGAAAGCCGTTTTTGAAAGGGCGCTGTGCAGAGTTAATCATGCAAACAGTGGGGGAAAGGAGCCAGAAATCCACACAGAAAGTAGGTTAATTTTTAAAAAGGCAACACATTTAAGAGGTTTGCAGTTCCCCCTGGGAAAACCTTGGCTCCGCCAGGTAGGAGAAGACGAGCAAAGATGAACTCAGGAGATGATCCTGCGCAGTGGGATCTGTGCTTAATTAGTGCTCAAGCTGAAGATTTTGAAGGAGGGGGGCACAGACCCAGGTCGTTCCCAGCTCCATCCCGGCACCCCACCACCCTGACTTCACCCATGGTTGTGAGGACCCTGGGGGCTGCCGGACAGCCCTGGGGACCGCTCTGCCACACCTGAGCAGATGGTGTGACATACCAAGAGGACACAGTGGACATCAGGAGGGGCTGGGGCCAATGTTGCAGCCTCTGCCAGGGATCAGGCCAAATTAAACCACATCCCTGCCCTAATTCTGCAGAGTCTCAAGGGTGCCATGTCCCCCCCCAACACATAAATACAGTGTTTATCCTTGGAGTGACCACCTGCTCTAGCATTTGCCACTACAAAATAGCTGTGGCCATGAAGTCCATCCTAAGCAACTGGATTCAAGCGGTGCAGAGGGACTCTGCTGCCCATTCTCTGCCGGGGGAGGAGAGGGAAGGAGCGTATGAGTAAATACAATATGCTCAGAGAGGAGCCAGGAGAGTATCTGGTGGTGAGCTCATCTTACACTTACTGTCACACACACTCGTCCTCTGCCCTTCCCACTCGCTTTAGCCCCTCGCTGCTGCCGCCGATGGGAGTTCAAACAACCCCCACAGGGTGACGGGGGCTTCTGTGCTGCTGGTTTACAAGGCTTCAGGCAGACATGACACCACAAACTGATGGCAGCACAAAAAGGGAACCCATTTCACCTCTCTGCACCCTCCTAGAAACCTTGAGAAGAGCCTTGCGTGCTCTGGCTTCATTTTAGCACACTACCCATGGCGGGCTTGCTCTTGGGTCATCTGGGGTGAGCTCTCTGGGCAGCCTGCATGTGTGCTCCAGGCAGGCACGGCACACAAGCCCAGAGCCAGAGGGTTATTCTGGGGTTATAGTCAGTGAGCAGGGAACCGCTTCAGGGAGAGAAGCACGCTGTAATGAAAAATAACACAGAAGAATGGGGAATGGCTACTCTCCTCAAGGACTGGAGGAAGAATACCCTATTAGTGCTTACATGCAGAAATAATGCCTTTTCTGACAGCTGCAGACTACAAAAGCCTGAACTCCCAGGTCTCTGCTTACACAATCCATAAAGATGCCCCACAGCACACTCCACAGGGATGGCATGGCTCGGTGCAAAGTCAGTTAGCACCAGAGCTCACAGAAAAGATCCTCTGGGGACACAGAGACTGCACACACATTTGCCCACGCACAAAAGGTTTGCCTTCAATGGAGGTTGTTTACGCACAGCATCTTTCTCGGGGTTGCAGACCTTCACCCAAAGGATGTGATCCAGCAGCCAGTCAATGGGTTTGTCCTTATAGAACATCAGGATGAACTCCACGATCAAGCTCAGATCCAGAGACTTGAACATTTTTCCTACAGCACAAAGAAAGGGGGGAGACAGAGCAGCTACAGTATGAAATGGTCAATAGCCAGAGCTGGGAAGAAAAAACTTGGGAGACTGGGCAGCAGAGGCTGGATGTGGCCATCTCTCTAGGAAAAGGAAAGAGCATGCAGCTCTGTTCTATGTACCAGCACTGCTGGCATTGCTAATACAGTTCCGGATTTAATATTCATCACAGAATTAGAAAGCATTAGTGTCTTGCAGGTCACGACAGCATCAAAAGGTCTAAAACTCTTCCATTCAGCAGGGAGAAATAAGACTGAAAAACATTCAGCCAGCTGCAGGACAGACCATTTCCTGCCCCGAAAACTACAAGTTTTAAGCCAGTCAAACCAGTATCCAAAATAACAGATCAAGCAGCTACTGCAACCACGTACTGCCGTTCCCAAAATAGTTCTGTGCTGATGTAAACTTCCTTTAGCACACTGTTAGGCAACTCCAGATCCCATCCAGCCTAAAAGCTACTGGTCACATCAAGGCTGTTTGGCTGTCTGCTGGGCCACCGACCAGGTTTATTTTTATTACTAGTGAGCATCAGCAGTACCAGCTGTGAGGATCCTTCTCCCCTGTGCAAACATAAGGGTCACTGCAAAACCAGAGAGGGATTAAGCCCAAGTATTTTACCATCTCATGGGGACAACTAGTTGGACCAAGGGCTGTAAGTGCTTGCAAGAACGAGCAGGCACTTGTGCCCGTGTCTGCCAGGACTCAGGTGAGCAGAAGAGGACCTTACCAATAAACCCCAGCTGAGAAAACTCCAGGATCATCCACTCCTCAGAGGGCTGCTGCAAGGCAAAGTTCTTCATCGTGCTGAGATAGTTTGGTTTGGCCACAATATCATCCTCCAGCTGTAAGAGGAAAAGACACTCAGTGCCAATGACCCATTCAGGTTTCAACAAGAGCCCCTCTGTGCAGAGCAATTCCGACATATACTGGAGAAAAGCTTTGGCATAGACCTAGTTTATTTTGGAATATGCTCCAAGCAGATTTTTCTCACCCAATCTACAGGTAAACGAAACAAGGATTCCCGCCCTCCCTAGGGGGAAGGTCTCCAAGTCTAAAGCACCTTAGAAACCCAGCTTCTGAACCTATCTGGGTAACACCCGCTCCCAACTCTGCCACATCACAAAACCGGACAGGCTCTTTGCCCTCTCTCAGCTGGGTACAAGCCACCATGAACTTGCAGGTACACCCAGCTCCCCTCTGCCCCCAGCACCAAACCCACCTGCACGTAATATATGCCTTTGGATTGGGCATACATCATTAAAAAGCAGTAGTCGAGGTTCTGCTTTGTCCTCCACCTGCAAGAGACAAACACAATGGGAGTGCTGGTCTCCCCTGGGGTACCAGGACGCTTGGGGGAGCCAGGCGAGGCTGGGCTTAAGCTGGAAAGATGACACAGCCCTGGGAGGAGGGGATGGAATCTGACCCTTTTTGGTCTCAAACTTGTCACCTAAAACTTAATGCAAAACTCAAGAGTTTTCAAAATGAACATCACCTGGGCTAAAATAACCCCCTCACTTGGTGATGGAAACACCACAGCACAAGGTAAGTCCTGCAGAGCTGGCACCAGGTCGTTCCCCCTGACTGCCGTGTCCTTCCAGCTCTTGGATAAAGCAAGTTTAAGCACCTTGTCTGGCTCTGCAGAAGAGCTTTGCCTGCTCAAGGCAGCGGGGGAGATGCTGCAATTACTTAATTCAGGCCTTGTTTGTTTTTAAGCTCAATGATTCTTACCTGACTCTTTCCTTGGGGTCCCCAAAGGATTCTCGCAGGTGGGAGAAATCAGGATAGAAATGCGGAGATGGGGAAATTACCTCCAGGAGACCTGAGTGTATTTCCTTTGGGAATCTGAGAGAGAAAAGCAGCAGTAAACAAATACCTCCATGTCTGACACTCCATTTTAGAGATGAAATCGCTGGGTAAATACTGAGCTGCAGAAGGCAACAAAAAATGCATCCTCAAAGATAAAACTTGCCCAGCAGCTAGTGCACTTCCAAGCCTCAGCAAAGGACATCAGCAGGGACTGTCACAGAGTTTTAAAGCTGCTCTCTCCCTCCCACAGTCTTTAGTAGCTCCACATTTGTGTGCTCCCCCTGCCTCGGCAGCCCTCCTCCCTCCCACAGGCACACAGGTCAGCTTTAAAGACTAGCCACAAGCACCACGTACTCTCTACAGGGTTAATCGGACCTGCAGACGGGTGCACCAAAGAAAGGACTCACTGGCATTACCAGCATTCAGAGATTTTCCAAATGCATCAGTAATTAAAAGCCATTCTGCAGAGATTATGTTATGCATTGCTTATAAGTTACTTATAACATTGCTGTAGTTAGGACAGCCAGCAGGAATTCTACCTAGTTCCCTTACTCTGACAAAATCAACATATATTTTCCCTATAATGTGGCTCAGAACCCTTCAAAGAGTCAAACTCAAACAGGAACAAATGTCACCCATCTGAAAAATATGTACCTACAACAGCCTTGCAAGCAATATCTAGAGATTACTGTAACTGTGAGAGATAAGCGGGAAAACAAGTTATTTTTATACTGCCTTTTTGAGAACATTTGGTGCACGGCTGATTTCCTTTGTTTGTGCAGAGCCTGGAGGACAGAAGATGGGGCAGAGGGAGACACAGCAGTGAGATTGCCAAAAACTTCTCACTTTATTTTTTCCCTTCCTTATTCCCTCCTTGGGACTGGCGAGATTTTCAGCTAACACTTTCAAACCTTCCTTTACTTGGGCAGCAGTGAAACAGCCGCTTCTCACTGAGCTGACAAAACCTGCACCCAAGCAGCAATGGCTTTCTCCCTCCTGCGAGACAAGCCCAGCGGGCCCTGGCCCTACACCACCTCGATTCGATCGGGAAGAAAAATAATTTCAGTGAATGAGGGAGGGGCAGGAGGCGCTGGAGAGGGGGGGAACGGCGAGAAATCGCATCATTAAGTCAATTAAAGTTTCAGGCCTTTTACGCAGGAGCGCTCTCTGCAGCGGTGCCCAGTAATTTCATCAGGATCCATCGGACAATCAGTCCATTATCTCCCGGTAAGTGCGTCCTCCTGCCAGCCGGCAGAAGGAGGGGAGCTCTGCCAGCTCCTGCACAGCAAGATGGAGGGCTCTGTTTCAGCTCTTCTGCCAGGGCCCGGGAACACAACCCTCCCCGCACGCGTCCCAGCCCCTCTCCCACCATTGGCTCGGGGACACGGGGCGCCCGGAGGATGCGCTGCCCTTTTGCGTCTCCTTCTTATTGCGATGGCGAGCCTTTGGAAACACGCAACTGCAGGAGCTGGACGGGAGTCACAGCCTCTCCTCTCACCACCTTTTTCTTTCGCCCCCCGAGCTCTGATGTTGTTAACGCCTGGACCAGTTCACAGTTAATAATCCGTCACCGGCTTCTGCCTAAACAGCCACAAACCACGCTGCAAAAGCCACTAGGACGTAAATAGCAGCTAGCAGGAGAGAGCAATGTTAACTAGTGCCTGGAACAAGGGGAAAACAAACAGGCTGGAGCGGGAAGAAAAACGGATGGTGGATTTGAAAGCAAAATAAGGCAGGAGCATTTGGGTGTGCTTACCACACTGCCCGCTTGCTCTGACTCTGCAGAGCAGGTAGAGGGCTGCACTAGACACAGAAACAATTGCTAGGATCACTGGAAATCTAAATAATCCATCTTCTCGCAGCGCCACAGGGCAGAGAGGGCAAAAGGAAACGGCGTGTGTTAAACACTGCGAGCCCAAAGCAGCCTAATGGAAGCTACATTTTAGAACAAGCAGAAAGTGGAAGCGGTAACAGCAAAGACAGCCCAGAGTTTAAGAACAGAAAAAAAACCAACAAACAACAACAACAAAAAAAACAACCCAAAAGGGACGCAGAAAAACATGCATTTTCTCCTTAATGAAGCCGTTCTCTGGCCTTGCTAAAGGCACAGCCTGTACCGCCGTAGCCATTTGGAAGTGCTTACAAGTTTCTGATATTTTCTGCCACTCCGGCTGTGTACTGTGGATCCGTCTGAAAACAAAAGATAAGCAGTGTTAGATCCTTCAGCCTCAGCCTGTGCCCTCCACAGCTCAGAAATCACCTTCAACCCACACCGCGGTATTGTCAGCACCCCTGTACCATCTTCATGTCTCCTTTTATTAAGTTTAACCACTCTCGCCATGCTGATGGACTCCTGGGAGCCCTCCTTTACAGCCAGCCTTAACCAAAGGCATCACACAGACCAAAAAACACCCCAAAGGACTCAAGATGCTGCAAATCTTCCCCA
>VXBW01002106.1:168908-207569 GCA_013400375.1 Thinocorus orbignyianus | reverse complement strand
GGCTGTGCTGGGACAAGACATTTTGCTCTGCTTCTGTGATCACCTCATGGTTCACCTGCTCGGTGCCACGCTCCACCATTAACGACTAGCAGTGACCAACAGGTTGGTGGGTTCCTGGGCTACACAGGGCTCCATACTGCTGTCCCCTAGCCCAGTACCAACCAGTGGCACCCCAGTGCGCCAGGCTGGCAGCCAGACAGACTTTCTCCTTTCTCCCCTAAGGACTGATGCCTAAGGAAAGATCCAAAAACCCTCCCCTTCAAGGGGTCTTTTCATCCTGTGAACGTCAGCTTCAAGACCTGCCTTGTTCTCCAAACCCCTCCCATGGGTAGAAGCACCTCAGTTTAAGAGGGATAAGTCAGGTCTGGTTTTCAGTTGAGATTTGGGAGCAAGAGGGGAATCATCTAACACCCAAAGTCCTGCTTCAGATGGCATTTGTTTCCTAAGACTGATTCGAGTCTTCATGAAGCACCCAGCAAACTGTGCTTTCAACTGACCACCTTCCAAACAAAGTCTAGAGCACTCTGGAGATGGAAAGCAGCAAAAAACATCTGGGCGAAGCATCAAGAACATTTTAGTGCCAGTGAAGAGCACAGACAGCACTCCTCCATAGACTCGCAGACATGACATGGCTTACCCACCCCGTGTGCCACAATACCAAGAAGCTTGCATGATGCATGCAGCCGTTCCTCCAGTCCTGCTCACCTCCGTACCACAGCCAGGCCCGGAGGAAAGGGGAGGGACAGGCACCAAGGTGAGGAAGAGCACCAGAAGCAGCACTAATTCCTATTTACCTCCAGTGCGCCCCTGTCCCACATGCACGGCTGGCTGCAGACTGTTCTCCTTTGACAGCAAATGTGGCAAATGATGGAAGATGGTGGGAAGGTGCAGCACATTCTTGTTGGTGATATTCCACAGTTTTAACTTGGTTTCGTCTTAAAAAGGAAAAGGGAATCAATTGCAAGGCACGGTAGGTAGGAAGAGACTGTAAGGCAAAAAGCCTTTTTAGAGCAGCCTGGCCACCCGAGACTACTGCTGGGTTATAAAAAATCAGGCCAACCTTTAACATGCTACCACAAACCCAATTAAAGTTCAGCGGGAGCCATGAGGGCCTTAAAGAAGTCCCAAAATATTTGGGAACGAGCGGGGAGTATGAAGATCAAATGGAGGTCAAATCGGATCTCTCTGTAGAGATCCAATTTTCTTCAACTGAGCAACTTAAAAAAGAAAAAGAACAAATAAACTGGCAAGGGGTGCTCAGCCAACCTAACTCCTTCTTCCCCCTCTCTTTGGATACCAGTTTCCATATGGATTTAATACAGCCATAGGAAACAGCACATATGACTTGCAAGAAAAAAAAATCACAACTTGTAAGCAAGCAAATTGGCAAATATCCTCGGCAGAGGCAAATCTCAATGTTTAATGATGCATATGCACCTGTAATTAAACAGGAGTTTAAGAGTTCCCGAGTCCCTCTGAACTCCACGCTTTGCTCGCGCCGGGGGAGAGAAGAGCATGTCCTGTCCGCTGCCCTGCACACACACACACACCTCTCTACCTCCTCAATAGCAACAGCTTCAAAACAGCCCGAGATCCTCAACTTCTCTGTTTATTCACCAGATAAGCTGCTCCAGGTCCGGTTTATATCCCGCAGGGCCTGCTTCTCCGAGATGGCTCTCTTGATCTCCTCCAGGACCAGGTTGAGCTCCTTCGAGCGCTTCAAGCTCTCTTGCTCGGCCGCGTGCAGTCGGTCCCGGAGGGCGAGAAACTCCCGCTGGTAGATGTCCACAACATCACCTGCAGATGGAAAAGAGAGAGAGAAGCTTTTTCCTTTGTGCTCTGAAGGGTTTCTAGTTGCAAAAGCAATACCCATCACTCATATCTCCCCTACTCTGCAATCCTTAAAACGTGGATCTAGGGATCTGTGGTCCAGCATGCACCCATCGGTGAGAGGGCAAATAAAGCTGCAGAACTGCAAATAAAAAGCCTCTCACGTTCTTCTCTTTAGCTTGGATTTCCAGGTCATGTAGAAATACCTGGCTCTCTGTGACCAAAGCATGCAGAAAATACACTGTATGGTAGTTCTTCTTCACTATATACTCAGAAAAGGGGAGTCGGATGCTAGCATTAATTTTATGAGCAATATTCTGCATCTCTCTGTAGCTCCAGAAATTTGGGTGAAATGGCAACCGCTGGAGTGAGCGGTGGGGAAGTAAAGTCAAGTGAAAAAGAACTGAAAGCCCTGGTGGTGATGGCCTGTTAAAGCCATGAAAAACCCAAGGAATAACAGTATTTTCAGTCACCTTGCTCCTTCCTTTGCTCTCCTTATGGCATACAATGGAAAGAGTTTTTAAGAGCATACATCAAAGGGCATTCAGGTGGGTAATTTGGGAGAAACCCTGAACAGTATTTTGAAGGTCTTCTCCAGATGGCACAGGGCATCTCCTGGATGACCCTGGTGATGGAAAATGAGATGTTGGCAAGGGGGATGCTGCTCTGTTGTCGGACAAGGGCAGGCACAGGCAGTTTCGGAAAAGAGTCCCAAATTCTAATGGCCAAAGGGATTTTGGTAATCTACCCTCTCTGAAACACAGCTGGACAAAGAATGTCACATGGCAACAGCTGCCTAGATGCTTATACAAATCCAAGTGTTTGGATATAGACCTTAAGGATGCACTAAAGAAAGTTTTGATAGGGAAATAAAGCTTTTTATTTTGCAACAACCTCTTATCGCCATGTCCTTTTTAGGCAATAAAACTGTTGAGAGCCTTCAGCCAGAACTAACTACACAGTAGCTGGGAGTTAGCCATTAATGAACTTTCCCAGGCCGTTTTCCCCCCCATTATTTTACAACCACTTTTCTCTGTGGTCACTCATGTGTTTTCAGCGAGGCTGTAACTACACAGGACTAGACCCTAAACAGATTTATCCACGGAACAGTTGACCCCTAGCCTAAACACAACCAGGAGAGCTAATAAACAAAAATACTGCACTGGAACTTCCCAACATAGGGCTAAATATAAATCAGAGTCATTGAAAAAAGATACACTGACTGCATCGACAACTTCTATTTTGGGGTCCATAAAGAAAAAGGAATTTTGAAGATCAGACATATCCAGCTCCAAAGCACAGAGTTTCCAAGACAACAGTGCTTCCCAATCTAGCTCCCAGTAATGCTTTTTCCTAGAAAAAGTCTCCCCCATGGGATCTCTTTCCCCCCAGAAAAAAAAACCTTTTTAAAGACTTGCTGCTTCAACATAAGGGACCCCCTGCAAGGCAGCCTGGCTCCTATTAACCTTTCAGTATTATTTTCAAAGCCAGTGGCACATGGGGAGGGAGCAGAGGAAGTTACACCCACTTGATTAACCCGTCCATCTGACAACACCTTATTCAGAGAAAGTCAAGGGACAGACATAAACAAGACCAGTCCTTCCTTTTTCCTGTGTGGTGCTGCTCGCTTTCCACTCCCATCAAGAAAACATTTAAAAATTTGCAGAGAAAACAGGTTAACACCCAGCTTTGAGGAGCTGCCACGGGAATTCACAGGAGGATGTCAGGCTTTAAACTCACTCCACGATGAGCTAGACCTTTACTTCCTGCTACCTCTCAGACATAAGAATACACCTTTCAGCTTCCCAGCACTCTAGATTATAGGTTTCCCTGCTTGTATCTTTTACCGGCTGCATGGGTGAACACCGGCAAGGAACAAGTCTCTCTGTTTTTGCCTGACACGATGGTAGGAACTGTGCCTGTGCAAGGCTGGGAGCATTTGGCTCTCGGCATACCGGGGGTTACTATCCCGTGGATGCTATCAAAGCCAAATCACAGCTAAAGGCTGCCATTAGATCTCGTTCTGCAATACCTGGAGCAGAGTGAAGGGAAGGCTTTGCACTTAATGGCTTTTTCCAGAGCACTGCACTTCGTTTGTGTCAGATTTAGAAGGGAAATGTCACTGATTATTCAGTCACTAATGACCTGCCCGCCGAAGCCAAGAGCTGTACTTTTCATTAGACTGCAATGGTGATGTGCAGTCAACCATTTGCTGCTTTTCTGGCTAATGGTTGGAAGTGAAATTGTATTTGTTTCCAGTGCTCTTGTCCTGTGATGTCTTTGTAGGCTTTCCATTCTTTAATTAAAATTTCATGAAATTTAAAAGCTGATCGATCATGACTGGTTCCGGTGACAGCTTGAACAGTCCGAGACAAAGCCCAAGATGGGCGTGCAGTTTCCCATGAATTTCCAGTAATGCCACTGTGCACTCGCTGGCCTGCAGTGACACGTGGATGCAGATCTGCCATCCTCGCAGAAACCCTCAGCTGCTCAGCCAGGGAGGGCACTGAAAAGCCACAAAGGGCAGCAGGGATAAGGCAGGGGGAAATTGGCTCCCATTTCTACAAGCAGGCTTGGACACAGGAGTGATTTGCTGCTAATTAGGCTGAACAAATTTTTCAGCGAGTGTCAGTTCAGCACAGACCCTTAACTTACCTTTCAAAGCACCAGTGCTCCCTATCTACATATTTGTTGTATTCCTTTTCAGCACGAGACGGCAAAGGTCTTAAAATATCCCCATACTCAAGCTCAAAAATTCCTAGCCACATTGAAAAAAAAGACTCTGCTTACTTTTACTTTTTCTTGAGAGATAACACACAGCTCCAGGCTTAAAATATGCGGGTTTAATAAAGAAATAAAGTCGGTGTTAGGTGACGGTCTGCAGGACAGACCTGGGAGAATAAAAACCCTCTCGAACGGGGACCTGCACCACTTGCAGCACCCAACGTGCACGCCCGGTGCCCTGCAAATTGCACATTTCACACCTCTCCGTGCCCAATATCTGCCCTCAACAAACGCTCTTTCTGCAGCTGCCTTTAGAAACGGGCTGGCTGTGAGGCTCCTGGCGTGCACTGAGCGGCTCCGAACAAGCCAGCTCTCTGCAGGGCAGAGAAGGCAGCGCCAGGTGCAGCTGAGCGCCGGCTGCCATCTGTCCATCCATCCCAGAGCAGATCTGGGGGTGCATCCCCGGAGGGGCAGTGGCCGTAGGAAGCGTCCAGCTGAGCATTGCTGGCCCACCCATGGCTCCCCCCTTCTCGCCCTTGCTGTGCCCAGCCGCAGCTGCCAGGCTTTGAGGTTTTTTTATTTTATTCTAGCTGGAGCCCTCCAGCTGGGATCCCCGCACTGGGTTTGCTGGGCAGCAATGCCAAGGACTGGTGAAGCTGCGGGCAGGGATGGTTGGAACAGCATCCTCTCCCTGCAGCCAGGATGCAGTGGTCCACAGAGGATGGGCACATGCTGCTGGGACCCAGGGGATGCTCCCCCGGAGCCTTATGAGGGTTCTGCAGAGCCTTCCCAAAGCTTCCCAACAGCACTCGTTTAATAAAAAGTATTTCTCCGTGATGGAGAGTTCTGCGGCTGTGTGATCTTATTTAAGTGACTATTGAGTGCAAACCACGTTTGGCAGCAGAGGTGCGGGCAGGGATAGCTGCATCCAGTCTGCCTATCCATCTTCAGGTTATGAGCGAAATCACAATACCTCATCTCATCCTACACCAGCAAACGGGCACAAAATCAGGCCCCCACCTTGAAATCTCATATAGTCATCCCTATATTTATCTCTGCACACACACCTATATATATAGACATGTATATAGATGTATATATGAGTGTGTATATATGTATATGTGTGTATATCTATATATACAGTCAGGAATGTTGTAATTCTGTATTCTGCCTTAGTCTTTCAAATCACACTCCAACTGCCCAGCAAGCCCACGGTGCATTTTAAACGTGTCCATATTTCAGGACCAATTACTTTTGGTTTTGTTCTCCGCAGATAACCTCTCCCAGCAGAGCGGACCCATGGCCAAAGCCAAAGATTTCCCTCCAATTCAATCTTTTCAAAAGCAAATGCAAAGTCTTTGCTTGCTGAATTTGCCTCTCATTAGGAAATCTTTCAAGAGATTTGTTTAAAAACTAAAAACAACCCCCAAACCTCTAGACCATTTATCTTTATAAAATCTTGGCTTCAAGAGCACAACTGCACCTTTTTTTCTTTGCTGCAAGAGTTCCCAGGGCCAAAATAGCTGAAATAAAGCGTAGTCAGTCCCCAGTTCACAACGCAAATAGAGTTGGAGTGGAAAACTGAACTGCATACAGCAAATTTACCTGCAGTGACTATTCTCCTTTGTTTTATTTAAAGTACCCCTTTAATTAATAACTCTTCCCTTTCCAGGACTTGCAAGCACCTGGGGGGGACTCTGGAGCACACAAACCACCCCTTCTCCATGAAACACCATCTGCGTTATCCAAAAAAGCACCCGGAGAAGCACGGGGAGCCAAGGTGGGAATCCATCCCCCCCTGTTTGCCCCCGTCCCAGCCAGGTCGCTGCACTGCCCCTGGCCCCATCCCCTGCCATTTACAGAAGCTCTCGGAATTAGATGCTGATTAGGGAGGTTTAGGTTTTTTTTTTAATACGTTTTGATGTTTAATGATTTATATAATGCCAGCACCACTCCACACATTACACTCTAGATTTCCCTGACTGAATCTCAACGTTCATTAGGTATTTTGCTAACAGAATTTCACCAGACCATTAAAATGGATATAAGGAGTTACTGCGCCGTATCGGTGAATTAAATTCAGCTCCTGAGATGAGAAAAAGGATAGACCTGCTTTACATGGAAATCTGATGGCTAGTTGAGCACACAGATGTCAGACACTTTGTGCACAGGTATACGGGGATTGGCAGTAACTCCACAATAAACATACCATTAAAAGCAAAATAGTCCCCTTTGTTCATTTGGCTGTAGAAAGAAGAAACCAGAGCCACCATCATCATAGAATCATAAGACTGGTTTGGGTTGGAAGGGTCTTAGAGATCATCTAGCTCCAACCATCATTGCCATGGGCAGGGACACCTCCCACTAGACCAGGTTGCTCAAAGCCCCATCCAGCCTGGTCTTGAACACCTCTAGAGATGGGGTATGGATGGTCAAAACAGCCATCAAAAATAGCAGCTATGGTTTTGTTCCTTCTGTTCATCCTCTGCCCTTTAGTTACATTTTATTTCAGTTCAGTCACTACCTACAGCATGTGCTATCCTGAACTGGGGCCGATTAATCTATTTCAATGAGATCACCCCATTGAAACCCATCCCATCCATCATCCCAACACACAAAGAATCATAGAATCATCTAGCCTGGAAGGGATCTTTCAGATCACCAAGTCCAACCTTTAGTCTAACACTGCCAAGAACTATGTCTACCCACCTTTTAAATTCCTCCAGGGATGGTGGTTCTACCCCTTCCCTGGGCAGCCCATTCCAATGGTTGAGAACCCTTTTGGTGAAGAAAGTTTTCCTAACATCCAATCCAAACCTCTCAGTGCCATCGCTATGCCCCAACTCAGAGCCTGTGTTCCAGCATCACCATGAGCACCGTTCTGCAGCATCAGGGCTCTGTGGCACGTTACAAAAACTGGTCCCCAACCTCCACACCCAGGAAAAGGCACCGGCTGCCTGAGTGGGCGATGGGAGCAGGAGGGATCCCTTGCAGCCAGCAAAGCCAGGAGTCAGGAGGTTCCTGAGCTGCCCCCTAGATTGACTGCTGGGTTTGAGCATCCCACTGCACCACCCTCACGCTGAGCCAACACATCAGCTGGCACAAGAGCCTTATTAAAAGTCAGCCTGTCTGAAAAAATGATCCTCAAATAAAGAATGTTCTTCCACTGGCTGCAATCTGGTGTGTGTGCGTGTGTTGGGTTTTGTTGTTTGTTTGTTTTTTTTAATATAGCCATTTAATAAGAGCCTGTGGTATATTTAACAGCATTTCAACCTTCAACAGCTCTGCGTAATGAGATAGAAATGCAATGCATCTCCCCACTGACGGCCCCTGCCCAGGGAATGCAGGCACCCTTAAATCACTATTTCTTCTTTTTGCAGCTGTAGGGTTTGATCATATTCCTGTTGCACGTCTCCTTGCTGGAGTTTAATGTTGTCTCAGCACATACGTCCTCAGAAGCAGAGAGGAAAACACATATCCCCTGCGTCTTATTATTCCAAAGTAGGAGCAACTGTTCGCGTTTGAGATCCAGTTCAGACAACATTCACACAGACCCTTCCAAAAATGAGCCTTTTTTTTTTTTTTTTTTTTGCTTTCAAAGTCCTAAGTAGTAAGTTTTCAGGACTGGGGCTGGGTAGTTTTCCTATTACCAGGATGGTGAACCACAACACAGATGGTGAGCAGTGTGATACCATGCCCAAGGAAGGGAGCATGTCTCAGGGGTGCCTGTGCCCAGAGCCAAAAAGCTCCCCAGGGAGTCACAAGAGGGATGCAGGCTCCAAAGCCAGGATGTAGAAACTCAGAAATTTGGCAAGCAGTGATGCTCATCACCTCTGCCTAAAATATCTTGGATCAGGGAAGAGGGGGCATGAGCCTTTTTTTGATCACTCTCGGGTACCCGCAGAGCAGGTTTGGGATCTCTTTCTTCAGCCCAGCTCCCTGGGTGAATCACACCAAACCATACAAAGAGCTTCCAGATCACTGCGTATCCCCTGGGTTTTGCCCTGCCACAAACAAAAGCGCTGGTGGGTGAGGAAATCCCTGAGGTATAACCCACCATCAGCTTCTGCAAAAGGAACTAGTCCTCCTGATTTTTCCCAGGTTTTTAATCAACCCATTCAGGGGATTTAACAAAATGGACAAATCAGATGGCAATTTCCTTTGCTGCAGAACAGCTAAGGAAGAGAAGGGAAGAGGGCAAATACTGCCATTGATCTAAAGAGAAAGAAGATGAAATTAAATAGTGAATTTTCATCATAGCAAAAGGTTAACTATCAAGAGGAAGCCATACGGATTGGTACTAAACCCGCTGTCTAATAGATTTAGTGAGGATCTGGAGAAGGAGATGAATTTGTGAAGTAGCCAAATACAGTGATGACACCAGAGATAAGTTCACCAAAGCTAGAAAAGAAGCAAATGACCAGGAGAAAAGGCAGCAGAATCGTAAATTAACACCCAAATTGGCAGATGCAAATTAATCAGGGGGGAAATAAAGGATTTTTTCACATGGTTCTTAATGAATAATATTAACTAGGAAGGAGACCAGAGCATCTGAGTGTCTTGATGCTCCTCTGTGGGTAGCCGCAATCCGGGGGGGGGGAAGGGGGGTGAGGATGGAGAGGGAGGCAAACAAGATGTTAGTCTGCTTAGTAAACGGGATAGGGAATAATAGTATGAAGATTATAACATTATTAAAATGATGCTGCCTAATCCCAGAACAGTTTTCACCTCATCTGAAAAAGAGTATTACTACAGACTTAAAAGGGGCTTTAGAAGAGGGTGATGAAAATGATCAAAGGACTGAAAAAAAAACCCTGCTCTGTGAGGAAAGAAAAATATATATGAGATTATTCATTTTAGGTTGGTCATAATAATAGGGCTCATGATGAAAAGCACACAAAATAGGGTGATATAATGAAAATATATCACTGACTTCCATTCTCCTTGTCTCAAAATATAGGAGTAACTAACTATTCAATTTAAATATTAATTTGAAACTGATAAAAGGAAATGTGTTGCACAGAAAGATTATTTCTCTGAATTCACTGAAAAACAGTGAAATGATGAATTTGAACAATGCAAAAGAGCTGGAAGGTGCTGCAAGCACAGAGGCACCATGAGATGGTGGGATAAATCACCACCCCGCTGGTGGTCCCCTGGCCTCCTGTGGGTTGGCAGTCCCTTTTCCCACCGTTGTTTGGGAGAAGGACCCCAAATTTCTGTGTCTCTCCTCTCAACTTAATTAGGAACACTGCAGCTTTCTTCTTCAAAGCAAAGCTAATTCATTAGCAACCTAATTATTTACCTGTGTAGCACAAATACAGCTTTCGAAGCATTTTTCTCTCACAATGGAAAGCGAAGGCTTTGTTCTTGGTGGGCTTTTTAATACTGTTTATTTGATTTGGGAATAAAAACATGCTGAAAATGAACAAAATAAAGCATTACAGAAACCATGGGTCACTAAACCTCAAAATAATTGCAGCTCTACAGATTTTTAAGGGAGGGCATCACACATGCAAAGCTGGGTGAGGGGTGGGAAGAAAGGCAGGAAGAGGAGAATGGGAAAGGCTGGGAATTTAAAGACATGGTCAGTTCTCACCAAGAAAACCTGTGCATGGTTTAAAAGGAGAAGCATCTGCCTCATGCACCGTCTTTCCGTGGCATGGGCAGGGAAAATGCTCTCGGATGCACTTAAGGGTAGCAGGAACAGACTTGCAGGGGGAAGTGTGTTGCTCTCCTGTATTGAAAATGCACTTGCAGGAACTCACGGAAGCCTCATCCACAATTGTCAAGGTCTGGGCACAGGGGTCTTGGTGCTGGCCATGCCACAGGTTGTTTTACTTGCCACTTGTGGCCATCAGCTTCACACTGGATTGCAAACCATCACACGCAATAAAATCCCAAATTGGATTTGCTTGGCACTCACCACTTGCAAACCTCCTGACTGGATTTCTCTCCCTTTTGCCTTGTTCTCACGAATAGCAAAGCCCAAAGCTAGTGAGTAAATCTCATGAACCGAAACAACCCAAAAGAAAGTGCTGATGTCTGGAGCATGCAGAACCGTGCTCCTGTGGGTGCTGGTAAAGCCCAACTCCGGAGCTTGAAAGAAGCAGAAAATCATGCAGCAGAGCTAACACCTCACAGTCTAACAGGAAATCCCTTTTTATTACAGCCTAATTATGTTAATAGTGAAACAGAGACCTTGTTTCATCAAACCCCAGAGCACCCTGCGCTGTGCTGTGGCGCTAATGGCTCGCAAGTCCAGCCGAAAGGAAGCCCTCCAAGAGGGGAAGCTGATCTTTGCAAAGGTCACTGTGTTAATCATCACGCCCTTTCTCTAGCAGCAGCTGTCGCTAATTGCCTGTGAAGG
The DNA here is from genome assembly GCA_013400375.1 of Thinocorus orbignyianus. NCBI lineage: Eukaryota > Metazoa > Chordata > Aves > Ciconiiformes > Thinocoridae > Thinocorus > Thinocorus orbignyianus. The sequence continues at coordinate 196,645 of VXBW01002106.1, read as the reverse complement.
AGTCAAAATGAAATTCCTGCTAATCCTCCTCCTGACATTACTAAAATCCAACATCATCATCATCCCCCCACAACAAATGACCACGAACCACCGGCGCTTTGCAGCTGATGGATGAGCTCAGCCCGTCTCGAGAGATGTGACAGTGGCAGGTGGAAAAAGCAGTTCCACTTTGCAAATTGAAGGATAGCTTATTGATCAGCATCAGCAAGGGGCAGGATAGTATTTCCCCATCTCCGTGTACTATTGACCATCGCACTCGTCATTCCACTAACATTACCACCAGACTCAGAATAGCCAGAACCCTGGGACAGGGGGAATTTATTTAATCAATAACATACGAAGCTTTTGGCATGGCTGAGCGTATGAAATAATTTTACAACAGCAAAATAAAGTAGTGCTGTGTTATAAATCAGAGAACACATATGGAAAAGTTAAAGCCATGTACTTAGTCACAGGGATATCAAGGAAATCACAGAAGTTCTGGCTGCAGTCCCTGGCTAGGCTGATGTTAATAGCTGAGAACTTCAATGCAAGTCAGGTTTGACTTCTTTTTCCAAAAGAGTAACTCATTTGCAATGCATGTGACTGTATCAGAGTGAAAGGATATTTAGAGCACTCCCGTCGCTCCACTGTCTACGTAAATTGTACATCTCGTCTACCTACAGACCCGCAGCAGTGAACGGATCACAATTTCCCTATTGTGCCCGTGCCCCATCGGACGCACAACTGTGCTGGTGGCTGAGAGCAGATTTTCAAATCACCACATACTGATCACAGGATGAGCTGATATGAATTGCACTTTGTTTTAGTAGTCTTAAATAATTTGCAGAATGCTTAAAATAAAACGCATACAGAACCTTTTAAAAATTACTCGGCGTTAGTATTTGAAATATTTATCCCCCAGGGTGCAGCCTAGTAACATGAGCACTTAATGGGGTACATTTTCTTCTCTCCAGAGAAAAAACAAGACATTGCCATTAAATAGCACACTTAGATCAACTATAAGTGTTGATGCTATCTGAGGGCTCTTGTTTCATTTTATATGCTAGGATAATTCCTGGGAAGAAAAACATACCACTAAAGGAGTAGGAAGACCCACTTCTCCCTTTTCTCATTCAGCAGCCAAGAAAACATGAGAAAGGGTTATCAAATAATGCTGACACCCCCTCTCACAGAACCACACCAGCCACCTTTAGAGTGAAAAAAAAACCCTCTTATTTCCTCCCTTTGCAGAAAACACATCGCCGAAGTATAAAAAGATGGAGTTCCCAGCTTGCTAGCAACAGCAACCTGTGGTAATTTAATTTTTCCCTATCTGAAAAGGCAGGGACTAGCGCAGAGGTAGGTGGCCCTGGTTCCACATCCAACACTATGCCCGGGGCAGCGTTATTCCAGCAGATGGGCTCCACTGCAAGGCTGCACAGATGCTGGCGATGGCACAGCACAAGCTGGGGGCTGCAGGACATTTCAAGGGTAGAAAATCAACAGCTGGGGGAGGAGGATGCTGACGCTGTGGGTGTCCTACCGCTGAGACCTTTGGTTGATGATGCCTGACAGCTTCTCCACACGCTGCTGCTCTGAAATGTTACTGGCACCTCCCGCTCTCCTGCGCTGAACCCTGGCCAGGGTGTCACAAGTGGCTTTTGGAGATCTAAAGCCAGGGTCCTCCCCACGCTGTGCCTCTTTTGATGGCACCAACACCCAACACAGCCCCGGGGCCCACCGAATCCATGAAGTGGTCCAGCTGGAAAATTAAGCATCCTTTGTTGGGGGATGAATTTCCAGGCAGACCATCCTGCTGACTGAGCTAGTGATGCAAAGGAAGCACAAGGGAACGAGGATGCCATTCTGGACAACAGCCCAAAGGGAGAGTAGTTCAAACAGCTTGTGAAACCACATCCTCAGAGGTTTTGCTTTCTTGCAGTGTCAGGTTTACCTAATGGCTTAAAGACAATACACCGAGCCTTATAGTATGCTGCTTACCACCTCCAAAAATAGGTCTGCTTCCTGTAGCCTGGGACCACAGGACAATGGTATTTATGCTTAAATTTCATGACTATTCCTAAAGTGCTGTTCAGCCCTGGCAGAGGACACGGCCCACTCCCTGTGAGCCGATGCTGCAATTCATGCTTCTCGTTTCCTTCAAACATGTCTATTTAAATGCATTTGGGCTTTCAGTATTTCACACACCGTTACCTTTACTGGTGGCATATATAAGGCAATGCTAATTGCTACGTGGGCTGCTGTGGCTCAGTTTGCCAGACTTCCCACCCAGAGGGAAGCTATGTTACAGAAAGATTCAGTTTGACATGTTTAGGTGCTTCAAGGAGAATGGAAGATGGACGAGCTGCCTGCTGCAAGGAGAGGAGCCCCCATCTCCCTGCAGAAACCCCCTGCCAGAGCCCATGGGTAGAGTTTTCCACAACAAAACCGTTGTATCTTGGGTGGTCCAGAAAGCATCCCCACAGGAGCATGGATGGGATCACAGAATGACGGAATCTTCATGGTTGGAAAGGACCTCTGAGATCATCGAGTCCAACCATACACACACCAAAAAACCCTACAATCTTGGCCAGTAGAGCATGCCCTGAAGTGCCACATCTACACGTTTCTTAAATACCTCCAGGGATGGTGACTGAACCACCTCCCTGGGCAGGTTGTTCCAGTGCCTGAGGCTGGATTGGGTTGTCCAGAGAGTAAAGCATTCCTTGGGACGAAATCAATGCACCAACTGGTTTTATACCAGGAGAAGAGGATTTGCTGAGATGCTCAAATAGCCCAGATGCTACTAAACTTGTGGAGGTGTGAGGGGAAGAGAAGAGAGAGCACAGAGCTTGGCCAAGCTGGAAGGAGAAGAGGGTCTTTGCACCAGATGAACACCCAGCATAGCTGAGCAGAGCCACAGCTCGCACTGAAGGAGTTAAACTGCAAGAAATCACGGCAAATTGCACCAGTGGGAGCGATGGGGCACGGAGCCTGACCCCACTCCTGCAGCCTGGCTGCCCCCGGGGTGCCAGCAGGTCAAAACCCAGGGAAAATCCCACCCTAGGGGAGAGAGGTCTGGAACAGCACAGGGAAAACCTGCAGTGTGACTCACCCGACCGAAAACTGCCCTTAAAACTTGCAGCATTAGTGTTTTGGGCTGAAGTTGAGCCCCTGCTTCCTCTGTACAGAAGTTTGCTGTCTGACTGCAGTGCCCAGAGAGGCTGTTTCTATACTCGGGTGCTTTCAGCACCCCTGATACATCCAAAATGGTCTCCAAATCTGCCATCTGAGCACATAAGAAATATTTAGTGATCAGTTCATCCTTTGGATTGCCCTGGGTGAGTCCCCTGCTAATAACTTACCCCCACACCCAGGATCCCAAAGCTTCCTGTGCACAGATCTGCTTTGTTACCCAGGATCATTGCTGTGCTGTGAAAAATCTAATCCAATTTTCCTCTTCTTTAGGGATAAAACATCAAGAGAGGGCAGTCAGTCTGTCAGACAGAGCAGCAACATGGAAGAACTGGATGCAGAGCTGTGTCAGTCTCCAGCAAATCTGTGTCTGAAGACGAGCAATACAGATGGGTGACCTCCAATGCTGTCATGGACTGGAAACAGTTGGTTCATGATACATAGCCTCTTTTGGGGAGCTCATTGTTTAATTTTATGACCATGGAAAAACCCAAAATGTATAAACTACAAGATCATGACTTTGTATGTAGGCATTTATGACAGTGAAGCTACTCCTAAAAGGCTCCCATGGTGACGTCATAAAATCATGCAATGGTTTGAGTTGGAAGGGACCTTAAAGATCATCCAGTTCTAACCCCCCTGCCATGGGCAGGGACATCTCCCACCAGACCAGGTTGCTTCAAGCCCCATCCAGCCTGGCCCTGAACACCTCCTAGGGAAGGGGCTTCCACAACTTCTTTGGGCAACCTCTTCCAGTGCCTCACCACCCTCAGAAAACAATTTCTTCCTAATATCTAATCTAAATCTCTCCTCCTTCAGTTTGATACCATTTCCCCTTGTCCTATCACTACACTTCCTGACAAAGAGTCCCTCTCCAGCTCTCCTGTAGGCTCCTGTCAGATATTGGAAGGCAGCTATAAGTTCTCCCTGGAGCCTTCTCTTCTCCAGGCTGATAAGATGTCCAAAGCCTGGTGAGAGCAGGGGCATTCGGACACTGGGAGAAATACCTTAAGTTGCCCACAACAAACCAGAGTCAGCCCTGCTAGTCCGAAGATACTGAAGGTATCTGGATGCTGTCAGTGGGGTTGAGTGTTTAATTAGCCCAACGTTGGTGTGGACCAGCGCAGCTCCAAGCAGAGCCGCCCAGGGTTCCACACCACCTTCTGGGTGCCGGTCCTTGGGCACTGCCCAGAGGTGATCAAGCCATTTCAAAAGCAGAACTGGGGCCAGGATGCCACAGAGCCCTGCTTCGGCAGCGCTGGTCCCCAGCCATGTCTCCTCTCGGGACCGAAATGCTCCCTCTGACAGACCACCTCCCTGCAGCGCTGGCACCGCTCATTTGCATCCTGGCCAGCACATGTCGGCTGCAGCAAATTCCCTGGATATGTTTTCCCAAGAATAAGTCCAGCAGCTCTGTGTGTGTGGTATATCATATTTTGGGGGGTGGCATTTCCATACCCCTTCCTGATTTGGCAGGTGGCCACAGAAGCACCCTGGAACGGGGCAGGATGCTAAACCAGCCCTGCACACCTGCAAAGACAAAGAAATTCTTCACTTTAACATCAGACAGTAGACTATAAAAATGAAGCTACAAGAGCATATCACTGCACAGGAAGGGAAATTCATTCTGCTGCTAATGCCCATAACTTCCCTACTGAGAGTAATGGGGATCAACAGGAGAACAGACATCTGAGAGTGCTGAAACGTGCACTGTGTTTTTTCTAGGCTTGCATTGGGTACACTGCTTGAAATACAGAATTGCTGAGTTCTTCTTTCTCCCCAATCCTCAAGCTGATGTAAAATGCCCATGTTTTAATAGTAAGTGTGATTAACCATTAGCATAAATTACCAGGGTTATAATGAAGTCTCAGGAAAAAAACACTTGATTGTTTCTTTGGAGCTTTGTTCCAGTTCTACACCGAGTTAAATTTCAGTTTAAATGAAAAGCAACTCCTATGCTGGGGATCAGATAAGAACTTGGTCTAAATGATGCTGGAAGTCCTTCCCACCTTTGATACACATAAACATACGTGTTTATTTATGATCAGCACACTATGGGGACAGGCTGATCCTCCTGAGCTGAAGAAGAGCCAGATGATCTTGGGATCTCAGACAGTGGGATAGAGTGCACCCTCAGCAAGTTTGCCAAGCTTGGTGGTGTGGTTGACACATTGGAGGGAAGGGGTGCCATCCAGAGGGACCTGGACAGGCTTCAGAGGTGAGCTAGTGCAAATGGCATGAAGTTCAACCAAGCCAAGTGCAGGGTCCTGCACCTGGGATGTGGCAATCCCAGGCACAAATACAGACTGGGCAGTGAATGGCTGGAGAGCAGCCCTGAGGAGAAGGACTTGGGAGTGCTGGTGGATGAGAAGCTCAACAAGAGCCGGCAGTGCGCGCTGGCAGCCCAGAAAGCCAACCGTATCCTGGGCTGCATCAAAAGAAGTGTGAGCAGCAGGTCACGGGAGGTGATTCTCCCCCTCTGCTCTGCGCTTGTGAGACTCCACCTGGAGAACTGTGTCCAGCTCTGGAGTCCTCAACATAGAAAGGACATGGACCTGTTGGAACGGGTCCAGTGGAGGGCCATGAAGATGATCAGAGGGATGGAGCACCTCTGCTATGAGGACAGGATGGGAGAGCTGGGGCTGCTCAGCCTGGAGAAGAGAAGGCTCCGGGGACACCTTTGAGCAGCCTTCCAGGATCTGAAGGGAGCTACAGAAGAGCTGGAGAGGGACTCTTTGTCAGGAAGTCTAGTGACAGGACAAGGGGTAATGGTTTTAAATTGGAAGAGGGGAGGTTAGATTAGATATTAAGAAGAAATGCTTTATTGTGAGGGTGGTGAGGCACTGGAAGAGGCTGCCCAGAGAAGCTGTGGCTGCCCCATCCCTGGAAGGGTTTAAGGCCAGGCTGGATTGGGCTTGGAACAATCTGGTCTGGTGGGAGATGTCTCTGCCCAGGGCAGAGGATTTGGAACTGGATGATCTTTAAGGTTCCTTCCAACTCTAACCGTTCTATGATTCTATGATCTTCCAAAGGTGAAGGGAGAGGAGAAAAGCCAGTTCAGTTCCCCAGCCAGGGCAAGGATTTATGGATAGGAGGATTTTCTAACTTTGACTCCTTCAGCAACGAGACCATTCGCACACATCTTACTGTTCAAAGGACATCTTGTGCGTATGAGCAAATTTGTCCAAGTCGTTTTGGCTCTGGCTGCAGTAGTATGTTTAGTACACGATTTCCAGATGTGTTTTGTATCCCCGTCAGTCCGGCTGCTGCCTCAAGCCAAGCCAGTTATATAAACTGCAAAGCTTAATTGGATTATTTAGCCCAAGTTGTTGGCCAAGAGGCAGCAGGGCTGGGGAATCGGCCGGGCAGCCTGGTGAGGACCTGCACCACCACTGGCCTGGGGGGGCACAGGAAGGAGCATGAGCCAGCAAATAAATCACAGAACTCATAAAGCACGACCAGCCTCCCCATCTCCCTCAGATGTTTTCTCATGCCTCCCGTCCCTTTTACAGAGAGTGCATTAGCAGGTATTTTATGAGAAGTATGTTTTCCTATTTTAACAATAATTAAATAAAGAACGCAACAAGCACTTAGAAGACACGAGCGTTTCCTCTCCTTACTAACAAGCATTTCCTGACTGTGCAGCTCCACAGCATGGCACAATACATCCAGCAACTTAGTTTTTCCCACCATAATATTTTTTTCCCCAAACTTTGGCTGTTGCAGCAGCTTATTTTCCATATAAGGGCATAATCCTGCTTGTGGGATAACCCATCCCAGCGGATCTTCACAGATGTAATTATTAGGGCAAAGTCTTAAAAAAGAAAAGTGTTGCAACTATTCTTGGGAAGAAATCAGGAAAGAGAATACAGAGAAACTGAAGAGTTTCCAAATGCTGTAGCTATCAAAGTGTGCCAGAACATTTTTGTTCCTTTTATTTTTCATAGAGCTGGATAGTTAAGTCAGAAGTTAACGTAAGTATATAAACTTACATCAAACTTTGAGCAGGGTCGCCTACTCCGTTGCTTAAGCAAAGGGTATGTGCATGCTTGAGTTACTTAAACCCTTGCCATGAGGCTCTGGATGGACTTTGTACGGCTTCACTACAAATAATACTAATAAAGAAAGAAAAGCAGCCTGGCATCCTTCTCTGCCACTGCTGACAACATTCCCACCGCTCTCCACCAGGCAAAGTGCCATGGATAAATTCAACAGATTTAAACAACCAGAACAGTACAACAGGCAGGGATGTGCTCGGTTCTGCTGGAAACAGCTACACAAACACTATGAATCTCATGCTCAGAGGGAGAAGATGCCTCTCAGCGCCCCAGCTCCGCTCCCCAAAGCATCACGCACACAACAAACCCCCGAAATCCAGGGCTGCAGAGCTCCGCCGCCTGCATCCCTGCTGCAATTCATTACAAATATTCCCCTGAATGAGAAGCTTCGATTGCCATGAAGTACAGAGTAATAGTAAACAGCAGCGGTGACCAAAAAGCTATTTACAGAAGGGCTCACTGCTACGATCCCATGATTACTAGTTATGGAAATCTTCTCAAAAAAAAAAAATAAGGAATACAAAGAGCGATTTCCACAGGGCACAGCAAGCCATACAATTTGTGCTGTGCTTGGACTTCGTCAATCAAAATCCAAGCGATGTTTACAGCACTCCAGTTGTTCCTTAAACTTTATTTTCCTTTCCTGCGTGCATTTTACGCCCTGGGTGAGTTGCAGTGTAAAGCTCTCTGTGTGACTGATGGAAAGCAGAAAGTCAGCACAGCCTGATTGGGCAAACCAGCCTCACCCCCACTTTATCTGCATTAAGAGCTTCAACAAATTTGTGTAATACCCAGCATTATAGAAATGGATTTCCAACCAGAAGAGCAGTTGGCAGGATTAAACAAGTAGAAAAGCACATGCACATAAAAAAAAAAAAGGAAATAAATCAGGAGGTCTGCTCACGAGCTAACGGAGCAAGCAGAAAATAACTGGGCATGCTCCCTGGGACCGCTTCCTTTACGACAGACAGTAATGTCTCATTACAGGAGAAACAAATACAATAAAGATGAATATTCCATCTTCCCCTGGCTACATTTGAAGTGTTAAACCAATATAAATTCTCAAGTTATATTTCACAAAAATAGCTAATAAAAAAAACAAACAACCCCCAACCCAACCCAAACCAACAAAACCTGCTGGCAGTGCAGCCAAGCAAATTTCATTTGAAACATAAATCCTATATTCTTCATAGGCAGATGTGAAAATCTATCAGACTTTATCATAACAGCCCCCTCCAGGACTGAAAGGGGCCACAGAGCGAATTTACAACAAAAAAAAAGTTGTTTCTTATGCTCTGTATTGCTTAACCCAATACAGACAAAATTCCTACCAAACCAGCAGTTACCGCATCTTATAAATAGACGGGACACACCTTCCCAGCGCCTCCGTGCTCCGCAAAGTCAATATGGAATCAACCCAGCATTTGGGATCATCAGCAAAACACTTGGATGGTGAAGCTACATGGATGCTGCAATTACTGTCATCACAAAACGACCATTCAGTTTCACTTCTCCAGCAAGGCAAGACCGTACCAGCCCTTTGCTAACAAACACGGCCTTGTTGGGGTTTCTGGGCACGGAGGCGCCTGACACCAGCCCGTGGTTGCCAGGAGAAGATTGCTGGCAATTTGAGGACATGCCTCACGCTGAGCTGGACCAGAACACCATCGCATCACTATTTCTAGCTGATAAAAGGGCAAGCTCAATTCACCTCCGCAGTTTAGTGGAAACCAATACAAGCCGACATGTGAAATGGTCTTCAAGCTGGTCTTGGTGCAGGATTTTAAATCTGGATCCCCACCATCTTCCCTCCTGCAGCAAGAACATCACACTGAATCATAGAATCATAGACTCATCTAGGTTGGAAGGGACTTTTAAGATCATCCAGTACAACTACCAACCCAACTCTAACAAAAAAAACCCACCACTAAACCATGTCACTAAGCACTATGTCAACCCGTCTTTTGAATATCTCCAGGGATAGTGCCTCAACCACTTTCCTGGGCAGCCCATTCCAATGCTTATTAACTCTTTCAGCGTAAAATTTTGTCCCAATATCCAATCTAAACCTCCCCCCTGGTGCAACTGGAGGCCATTTCCTCTTGTCCTATTGCCTGTGACTTGAGAAAAGAGACCGACCCCCACCTCGTTACAACCTCCTTTCAGGTACTTTTAGACAACGCTAAGGTTTGCTCCAGCTTTCTTTTCCCTGAAGGGCAATCTTTTACCAGGATGGGGCAGGGAGTGAAGGAGGAAGCATCTTTACTCAATTAAACCCCAGTTTGGTAGGAGCTGACTGATCCTTGCAAAGAACATCTCTTGGTGGCTCCCCCAAACAAACAGAAACCTCCTACATGTGCAGGTGTTGGAGTGTGGAGACACACACAGTGTCCAGGGTCTGCTGAATGCTAAAAATTAAAACCTGTGGCTCTACACAGTTCTGCACCTACAGTTCCCCCCGACCCCTGCGACTGGGAAGGGGATGGATTCAGGGAGGGGACAGTGGTGACTGGAGGTGGAATTGTCCCAGGAAGTGGCAGTACTGCTCACATATGGGGACTGAGGGTGGCTTCTACTCTTGTGCCTCTTGCAATCTCAAGATGACCTTTCTGAATTTCAAAATTACAGAATCATGGAATTATCAGAGTTGTAAGGGACCTCTAGAGATCATCCCATCCAACTCCCCTGCTAAAGCAGGATTGCCCAGAGCACATCACTCAGGACTGCATCCTAGTGGGTGTTGAAGGTCTCCAGAGAAGGGGACTATACACCCTCCCTGGGCAGCCTCTGCCAGAGCTCTGCCACCCTCACCCTTGAAGAAGTTTTTTCCTCATATTTGAATGGAACTTACTATGTTCCAGCTTGTGCCCATTGCTCCTCGTCCTGTCACTGGGAACCACTGAAAAGAGTCCATCTCCATAATTTTTAATTAGGACTAAATTATTAATTAGGAACAGTAGTTTTAGCTTTAAGAAGAAGCACGAAGCAGCCAATCACTTTTACCCCACTATAACTAGGAAAAAAAAATACAAAAAGAAACCTTTGCTTGGCAAAGTTTTCCTGCTGCCTAAACCAAGGCAGGAATAAGCTCAGGAATGACCTTAGGTGCAACAGAGCTCTGCAAAGGTGAGATCTGTATCTTTGGCCAAACCCTAACTGCACACTCGGGAAATCCTGCTGGCCCAAACTCCCTTGGATTCAAGCACTGGAGGCAAACCTGCACCAAGCAGCAGCTGTTTCTACAGGATTCAGTTTAGGCTTTTGAGCTTGTTGATCATTTTTTTTTTTCAAATTGGTTTACTGTATATTTATTCTGTCTATAATGTCCCCTTGCCTCGTATCTCCACTTTGAATTATTTATCATCAGGTATCACATTCATTTGCATACTTTATGAGGTGCAAAAGAAATGATTAGTCATTACATACTAGACTTTCCCAAACCATCTGTGCTGGGCTCTGCAGCAGTTTGGTTTTAGTTTTTTTCTCTAATACTTGGAGGGGGGTAGGGGTGGGAGAAATCCAAGGGGAGAGTGGGATTTGCTGGAAACACAGAGTAATACAGTCCACACACTTGCTGATAGCAAAGGCTCATTACTCTGTGATAGCTATGTTCTGCAAGGAACGCGCAGACTATCATCTTTGGCGTAATTTAACCGGCGATACAAATTGCAAGCAGTATTATTTCAAAGGCCTTTATTTATTGATTAGAAACCAAGTCCTTATCCTATTCCTGCTCCCTCCTTGAGTCGTGCTTATTGCACACAATAGAGAGCTATCACTCAAAGAGCCAATTAAGTCAACTTCTGAAAGGTAACTGAATAGCTGAAATTCTTAGTGCAATATTGCACTGCATTATCTTGATTGCAACAAAGAGAAACAAAGCAGCTGGAGCAACAAAAATTAGAGAATGAGGCATTAGCCATAGGTAGGAATACCGAAATGGATGGTCTCATTACCAAAAATACCCCTCAAAACAGATTATTTTCCTTCTTTGGTTCTTCTAATCCTTGCTAAAGGTGTGAGAAGGAAAAAACAGCCTTAGTCTTGTTTATTTTCTGCACTTGGCAGGACTTTGTGAGGGATGGGCTGAGCTGTTGAGCAGGCACAAAGAACAGTGGTGGCCACGGTCACCCCACCAAATCCCTTCCCAGGGAAGAACAACATCTGAGCGTCCCATACTCAACTGAAACCTTCTGAACGTCCCATGCTCAACTGAAACCTTTCATTAAAGTATTTCTTGTGGCTGGGGTTTTACGAAGATAACACCTTCTGCACGAATCATCCACGCCTGATAGAGGGGTTCACACTATTCTCCAGCAGAGCCACCTTCAGACCTTCTCTGTTCCGCCCTCCCTGCTACCTTCAAAAGTACCTGGAAGATTTCACATCACCTCTGAGACTTCCATACTGGGGCGCAATTGGGCTAAAACGAGACTAGGAGTTTGAAACCTACTGGGAATAAGGCCATAGCTTCAGTCTCTTAGAAAAAACAGGCTTAAACAGAAGGGGGGAAAAAAAAAAAAAAGAAAAAAAAAAGAGAGAGAAATTGATGGTAAGCCTGCCAATACTCAGAAGTAATATAAAATTACTCATTTAAATGCAGTAAAAAAACCACATCACAACCTGAGAGCAGAATCCTCAGGAACTTGCAGACACCGGCTGTACGTGGTCAAAATTCACCATCAATTTCCGAGGAGCTACTCAAAGTCACAGCACTCAGGCTATAAAGCATTTACACAGGCACATAAAAAAGGAAGCTTTTCCCAAACTAGGAAAAGAGGCGCCACAAAGCATAAAAATCTTCCTCTTCTGTCCCAACAGCAGTCTCTGGTGTGATCCCCCACCCCTATCCTCTTGCCCCTTCATCCATTTGGGTTTCCACTGCAGCAGAATCAATCCACCCAACTTTGGACCAAATTTATGACCAAATCTTGCTTTGGCATCATCCATCTCCCCACACGTATATTTTGTCCAGCACCAGGAGCCTTGTTGAAGAACATACAGCTCAGCAGGGTGAGATGCTACAATATCTCAGCCCCAGGTATGTGGATACTTCATCCATCCTCCTGGTGGCTACCACAACAATTGAGGTTCCTGACCTGCCCCTGTACATCCCAATACAAGCACAGACCTCCCAGAGCAGCCCAATAGACGCCATTGCTCTGCCAGAGGAGAAATGCAAACCCACCCTTCTGCAGATGTGGCTTCTGCGTTTGAGGGGCTGCCGGAGGGACAGCCAGAGGGAGGTTCCAAAGGGATTTATGCAGCCTGCAGGTTGGGAACCCCTCCTCTGCCTTGATTTCCCACCTGTGAAATGGCCTGAGTGACACTCAGCCAACTAGAGGGCTTTGCTTTTAGTCAACCCACCTCCACCTCTAAGAGTCTGGTGCCACCACCCTTACCGTGCTGCCCTAAGGCCTCAGGAGCTGTCAGTCTGAACCAAAGTGTCCATTAATCCATTGGGAATTTGGCAGTATCATGGAACTAAGCCCTGAAATACACATGATCCCAACTTTTCCCACTGTGCATCAGAAATACAGCATTAGCACACACCACCGAGTTCTGCCCAAAACCTCTGCCTTATCCATTTTTGTCCTTTGCTCCTTGGTTTATTTTGCAATTATCTGTGGGAATGGCAGAGAAAGACAGGACACAATTTAAAGAACTTGAGCAATTTTTTTTAAACTTGAACGGTCTTTACCCAAAAGAAGCCAGAAGGAAGCCTACACACTCAAATGCACCCCAAGGGACTAGGTCCTCAGACAATACTCCATAAAATGGGAGCTTTGGTTTTCCTTAATCAGACTGAAAGCTCATCAAATGCAGCAAAGCACCAGCCTCTTCCTGGACAGTCTATACTTGAGACTTGTTCTATCTCTTCAAAAGCTCTTTTGAGTTACACAATCAAAAAAATCCATAAGGAGTATATCTAGAACAGTTCTAAAAATTGTTCATTTTATAGCAGCCTTCCAGTATCTGAAGGGAGCTACAGAAGAGCTGGAGAGGGACTCTTTGTCAGGAAGTCTAGTGATAGGACAAGGGGTAATGGTTTTAAATTGGAAGAGGTGAGATTTATATTGGGTATTAGGAATAAATTCTTTGCTGTGAGGGTGGTGAGGCACTGGAACAGGTTGCCCAAAGAAGCTGTGGCTGTCCCATCCCTGGAAGGGTTCAAGGCCAGGCTGGATTGGGCTTGGAGCAACCTGGTCTGGTGGGAGATGTCCCTGTCCATGGCAGGGGGTTTGGAACTCAATGATCTTTATGATCCCTTCCAACCCAAACCGTTCTATGATTCTATGATTTGTACTTTCACGAAGAGCTTACGTCAACTCATGGGATGAAGGAGCCCTGAGAACAAATATTTCATGGAGCAGTCACTGCATATAAATATTGCCCCCGACACAGATGCACGGTGAATACAATTACATCCTCACATCAATTACTAGTGCACTCCAGAAACAGCCTTCGTAGAAAACAAACAGGCAAGCGTAAGCTTGAAAATAAGGAACTGTTTGACATTCTAGCGAGCCGCTTCACCTTATAATCAGTATTTCCTGAGACAGGTTGTGCTGGTTCGTATTCCAGTAACATGTTCGTGTAACCGCACAGGTACAAGGGAAGCGTACAAATTGTGCCTCGTGAAACAACCATTGGCAAAAAGCAGGATTTGCGTATTCATCGCTCGCTGCAGAAGTTACATACATTTTAATTCCGACCTCAAACACAATTTGGACCATGGCAGATGCTTCCTACAGCACAGGCTTCCTTGGGATGAGAGTTAATTCAGCGCGAACATGGCAGCAATGAAGAAAGGGATTTACACAAATATTTTCTGCTTCCTCTCTTAAGCGTGATGCTGCAGAGGTAAAAGTGAGGCAGCACTGGATGGAACAGCTAAACCTGCCTCTCCCAGCCTCAGCTCTGCATTCACACCAGCTCCCTAAGCCTGCGCTTCCCTGCTGCCAAAGATTCCCCTCTCTGTGACACCAGCCTGTATCAAAAAGAAATTAAATTATTTTAACGAGGTTCTTCCGGATGTAGAATATGCCTCTTGTTTTAGGCTGCTTAAATTTCACCAAATAAAGGGGGCACGCTCCTTCGCAAAACTCCTTTTCCTCTCCCCTCGTTATCCTTGGCAGTTTCCTCCTGTCACATTAACGAGCGGATCATTATTTCGTCGGCCGCAATCAAAACCTTCCATAAGATAAGATCCAACTGCAATTTTACATTGACAGTTGCCCATCCTGAAGAGGCCTGAAATGCTCTTAATGAGTTGTGTGCACGGGGATCATCTCTTCACCCATCAATGGAATGGGCTTGGGAAGTGACAGCTGCTTCAATAGGGCACACGCGGCAGAGTCGTTTAAGGGGAAAAAGAAATACTATAAATAATTGAAATCACAGCAAGAAATGTAGGCAGAGTAGAGGGAAAGAGGGTAACTCAGAGGAAGCTGGCAGCAGGAGAAGAGATAAGGACTTCTCCCGGAAGCCAAACTAAACAAGTGTGCACGTACAAATAAATCCATATCTTTTCACCTGTGTGTTACACCGCACACCAGCAGATAAAAGAAGTTCTTGACCTTTTCTGTGCTCTTTGGCAATCCAAATTTTAAGCACCTACACACCCTCTCTTGCCAACATCTTCCCTTTCCCTCCTCTCTGCCAAATCCATAAGCCTTATGCCAACAACCCTCATCCCCAGCCCTCCAGCAATCTTGGCCACCAAACGATGCTGATGAGTAGATATGGATTTTAAATGGCCAATTCTGCCACTGATGGCCCCACCTACACGGACCCACTTCTCCTAGCCCACTGGAAGGCATCCCTGGGTACCCAGCATGTTCCAGGTACACCAGAGAGGATCCTGCTCTTGGTTGGGGCTCCTGAGCACCACACGGTCACTATCAAGGTGAAATGACCCTCTCTGGTTTGAAGGCTTTAAGAATAATTAACCAACGCCCTGGAACAACAGATGAGTGCTTGAAGTTTCAATCCCAGCAGTAAAGCACCTCCTGCTATGAAGGGCTAAAGGTTGTCATTTTGCCTAACCTTTAACTATTACAGAAATACTTCTTGACCTGCATTTTAGAAGCGATGAACCACAGCCCAGACAACAGCACTGAGGCTAAGCGATCTGCCACTGCCTTGACAGATTTCCAAAGAGACATAAAATATCTGCCTTTCTCAAGTGACTTGTATGATGTGCAGCCGGAGAGCTCTGCAGATATCCAGAAAAACACACCGTTTCCCTCTGGGTACAGCTCACCCAAGCAAGAGATGGCAGGAGATAGCTTATTATGCTTTATGGAGGTGACACTTGGCACAACAGCTCTAGGTATCACACCATCACAGCACAAGGTTGAGGAAAGGAGACTTCAACCAGCAATTCAGCTAACCAGACACCTTTAATGAGGAGCAAGTAACAAGACTTCCTAGCAAGTGGTTCGTTCAAAGGTGGTATCAAGAGCCAGGTAAAAAATCTCCATTAAGATCTGTGGAGCGTGTAGGAGGGCTGGTGTTCTCAGAGATAAGATAGACATCGTGCCCTACAGAGCAATCCATCAATTTTTAGGGGTCAGCTACCAGACCTCACTGGACTCCTCCTGCAGAATGCCAGCTGTTTTAGGCCAAAAGCCTGTGTCAGGCACCATTGTTAAATTCAGCCCTGCTCCTGCAGCCCCAGGGCTAGTAACTGTGACCAGGAGGTGAAGACCCCTTAATACTGACTCTTGTATATAAGCAATTCAGTTTAAGAGCTGCTGTTCAAAAAGCATGTCGCCAAGATGAAAGGTGATCATGTTTCTTAAATGTAATTTGTTTCTTAAAGAGTCTTCCAGAGGCAGCAAGGATCACATGTACTCTCCTCTCTACATGCAGCCCTCCTAACTAAGTCCCTTATTAAGGTGTGCCTTGCTACATATCAGACTGTCCTGGAGCCTACCCGTCTGAAACCCATGCCTGGTATGGCAGGGCTGAGCTCCATGTGCCTCAAAGGACATCCTCCAGCTGGCTGTGTGAATGGCAAATCTGATGTCAAGAGCAATCCCCAGCCCACAGAAGTAACAGACATACCAACTCCTTGGATTTCAACACAAGACTGGCCCTTGTAACCTCTCTGTGCCACATGAGATTGGAAACACAAAGTCCACTTTGGACAGGACATCTTTTCTTGTTTGACTTCTCATGAAAATCAAGGAAGCTCTTCTGTACTTTCAAAAGACATCTGAGCCTTAACTGTAGTGCCACGTCAGCCAGAATAGAAAGGGAACCTCATGATTCGAGAGGGTCTGCTGCCCTGAGAAACTACATTTGGGCTCTCTCCATGTGGTGAGTGATGGAGTCCTTCCCTGACAAGACAGCCGTGCACAGCATCTGCCCTCCAGTGTGCAAAGGGATGATGCTGGCTGCCCATACTCCTCTTCCAGCTGGAGGATGGCTCATGGGCAGCCGTCTCAGCTGAAGTCTCCGGCCCTGGCTCTCGCTGTGGGATGCCCAGCCCGGCTCACCGAAGCATGCTGCAGCTGGTGCAGCCATGCCACAGTTTGCATGGTGTGAGGCTGGAGAGAAAACAGCTCTCTGACAGCTGGCAAATGCAGCTGCCGGCAGCTGATGAGGGATAACGAAGAACCAGACGCTTCTTAGAAGTGCATTTCTGCCGCCCATACCTCCCAACAGCAGCTTTCCTCTGACCACGGAGAACAGAGATCCCGTGACACAGATCCTTCAGCGCTGTCAAATGATCCGACCTCATCCAAATGTCACGGTTGCTGTCAATACAAAACTGTTCCTTTCCACTTCATCCATGGGGCACCCATTAGGTTCCAGCACAAAGGCAGCAAAGAGCCTACAACAAGAGCCTCATTAACTGACTGTAACTGGATTTGTTTTGGAGCACTGTGCCGTCCCCTGCGCTGCAAGGCAGAGCTCTTGCTGGGGGGAAAAAAGTGGATCAAATTAAAAAATATCTTGCATACCTTAACATTGCAAACAGTTCTTCTATCCGACTAAAAACAACAGCATTACCAGATGCAAAAGGGGAAAAAAAAAACGAACACAGAAAGTCTCCCGAACAGCAGACCAAATGAAAAAAGAAAAGGATGAAGGAGGTTTCAAATCTGCCCCTGAGAGAATGTGTGCGGCAGCTTTAACCTACTGCAGGGAGGGGGAAAAAAGAAACAGGATAGCAGAGACCAGGAATCAGATTTATTAGGACCAACCAGGTAGATAAAAGACAGATGATCACCAAGCAACGATGGCTATTTTGGAAGCAGTTAACTTCTGAAAATGTCTAGTCAGCTTTAGCATTTCATACACGTGAAATTAGTGTCCACATAAGAGTACTCTCCTGAAAGGACAGGATTTAATGCAGCCGAGATAATTATCTAGATCCTTCTTTATCCCATTAGTGGTTTTCATTCGCATCTTGGAACACCATAAGCGGATTGTTCAAGAATTATTTGCCATCCGCTGTTTCAATCCCAATTGGAATTATCTTTATACCTTGGTACGAAGAAAAGAGATTACATCCCAGCCAGGGCTTGCTGCAGTGCCCTCTTTTCTGAGGCTCCTTTTATCATTTTTGTTCTGCAAGGTGATGAAAAGAATCAGAAAACAATTGTCACGGATGTGATTTTGCCCTCTCCTCCTTCTCTTCCTCCTCCTCCTTCCCTGGTCTGTGTGTTGGGGAGGAGGAGGAGATGCTCTTCCCATGCAGGAGATGCACTGCTTCACGTGAACCAAGATGAAGCTCAACGAGACTTAGTCATCAAATTATCCAGGACGGGATGCAAAAATGCTCCCAGCTTCCTTTAGTGCCACGATCCACTAATAAAAAGAACAAGGGCGGAACTGTTAAAAGCAATTAAACAAATCACTTGATGCAAGGGAAAGAAGTGGGATTCCCTGCACTAGAGATCCCGGGGGCGGATGCTCAACGTCGCGTTTCGTGCTCTCCGGTAATATATGTCGCCATGTAAGCTCCGATGGAGACAAAGCAAACACCATCCACACAGCCAACAAGACTTCAAGACCTAAAACAACAAGAAGACTGAATTCCCCTCCCAGCCACTCGAACCGCCTGCCAGGTTTTGTATTAATGGAAGAATTACATCTCCTTCCAGGTATGGCGAGGACACAGCTCGTCTCCCCACGGGCATCGGCGAGTCTGCCCAGCCGTGAGGAAAGATGCCTGGACCACACAAAAACTATCCCTCCTCCTTATAGAAACATACAGACGTAAGCATTCAGGCCTGACACGAATAGGAAACGCATGGTTTTTTTTTAAAAGAAGCATGCTTTACGCCCGTGTAACGAGATCTGTAGGAGAGTTGTCTCTATAAACGAGTCATTAAAAGGGGGAGGGGGGATGCAATAATAACAGGTGCCAGTTACTCAGCTCCCAGCAGAGACTTTCCAATTTCTCACCCTCCCCCAAAGCAAGATGTGCCGCTGTACGGCAGCACGTTTCCCCGTGAGCCTAACACCCTCCTGAGGTACTGCTTCTCCCCCAAAGCTAAGCTGCATTGCTGCCCTGCCACCACCAGAGAGAGGACACCCATTTCCCCACCAACCCCATGTCAGAGTCCAGACCAAGACGGCATGCAATTAATTCGGAAAGAGTGAAACAGCAGAAAGTAAATGAAATTATCTGAGGCTTTTTTTTTTTTCATTTGACTCCAGAATCTGGCCACTTCTCCCGCCAAGAGGAACAGCAAATTTGTGAGCTAATTGCGGCTGCCAGGTTTACGTCTCTGCAAATATCTGCTTAGTTTCAGGAACAAAACGCCAGTAATGATTTTGTTATTTTAAGACGGCGGCATAGTTTCAGACAGCAAATGTCCACACTGCAACTGGAGCCGTCAGAGAGGTCCCATCCTTTGAGGCAAGCGCACCAAGGTAATGATTAATATTACAAAAGTAATCCGAGCTTTTTAAAATCATTATTTCCAAAATCAGCAAATAATTAGCAAGGCCTTCAGCAATCAATACCCAAGATAAACAGACAATTAAACTGCAAAAGAAACAGAAGAAAGTAGTTAATATTTGCCGAACGCAAGCCAAATACACTTTTTCATGGTAACCAAATACTTCCAGTAAATAGATATTTTAGCTCACTGGAGAGGCACTTTCAGAAAGTAATAAATTAATCTAATAAAACAGACAGACAGGGTGGAACCAGACATTAACGAAACACAAACTGATCTATACGGAGCCAACCCACAGTCCATGTCCCAATTATGCTCATCCAGCACGCCGGGTATCCTACCTCCCCCACCCAGGTCAACTCTTTAGCTCCGGGAAAATACATGTTCCACGCAGCTTCACTGGCACGACAGAGCAGCAAATTTCAGCCATCAAATGATGAAGTTTGTACCGAGGGAGAATTTGCATTTCCACTTCTGTTTTTCCCCCCCCTAAATACCCCTCACTCCTCAAATTAATCTGCTTTTCAACACGATTCTCGCTTCACCCTCAATGCAATTTAAGCTTGGTCTGTGAGATGAGGGATGAGCTCCTGCCACCAGCAGCACCGGCTGCCCTTGTGTGAGCATCCCCACGGTACGTCCCAACCCCGGGACCTGGAGAGACCTGCAGCAACCCCTGACAGCCAGTGCAAGGACCAGCACCACCTCCTCCCTGGGCAGCCCAACCTTTACCAGCTTCTACCCAAAATCATTGCCTGGAGTTAATGAAGCCATGCTATTAAGACAGCATCTGGTAAAGTTCCTCAAAGGGTGGATGACTTAAACTGGACAAGATTAAGAGAAGGAAAGACGAGTGGGAAGACGTCCATCCTGGTCATTTTCTGCAACATCAAAGGAAGAAGGCAGGGAGGAAACGGAGGGAAATAGAAGACAAAGAGAAAGATATCAAAGCCAGCTCCAGAGAGCGCAATGAGAGATGGCACAAAAAAGGAATAGTTAAAACACGAAAGACAAGATCAAATAAAAGCAAAACATCACAGTCTGGGCACAGAGAGGAGAGAGGGGAGACCACCACACCACTTTTGCCAGCATTAACCTGAATAATTAATTTGACAGGTACTTGTCAGTGGCAGTGGCTGAGTCTGAGAGAGTCCAACGCTCTCCAGGTTCATCCATCCACCGGGCAATCTATACAGCCAAATATTGCTCTTGATTTTCACATCCAGTGTGGGGACATGCCATGGGGACACCACACAGCACCACTGTTCCCCTGAGTGACCACCTTCTGGGGAGGAATACAGCAATTTAGTCCTCACTGGGGAAACTTCTCCAGCTTCTTCTGTATGAAGCCCTTGGTACCGGCAGGGTTACTGCGCTTTCTCTAGAACAGGCTACACAAACACGCAGTGCTTTCACCAACCTCCTAAGTAGCTCATATCTCAGTATTGGAAGCATTTCTTTGATTATGTACAAGGGCTTTTGAGGGCTACACAATTGTTTTGGTACCACTGACCTCCTATCTGAGCCACAAAATTCTTTGGAGCATTTACTGCTGCTTACGTACAAGTAGCGAGTGACAAAAAAGGGGTCTCCAGGTTAAACCTTATTTCCAGAAAGCTCTCACCATCACAGGGAGAGAAGAAAAACCTATATGCTCTAAGACAGTCTTGAAAATGTGATCAGGACAGTCTAAAAATGCCCTGAGGTATACGTGTAGACCATGTAGGGGCACTGACAGCAGCCAACACCCAGCTCTTCCCCGAGTTCATCATCCATCCCTCTACCAACAAGTCCCAAACCACCACTGTGACAATTACAGTTACATGTAAATGGTCACTGCAACTCAACGAAACTCATATTGAAAGTAAAAGGCAGGTGGAGATTAATTTTTGCACAGAAGCTTCTTTAAAGCCTAACGATTTACATTTTAATGCTACTGCTGTCCACTTTAATATAAGCAGAAATGAAAACATCTTGCATAAACATGTCTAGTCGCTTCAAGATACAGATTAACCTGTAGGTAGGCATTCATCCTGTATGTAGCACAAGAGGGCAGGAATATTTAAGTATTAGGGGAGCCACTCCAAGGCAGGGGCAGGCAGGAGGGAAGATGTAGTTATGGAGCTGTCTCTGTGAATCAGAGACATGTCCATGCTAATGCACAGATCCTGGAGACTCCAATGTGACTTGACACTGGGATAAAAGCAGAAGGGGAAGCAGCCAATGCCACAATTAACGCATGAAGAGATGATCTAAAACAGAAATCTACCCCTCCTGGATTTTCTTGCTTTGCAAGAGAAGCCTGACGTGAGCTCAAAACAAACCCAAGAAGGGCATCGCTGCACAAAACACCCCCTACACTTTAACTCCAATAAAAAAGGCAGGAAAAAAGCATTTACTTTCATCAAAGACAACAATCCTCTCCCTGAACCAGGAAGCTGTTAAGCAGATGCTTGATCAGCAATCCCTGAAAAGCCTCTTCTCC
The DNA here is from genome assembly GCA_013400375.1 of Thinocorus orbignyianus. Taxonomy (NCBI): domain Eukaryota; kingdom Metazoa; phylum Chordata; class Aves; order Ciconiiformes; family Thinocoridae; genus Thinocorus; species Thinocorus orbignyianus. The sequence continues at coordinate 175,001 of VXBW01002106.1, read as the reverse complement.
TAACAGCCTTAACCTGCCTGCCCCTGCTGAAGCCCTTTGTTTATTTTAATAGTTTCCATAATCCTTTAATTTGACCAGTGACTCCTGCCCTGGCGGCAGCCCTCTGCACCCACCAACCTCTCCCACCATCCACCGGTCTCCTGGGCTCCATTTCACGAAAAACAAAACATCTACATCAGAATTGGCACCATAATGATAAGGAAAATCTTCATGTGAAACATAAAGCTTTGTCTCCAAATACTTCTAGGGGGGTGGCTTGGTCCCATCTCTGCAAAGCTTTCCCGCAGCACAGCCTCAAGTAGGCTCCAGCCTTGAATTTCACTCCACTTTTTTCCACTAGTGAAAACTAGTGCAGACACATTCCATCTCCCACTTGAAACCCTGAGCATGTCCCAGCAGAAGGTTGTCTTCTCCATCCTCACCCCAGGCGCCCCATCGTCCTGCATCCACGGTGCTCCCAACCAGCACCTTCCCCACAGGCAAGCTCTGGGTGGCTGCAGATCCCCACGTTGAGCCAGGAGCCCCAGGAGGGGTATTTGTTCCGTGTTTCTCTATTCCATGAAGCGAGAAATCAGTTCTGGGGGACTGGTTTGGGTTTTGTGAACAGGCAGAAATGCGGATAACCCAAGCCCACCTGTAGTAGCCTGCAGCAGCCTTGCCCAATCTATCACTAAAGCAATTTCTCCATCACTTAGCAGGCTTCAAAGCTTTCTGGAGATGACTGGCAGCTTCACTTAAACTAGCCAGCTATAGATGTGGTTTACATTAAGCGCTAAGTGAATAATCAATGAACATTCAGGATATAAGCACAAATCAATGATTTGTTTTAGATGAATCAAAGTGAATCGCAAACGAGAAAGGCTTTTGTTCTGCAACAGAAGTAAACCAAGAGAAGCACTTGATGTAATTGGGCATGTGCGTGTTAACCTGCCCTGCCTGTTACTCTCCTACGCACTGACACAGTCCTCACTGTCACAGAAGCACGGCTGTGTCCTCCAAACCCTTGTGACAAAGAGGTGTCACTGTCCCCAGAGAGCAGATGGGAACAGAGGCATGAAACCAGCTGGTTGACTTTCCTGAGACTGGGAGGGATGTGGCACAGCAGGGATGCAAATCCAAGTCTCCTATGCCGGGGAACACTGTCAGGGTTAGGAGAAAGCCCACTTCCATAACTTAAACTCCATCATACACCTGCAGCTCTTATCACCAGAGCAGCAATGGGAGGTAGACAAATGCATGCACAGTACAGGTCAAGAGTACACCTTAAAGACCTAGCAAAAAAAGCAAAGAAATAAAAACAGAAATGCAGGTGACTCCAGATAATGAAAGATATACTTTGATAAATGCATAGGGAGATATTGCATGGTGTCCCTCGCTCTTGGGATGAATGTGGTCAAATCATACACAGGGTAATTATACAAACGCTGCTGCATTCTGGCCACCAATTACACACAATGTCTGCTGAGCACCACACCAGCAAACTAAGGCTCTGAGAAATGCTCCTGGCACATATTTTATTTGCCACATATTTCAATGATAGACTTCTAAACCCTACAGTTCCTCAGCCATCAGAAGCACACGCTGACTCTGCTGCTGGCATCTCTCCTCCCAGTAAACTCTTCCAAGGGTCGGAGTGAAATAAGCCCAGCTCAGATCAGGGCTCTCCACCTGCAGTCTGTGCCCAGGACCTCAAAAAAAACCCTGCAAAAACCTGAAATTGAGCTGGTGCGGGTAAGAGAAATGAAAAAGCAGCGGGAAGAGCCGTGTGCCCCAAGACAGGGCTCGTATTTAGCACTATCACAGGCTCTGACTCGGCTGCTTCTCGAGCGGATTAGCCTTCACGGCTCTTACGCATTATATAAGAAGACTTTGTAAACACGCTCAGAGAAACGTCCCTCTGGGACAAAGTCTGCTTCCCACAAAGGACACCCCAGCGAGCGGAGCATCCCACCGCGTGAGCCACTGAGATGCTGCCCGAGCCTGCCCTGCAGTGGGCACCAGGGCAACATCCACGCTGCAGTCAGTGCCCCACGGTCATCACCATGTTCTCAAGTCAAGGGAGAGATCCTGTGCTCAGACCTGCCCCTGGATGCCCACCTGGGATGCCAGCAGAGAGCCCCACAGGGAGCTGTGCACGTTGGTTCCGATGAGCTTTCACAAAGCCCACGGGAAGAACAGATCCCACGGGATGAGCATCCAAAACTCCACACGATCAGAACCAACATCAAGGACCTGAAGCCACGGTGACAAGAGCAACCCCACTTTGCAGGCAACTCTACAGGTGCCTGTTATTGTGGTTTTACAATGGAAACTGGGAGCTGGCTGGCACTGGGTAACTAGAAATCATTAAAAATTCATTGAGGGGGGCAAAAAACCTGCCAGGGGAAGTCTGCACAGGGAGCGTGGCTACAGAGCCCCTCGCAAGCTAACCTGGAGGTGCAATCCCTGCCTCAAAAGGCAGCATTTCCAAGGGGCAGCCTGTCAGGAGTCTCCTACAAGGTTCACACAAGGTTTAGAATTTCTTATTCAATTACAAACAAACAAACAAACCTAAAAAAAATCAAATACCCTGCAGCATTTATGGCTCTGGTGTTAGCTGCAAGGGGCAAACGGAAAGACAGTCCATGGCTGGTTGGTCAGTCAAGAAGAGAACCAAGCAGTTTTCATCATTGGAAAAAACAAAAACCCAACAACTTGTAGGTAAAACTTGTCACCGTCATCCCATTTGCAATTCTTACTTATCTAAAGTCATGAAAGCTTTCTGGTTTTACTGAGCCCTCAGTGAAACAGCCCCTGTGATCCCCATGTTGGACATGCTAATGCCCAAGCCTGCCCGTGCCTCTCCAAAGGATCAATCCTCTGACTGCAGGTCATCCTCCACAGTTAAACCCTGTGGGTCCACCTGATGACAGCAGGTTACAAAGAGCTTCTTCCAAGGTAGCTGTCATTTTTTGAAACCTAAACTGTACTTAAACCTTAAATCAGTAAAGAGAGAACATGAAAAGTTGGCCAAGACACCCACCACTGTGATGCACAGCGCATGGTCCACCTCCGAACCACCCCATGACGCTGGACATCAGCTGCCTGGGTGACTGGCTGTGCTATTTGAGGCTGCCCTTCTCTTCCTGCTCCAGCAGACTATTTCAAACCTTGTTCATAATTGGAAAGAGGCAGCATCTGTTTTTGCAGACCATAAGGTCAAAATTTTACTAATAACCACAGCATGGCAAAACACCATTAGCGGGTAAACAAACCCTGCGTTGGTCACAGAACAGCAGCTCTGGAGCTGGTCTGACCTGGTTTATTTTCTTTCGACTAATTATTTTGTCCTCCCAACACAAAGCAGGAAGACAAGCAAGCTCTGTGGTACTTTGCCTGTGCTTTAATGTCATTTTATTCCCCACTGGAGGCAACATGGACACCTTGCCAGCCTTCCCCAAAAATGCAAAGATACAAGGAGCTCAAGAATTGTCTCTAGCCGCTCATGGGGAACAGCTGATGTTACAGAAGACTGGCAAATGCAAAGCCTGTCTTTGAAAAATAAGGGGACAGGGATAAGGAGGATGCAGGAAATTATAGAATAATCAGCTTAACTTCAGTTGAAGTGCTTAGAAGACGAGGAGAACTTGAGCAAGAGCTAGCCTCTGTTCATCAAGAACAAATCACATCAAATCTATCATATTTCTTTCTGTGACAGGGTGCTGGCACTTATAAGAAGCGGAGGAGAAACAAAGATTTCAGAGAGACCTCTGACAGGCCTCACAGGACATCCCCCTAACACAGCAAGGGACGCAGGGGCTGGACTGAGCCACCTGAAGGTGGGTGTACCCCTACTGAGAAGACCACTGGCAACCTGGTCCTTGAGCACAAACTGGGAGGACCTTACCAAAGTGGGTTCAAGGAGAACCCATCCCATTTCTGATACCTCTCGGTGTTTTCATGCACATGAAAACATGCTGATTGCCTTTGAAGGCTACACCAACCTGAGAGGGACTGCAAGCATGCGGGAGGACAGGATCAGAATTCAAAACCACCCTGACACTTTAGAAGAAGCAGTCTGAAAGAAAAAAAAAAAAAGAAGGATGCAGTTCAACAAGGACAAGCGTGAGGTAATGTGATTTGCTAAGAATAATTAACCAGGCAAACACAAGATGAGGAATGAAAATGTGAAAAAGTTCTGGAGAAGAATGGCTGAAGGGCCGATGTGGCAACAGCAGGAAGAAAACACTCTGGGATGTATAAACAGGATCGTTGTATGTAAAACACCTGAAGTAATCCCTTTTTCCTCAAGCAAAACTAAGGCACTGACTTCAGTCCTGTATCACAGGTCAAGCATCATTCTTCATGAAGGATGACGGTCCAGAGGAGAGTAACAAGAACAACTGTGGATCAAGAATATGTGGCCTATAAAGAATTATGAAAGGAAGCAGCATGGTCTAATCTGTATGAGCAGGGACCAAGGGGAGACACGGCAGCAACTTCCAAATATTGAACAGGCTCCTGCAAAGAAGGAAGGAAGGAACTTTTCTGCTTATGCCCAATAAATGGAAAAAAGAAAAGCAATCATGAAACCAAACTGAAGGAAAAGACATTTCTGTTCAGATCCTAAGAAAAATCTAGTGGCAGGGCTGCTAAATGTCAAGCAGATTTTCCAGGGAGCTTAAGCAGCTCTGTTCTGGGAGGTTTTTAAGAATGAATACGATAAACATCTGTCAGGAAGGGGTTGGCTATCGCTGACCCTGCATAGGGGCAGGAGATGGACCGACTGAATGACCTCCCAAGGTCTTCTCCAGCTCTGTTCTGTTCTGAACAACAGCCTGATACATAAATGACCATAATAGCCGGAAACCTGCTGTGCTGACACAGCCTGACCCGTGTTACTTGTGACCTGTTGTAGTGATCGCTGTTTGCAAGAGACAATCTGTTGCTGAGGTATCCCAGGGAACATCCTACCAAAAAGAAGAGGGACAGCGGTACTCCATGTTATTATTCTGGCACTTGAACGAGCAACAGAGAAAAGCTGCTTGTTTAAAAAAATAAAAATGAGTCAAAGGGCGACACAGAATGTCTAACGGGGTTGGCCACCCTGCTTCACAAGCCAGGAGCGACTGCTCAGAGACCTCACAGCTCCGCACGCTGGTTTCACTTCATTTATGGGAGGGAACTATGAGCAAAGCAACTGCTCAGCAGTAACCACAAGAAAGCAGCTCTCAGAGCTCTCCTCTGCCCCTGCACTACTCACCACGGGTCTAGCATTTCTGGCTAAAAGCTCATACAACACCACCCGGTCGTGCAAACATTTTGTTCAGTTAAAAATCTCACCAGCAGAAGGTGACTGAGCCACTGGAGGTACCCCTGCACCACAAGCGCCCAGCACCCAAACCTCTTCAGGAAAGCAGCTCTGGTGGGATTTAAACCATGTCAGAAGCACAACAGGAGAGCCCTTTGGCTGATGAAGGAGGCAGAGGAGTCCAAGCAGCTGCCCGTCAGACACTCACAGCTGCCAGGAAAAGATGGCACATCCCAGGTGCTCCTGCCCTGCTGGGGCACCTACAGGGGCTAGTGTCATCGTGCCCATCGGAGCCAAAAAAGTTTCCTCCAGTGCCACTCCAGCACTGACGCTGGCCTTGCACCAGGCAGAAGCTGCACCCTGTGATGGTGCCTGGTGTGCCCCGGGACTGCAAAGCCACCAAGTCACATCTTAACGCTCAGCAAAAGCTGCTTCTTACCTGTAGCAGGGAGAGATGCTCCTACAGTGAGGGGGAAGAGAGAGTCCAGGGCTGGACTAACCTGGCGACCCACCTTTACTGACCCCTAAAACTGCAGGAACTGGAAGAGCAGAGCGACAAGCACGGGCGGGAAAGGTTGCACACCCAACCCACGAGACAGACACACGATTCCAAAGCAATAACCAGTATCGTCCTCCAGGCCGGGATAAAGCCGGTGCGCTGCTTCAGCGAGTGACAGGATGGGGGAAAAGCAACTATTATCTTGTCAGGAAAAAAAAGCAGCAGCGAGGCGAGCATCTCTGTGACACCTCTGTGGGATTCCCCAGGAATCTGGCAGGATGGGGCCCTGCACCCCTGCTTTGCA
>VXBW01002106.1:126048-166771 GCA_013400375.1 Thinocorus orbignyianus | reverse complement strand
TGGGTGTGCGCATGTGTGTGCGTGTGTGTCTGTACACGTGTGTGTACGTGTGTGTACATATGAGTGTGTATGTGTGTGTCTGTACATGTGTGTGTACACGGGTGTGTATGTGCATATGTATATGTGTGTGTACATACGTGTATGTGTGTGTGTGTACATGTGTGTGTGCATTTGTGTGTGCATATGTGTGTCTGTACATGTGTGTGTATGCGTGTGTATGGGTGTGCACATGTGTGTACATGGGTGTGTACGTGCGTGTGTACATATGAGTGTGTATGTGTGTGTCTGTACAGGGGTGTGTATGTGCATGTGTATATGTGTGTGTACATACGTGTATGTGCGTGTGTCTACATGTGTGNTGTGTATGGGTGTGCACATGTGTGTACATGGGTGTGTACGTGCGTGTGTACATATGAGTGTGTATGTGTGTGTCTGTACAGGGGTGTGTATGTGCATGTGTATATGTGTGTGTACATACGTGTATGTGCGTGTGTCTACATGTGTGTGTATTTGTGTGTGCATATATGTGTATGTACATGTGTCTGCATGTGTGTGTACGTGTGTGTGTACATATGAGTGCGGATGTGTGTGTACACAGGTGTGTACGTGCGTGTGTGTGTGTACATGTGTATGTGCATGTGTCTGTACATGTGTGTGTACGTGTGTGTGTATGAGCACGTGTATATATATGTATGTGCATGTGCCTATGTACATGTGTGTGTCTGTAAATGTGTGTACGTGTGTGTGCATATGGGGGTGTGTGTATGTGTGCGTACGTATGTGTATATGTGTGTGTATGCCTGTGTGTATGTGTTGGTATACATATGTGAGTGTGCGTATGTGCATATGCGTGTGCATATGCCTTTATGTGTGTGTGCGTGTGCATATGTGGGTGTACATGTGTGCACAGGTGCACACTTGTGGGTTACGTATATCAATGTACATACCTGTGTGCTTGGCTGCTTCCTATAGACACATACACACATGTTTGTGCTCATGCACTTGTCTATACAAGCATATATCTATAGGTGTCTGCATGGGTCTATGCATATGTGTGTCTGTGAGCGCACACATGCCTGGGTCCATATGTCTCTGTGTGTGTGGGCTGTCCATATGTCTGTCCATCTGTGTGTGCACACACACCTGGGTCCATAGATCCGTGCAGGTCCCTGCACATGTCCTGGTTCCAGCAGCTGTCCCCATGCATGGCGTTTGCTGCCAGTCCCATGGAAGTGCTTTGTCCTGGGGAAGGAACCAGTGTCTGACATTTGTTGAGGGAAAATCATAGAATCACAGAATGGTTAGAGTTAGAAGGGACCTCAAAGATCATTGAGTTCCAGCCTCCCTGCTGTGGGCAGGGACACCTCCCACCACACCAGGCTGCCTCATCCAGCCTGGCCTTGAACCCCTCCAGAGATGGGGCAGCCACAGCGTCTCTGGGCAACCTGTTCCAGTGCCTCATCACCCTCACAGCAAAGAATTTCTTCCTAATATCTCATCTAAATCTCCCCTCTTCCATTTTAAAAACATTACCCCTTGTCCTATCACTACACTTCCTGACAAAGAGTCCCTCTCCAGCTCTCCTGGAGCTCCCTTCAAATCCTGGAAGGCTGCTCCAAGGTGCCCCTGGAGCCTTCTCTTCTCCAGGCTGAACAGCCCCAGGTCTCAGTGCCTGTCTTCACAGGAGAGGTGCTCCAGCCCTTTGATCACCTTCATGGCCCTCTGCTGGACCCATTCCAACAGGTCTATGTCCTTTCTATGTTGAGGACTCCAGAGCTCGAGTCCTCAATCGATGCCAGATGGCTGTCACCAACAGGAGCTGCCACCTCTCAGGACATCATCGTGCTTCCAAAGGACCTGGAGTCTGGGGGCTGTGGCCTCAAGCTGCTTGCCTGGGTGAAGGACAGAAGAAATCAGATTTTAAAATTATTTTGCTTGCATTTTCTTCTCTTAATGGATCTGGTTTTATTTCAGCACAGACTAGGAGGAGCTGTGGGGTGAGGTGGGGTTGGAAATGCCTTCTTTCCATCCCTCCATGGCCTGAGCTGGCTTCTGTGCTTGTCCATGAGGTCAAACAGGAGGCAGCGGCTCGTGTGCCCTGTACACGAGAACATAATTCCTCTGGCTATAAAGTTGTCATCTTTCATTCCCCAAATTTCTTTTAGTAAGTAAATATTTCCCGGACACGTACATACTGTGGGACTGGCTTCCAGTGGGCAAAGTCTATTGCTTGAAATGTTTGGATCAATTAGGGAGCGATGTGGAGTGAAGCCTGTTCCAGAGGCAGAAGCAGTGATGGAGATGCCAGTCGGGCTCCATGGACACATCTCCTCCGGGTACTGCTCCAGCGACATGGGAATCCTCCTGGAACGGGGGAATCCAGCAAACAGGTCCTCAGGCCACCCACTTCTGCAGAAGTTTCTCTCCCTACCTGCATCCTTAGACTTTTCTCTAGGTTATAAAATAAACCATGTATTTCACATCTTGGAATGGCCTCTCCTGGCAGATTTGGAAACTCGGCAAGGAAATTGGAGGGAGAGCCCTTTGGATGGCATCCAAAGTTTCTGCCTCTCCTGCCAGAAGCCAGTGAGGAGCTGGGGGCTCCCAGCACAGAGGGTTGCTCACTGCAGACCCATCCTTGAGTAGGGAAATGCACTGGACATCACTCTCAGGAATACTGAAAAAAAACCCAAAAACAAACAAGGGAGGCTGGATCTGTGCTTGCTCACCTGGATTTTGCATGGCATTGTCCAAGCTAGGTCACCTGCAGAAGAAGACCCAGCAGTGTGTCCCCTGGCTCAGAGCATCCCTTCAGCGCTTGGTGGGCTCCAAGGAGAGCAGCTGCGTCCCCAGTTGGGACCCCCAATGCAGCAAACCCACCGTAACTTGCTCTTCAGCTTCAGAGAAAGCCTCGACCACACCAGTGGGAGCATTTTCACCATTAGAGCAAAGAAAACAAGCCCCAGCAGCTCTGTCCCACCCAGCCTTTTTGCTTCCTCGCCTTAAACCTACGTGTTAAACCCAGGAGCCGACAGAAGGTTCACAGGAATTAGTGGCAAGAACCCTCCAGAGGTGGCAGACAAGTCAGGGCTGCTTGTGGGACAGGCGTGTGAAACCCTACCGCTGCTGAAGCGTTCAGAGAAATAACATGACCCGTTTTAGTGCTTTAGATGCCGGGTGTTCGTTTTCAGATGTGCCAAATGTTCCTACCATTCAGGATTTGTGGCGCCTCTGCAGCGGGAGAGAACGGAGTAACATCCATAATCTCCCCAAGACAATTAATTAGACTCTTTCCCAAGGATAAAGCTTAATCTAATTTCAGCTGTTACACTTTGTCTTCATAAAAGTCTGAAGAAATGAATGAGCTTCATACCACCCTCGCGTGACAAAAACCTTGGGCTCCCTTGGAAAAAAAATAAAAAGAGGGATGAAGCAAAATTGCCAGCACTTGTGATTTTTAGATCAGACCTGCAAAGTTCACTTTTATTCTTCAAGTCCCTCCCTCCTACCCCAATTTCGGCTCTGATTCTGCTGACAAAAAGCAACTTTGGAGCCTTGGTCCTTTTTGCAGAGCAAAGTTTAGAAGGAGAATTGCAGAGGCTCAAAACCCCAGCAGCAAATACACAGGTCGAAGATGGTTTTCAAAGGTGATCTCACAATCTTTGAAGAGTTGATGCTGGTGATGCTGAGCATGCTGCAGAAACGAGGGCCTTCCACCCTGATAGCAATCCACAGGTCCTAAGGCCATTACAAAATATTAGAAAATGAACGCATTTATTAGGTCTAGATATAAAATGTAATTCAGATTTATTGCTGATTTTATCTGGCTCTCTAAAGAGCTTGGCTCTGGAGTTCGGCCCATCTGGGAGCAGGTCAGGCTCAGTCCTTCCTGGGCTGCTTTAAGCAAAGAGCACTTGCTGTTTTTCTCATAAAATAAATTAATTTCATTTTCTATGTGTTTTACAGGTGGCTGTGTTCAAACGTCTCCAGGGCTTGTTTCACTGCAGTACAAACGTTTCCAAATTCTCCTCAAGAGATGAAGATCACAACAAGGTGCTTACCTTCTGTGCGCTGACATGTCGATGCTTAAATTATAGAATCAGGGAATTGTCAGAGCTGGAAGGGACCTCTAGAGATCATCCAGTCCAGCTCCCCTGCTAAAGCTGGATTGCATATCACAGAGCATATCACTCAAGACTGCATCCAGGTGGGTCTTATAGGTCTCCAGTCAAGAGGACTCATCAATCTCCCAGGGCAGCCAGGGCAGCAGTTACAGGGCTCTGTCACCCTCACCATAAAGAAGTTTTTTCTCATATTTGAATAAAACTTCCTACGTTCCAGCTTGTGCCTGTTGCCCCTTATCCTGTCACTGGGAACCACTGAGAAGAGTTTGGCTCCATCCTCCTTCAACCCACCCTTCAGATTAATAAGCATTAATATGGTCTCCCCTCAGCCTTCTCTTCTCCAGGCTGAAGTCCCAGCTCTCTCAGTCTTTCCTCATCAGGGAGGTGCTCCAATCCCTTAATCATCTTTATTGCCCTACGCTGGACTTTTTCCAGTAGTTCCCAATCTCTCTTGAACTGGGGAGACCAGAACTGGATGCAGTATTCCAGCTATGGCCTCACCAGTGCGGAGTAGAGGTGGAGAATGACCTCGCTCGACCTACTGGCCACACTCTTCCCGAAATTCAGGGCAAAAGCTAGGAGTTGGGTTCTCAAAGCAGAAGGTTCTCAGAAGTTCTCACAGGTTCTCACCCCTAGCAGTTCGTGTAGGTTGCAAAAAGTCCCTTTTCACCTTAGGGAACACAAAATCCTTACGTATTTGCACGGCACCCACAGCGTGTTTGTACCTCGTGCCTGTTCTCTATACGTTTTCTCCGTCCGCTCCTCTGACTCATTGGAAAAAACTGCCCCAGATTTTCCTGCCCTTAAAAGTTTCATGTCACCGACAAGCACTGGTGCCGAGCCTGTGTCAACACCTCAACCCCAAAAATGACACAGCAAAAAGAGGAAGGAGAGTTTCTCTTCGGAGGCGGTGAACAATGTTTTTGCTGGGCTGGCAGAGGAGGGAAACCATCACGGGACTGGGCTGAGTCACCTACGTCTGACCTGAAGCACCCAGAGGATCCTGCAGCTCTCCAGAAGCCTCTGGAAGGAGAGGGTGATACCTCAACAGCGTGTGGACCACAGCACCTCGTCCAGCCCTGTGAGCATCATCCCTCCATCTCTGCACACCAGAGCCGGGAAGAGGGTGTGCGAGGGGGGCCAAACCTCACCCAGAGTGCCAGGGCAGTGATGGAGAGAGGATCTGGGGAAGAATTTCCACTGGAAAATCATCAGCAGCCTTTGCTGTGCTTCGTGAGCAAAGCAAAAGCAGTTTCCCCCTCTCCCTCCCCCGCTCCCCACCCTGCATCCTGCCAGGACTTCACTGCAAACACGGGAAGTTTGGCCATAAGGAGTATTTCTGGTGATTGTACCCGCGGAGCAAGAATTTCAGCAAATATTTTTAAACACTTCCCAGCAGCAAGTGGGTGTAGAGAGAAAGCAGAGCACCGCAGGGATGCTAATTGCTCCTTTTTGAGCCTTTGCTCTGTAACCTTGAAATTTTAAACTCAAACAGCTTTTTTTTTTTTTTTTTTCTTTTTCCCCATCTCCTTTGCTTTTCCTTTGCTCCATCCATCTGTGTTACAGGCTGACAAGCTGGGCAGGGGCTGCTGCGATGCCGTGGGATTCCTAAAGAGCCATAAGAAAACATCCAGCCAGACATTGCTTCAGCTGAGAGAGACAAAACCAACATGCTCCAGCAAACGGAGGGAAAAAATATCTCTTCGTATTAAAGTTAATAATATATGTGGGAATCCAGCACAGTTTCTCACATGGCCTCTCCAGGGGGCTGAGAACCCGCCTGGAGGCACATCCCAGGGCAGGGGGCGAGAGGAAATGTCGGGAGAAGGAGGGCTGAGGTCTGCTCCGGAGAAGGGCTCGCTGGAGGGAAATCCTCAGGACGAGGAGGAGGAAGAAGAGGAGGAGGAGGCAGCAACTCACTGAGTCACCTCTGTCCCGTGATGGGTGAGCTAAGCCAACAGCAGGCTGGTGAAAGCCTTGTTTTCCTTATGTTTTGTAAAAGCCCATGATGTCATGGCCAGAAAGCTGAGCGTGACTCAGCATGCCCCTCCGGGAGAAGGGAAATTCCCTCTGGCTTATGGCCCTCGCCGTATATGCCAACTGGATTAAAGTTCACACAGAGATTTCTGGTTTTAATTCGGTGCATGGCCTGATAATTACAAATGCATCAATACATCTGGAGGCATGACTGGCTAAAAAAGACCCAGCAACTTGAGGACAACCCCCTGCGCCTTAAACCCCCAGGCAGTGATGGAGAGGGGGAAAAGGAATTGTCCCTGTCTGGGTCGGCAGCAACTTGGTGCCTGAGGAATGAATATGCCAGAGCTGGGCCTCAAAAGACAAATCTTTGGGTCTGTAAGACCAAAAGTGGCTGTTGGGGACCTCAGAAACAGGATACAAGATGGACATGCCGAAGGTGCTGCTTGGCGAGGCAGATATGACACCGGCAGCGTGTCCTGCACCACAGGCCCCTGCCGATTCCGATTTTATGCAAACAAATATAATTCAGTCATGTCAAACCAGCAACTTTCTCCAACATGTTCAGAAATAAGGGTTCACAGCAGCAGAGAGGCACAAGGGAAGGTGACTGCAACGCACCTCGGCTGCAAACCCAAACCTTTTGGTATCTCCTGCTGTAAAACCCGGCGAATCATTCCCTGCACAGCACCCCGTCATGCTTGAACCCGGATCCGCTTGTGTTTGAACTTTAACTCTTCACTTCGAGGTGGAATATTTGCCATGTCATACCTAAATGCTGAAATTCCTAGCAAACTTTTTGAAGTTATAAAAGGGCAACCCTTTCCACTGCAAATATTATTTTCAAGAGAAGGTGTCATGATTTTAAAATCGCCGTGCATAAGCCAAAAATGTATCTACACAGAAGACCAAGTATTTTAACACATATACTTTAGGTCAAGACATAAACTACCTCCCCATCGTGGAAATTAAAACTTACCCTCCTCTTGATTGCAGAAGGTGATAAATCACGCCACAGTTTCTCCTAAGTTTTTATCATCTTAAACCAAGAAATATGTCACTGAGAGACAGAGTGGTCAGACCCTTGGGTGAGAGGAAATTAACACCAACAAAGAACCTAATAATCATTGATCCATCTTTGTTTAATTACAGTTGGACGGCACAGGCGGTGTGTCCTGCCAGTTGGACTCTCCTGTGACCAGATTAAGAGGCCTGTCAACTGTACCTCATCTGCAAAAAAAAAAAATAAATACCGCTGCCAACCAGCTTGGAAAGACCCCAGAATGTCCTCCTTAGTATCTGTTGTGTTTATACTAGTATCTTTATTTTTAGCCCTTCTTCTGAAACGCTGAGTTCAGGGAAGAGCATTATCTATAGAGTTATTTATTCCTGCCATGCTGGGCATGCAAACCCTCCCCATGATGGGCACTGCCACCCTGGCTCCTGCCTCCCTTGTGCTGCCGGGGGTTGGCTTTACTCACCCTGATGCAGGAGACCGAGGTGAGGAGCAGGACTGGGAAGGCCACGTGCATGCGTGCCGTGGCTGGCTGATGCCAGGCAGCGATGGGCACCAGTTCAACCAGTGCTGCCCAGCAGTGCTCAGCAGACTGGGGGTCGTGTTTCCATACTGGTAGGTCTCAGAGGCCGTGGGGGTGTCCAGGGGGCAGTGACTCCGCTCTGGCTCCCCGCTGTCTGTGCTTTTGTGACCAGTGCCCCCCGGCCCATCTGGGGATGTGAAACTGTGCACGGGTGCTGCTGGTGGGGATGGAGGGAGGGCAAACAGGGACATTTGGGAGCATTCAGAGAAATTTTTGGCTGCATGAAAGGCAACAGCGAGCGTTCACCCCTCATGTCACACAGGGACAGGGGTTGCCGAGGGCAAGTCAGGGGGTGTAAGAGAACTTGAACCAAGAGCGAAGGGGTCTGGCAAAGACACCTGCTCCCCACATGGAGCGTGCCTTATCCTGAAGTTGTGGCTGACCCATCCCCGGAGGGGTTCAAGGCCAGGCTGGATGGAGCTTGGAGCAACTTGGTCTGGTGGAGGTGTCCCTGCCCATGGCAGGGGGGTTGGAACTTGATGATCTTTAAGGTCCCTTCCAACTCTAACCATTCTAGGATTCCATGATTATCGGTCTGGGGCAGGTTTATTCCAGGTTGGGGCTGCACGGTCGCCAAGAGGGGGGTCCACGACCCGGGCCTCGGCCTGGAAACAGGTCGCAGCCCGGACGGGGAGGGGGCGGAGGCTCCGCAGGGGGCGTGGCCTGGGGCTGGAGGATCCACTTAGGGCGATCCCAGGGGGCGTGAGGTCCCTTCCAACTCTAAGGCCTACAGTGAGGGGGCGTGGCCGGGCGCAGCGCTATAAAAGGCGGCGGCGCAGGCCCCCGCCGCTGCCTGCCCGCTGTCCCACCGCTGCTCCGCCCCATCGGTCCCCGCCGGCAATTCCTGCTGCGCCACAGCCATGGCGGCGCTGACGGTGAAAGCCTACCTGCTGGGCAAGGAGGAGGCGACCCGCGAGATCCGCCGCTTCTCCCTGTCGCCCCCCGCCCGCTACCAAGCCATCCACGACCGCGTCGCCGAGCTCTTCCAGGGGTTGCTGCGGGCCGGGCCACCCCCCGCCTTCCGTATGCACTACAAGGGTGAGCGGCGGCCGGGGGGGCTGCTCCGGGTCAGGCCACGGTGATTCTGAGGGTGGGAAGGTGCTGGGGATGTCCGGCGGGTGGGGTGTCCCCACCACCTCCTCCTTCATGGGTGACACCTGACTGGGCACCTCATCCTGCGCTTTGCCCTTCTCTAGATGAAGACGGGGACCTGATCGCGTTTTCCAGCGATGAGGAGCTGGAGATGGCCATGCCGTATGTGCAGGATGGGGTCTTTCGCGTTTACATCAAAGGTAACCCTGCACAGCTCCCCAGGGGCCCTCACAGGCCTCTCAAATTGGGGGAAGTGACCCCTGGGCCTTGGGGGAACCCGCGGCCTTTGTGGGGGAGGTGATGTGAAGGACAGGATGATGCGCCACAACATGAACCCTCCCTGCTAAAGGTGCAGTAAACACAGCACAAGTTTCCTCCTGGCTCTGTCATCTCAGCTGGCCCAGTGCAAGCCACTGTTGTTGTGCTGGCACCCTGGAAACCCTGGACTAGCACCAGGATCTCTAATATCCACAGCAGTGCATTAGAAAGCCTTAAATGCAGCTTATTCCTCAGTACATAGTTGCTCCCTAGTCCTTTCTGTTCAGGAAGATACCCACAAAGCTTTATCTGTGGTCCCATCTACTGAGTCACACCAGCGATGTTATCCCTGCTCTCATCTGCTGTGCCTCCTGGTGTTTCTTCCTCACTCCCTCTCCAAAAAACATTCTGTTCTTGCAGTTCTAAGGAAGGTAGGACCAGAAGCCAAGGGGGCAGTGCAGCACTAATCTAAAATAAACATGCCAAGAGGCTGTTAAGGATAAAGCGTGCTTTAGTGTGAGGAGCAGGTATCTTTGCGAAACCCCTTCTCATTGGGTTTAAGCTCTCTTACATGCCCCCAGCGTGCCTTTGGCAGCCAAGGTAAAAATAAACCGACCCAGTAAATCAATACTGCCCTGATGAGGGCTGTTTGCGCTTCCTTCTCCTCTGCTTAATTTCCAGCCTTTAAATAGCAACCCCGTTTTGACGTAAAGTTTTCCTTCCCTTACCAGAGAAGAAGGAGTGCCGGCGGGAACACCGCTCGCAGTGCAGCCAGGAGCCCCCCCGTGACATGGTGCACCCCAACGTCATCTGCGACGGCTGCGAGGGGCCGGTGGTGGGTGCCAGGTTCAAGTGCACTGTCTGTCCAGACTACGACCTGTGCAGCACCTGCGAGGGGAAAGGCATCCACAAGGAGCACAATATGGTGATGTTTCAGAGTCCACTGCTAAATCCATTTGAGGTGAGCGGAAAAAAAAAATAAATTAAAAAAAACTATGGAGGGGGAACTGAGGAATAGGATATTACTCAAATTTAAGTCACAAGTTCCAGTTACTCAAATCAGGCTGTTTGAACATGTTACCCTTTACAGTGGCTTCCCCGAGGACGCTGGCTCCGTAAGATGCGGCATGGTGTTCCACCTTTCCCATGGATGCACTGCTGGGGATATCCCGGCCCCGCGGCTCCCTGCCAAAACTCTGAACAAGCCCAGGCTGGTCCCGCAGCCTCCAGTCCACCCACTGCAGAAGGTAGGAAGACATAACTCTCGTAAACAAGGTGGTGGAGGAGCCAGAGTAGCTGAGGTCCTGCAGCATGTGGTGGAAAAATAGGCATAGGAACTACTCTAATTTGCTTTTAGTGCAGGGTGGGACTGTTTTAAGGCATGCTTGGGCCTGTGCAGTAGATGAGGATGCAGAGAGAGTATCTGGAACCAAACAAAGCTGAGCTGTTAGGTTAAGCATGTCACTACTCCAGATCTGCCTTTCAGCATGGCTAATGAGCCTTAACAATGCTAATGCCACTGGTTTTCAGTCCCAGAGGTAGCTCAGAGTTAGTTTTTTGTCTCTATGCTGTCTCTGTGCAGTGTGTGTGAGTGACAGCAAATGAGCACCAAGATCTCATGGGGATACTCTCTGTAGGTGCTCCCCCCCCGAGCTCCTATGTATGCTAACAGAAATTGTTTTTCTAGAAGCTTCTACTAACAACAGCCAGCCTCAGGACCCCAACGTCACCTTCCTAAAGAATGTTGGGGAGAGTGTTGCAGCTTTTCTGAGTCCCCTGGGTAAGTGACTTAACAGTTCATTATCCTAATTCTGAGACTGGCTTAAAGGTCCTTTTAACAGGAGCAGCTGTCAGCTGCTGTGGCTGATTCCGAAACTACCTCCTGCCACTAAGCCTCAGTTTAGTCCTGGTACTAATGATGCGCAAGCTTAGAACAGCCACTCAGTACCTTCTCAGAGCCCTCCTTTGGGAGGAAGCGAGGAAAGATTTCATTAACATGTTACCACTGCAACACTAATCTTAAGTCCATGATGACTCAGGATTTTGCCTGGTTTAGGGAGACTTCTGGCCTAGATGCATGGCTTGGCTGTCTAGAGGAGGATGACTATTTGATGCTGAACTACTCTTGGTTTAAAGAATGCTTCACGTCTTCATTCCTACATGACAGACTATAGGATTATAGAAACCTTACAGTGTTTAGACCTGGGCTGATGCGCACTCTTTCAGGACTGTGCTTTGGAAGAATCTCTTTAAGACTTCCTCCATCTCAAACAATGTTTCTAGGTATCGATGTTGATATTGATGTGGAACATGGAGGACAGAGAAGCAAAGTGACTCCTTCTTCCAGTCAAGAGAAGAGCAGCGCTGAGCCAAGCAGTGGTGTGCAGGACTTCCCAGCCAAACCAGATTGGAATAACACAGATTCTGGTACAGAAGTAAATACTGTTGCAGAGCAGATACAAGACATGGTGATAGATCCTGTGCCCACACAAATGGAAGATGGCAGCCTCCAGTCACAGGTACAAGAACTAAAACACTAATGTAATGATGTTTGCTCAGGCCTTACTAAAAAGGAAGATAAATATTTAGCGTGCCCTGTGCGATTGAATATTAACTTGGTGGCAGACTGAGTGATACATGGCACCTCTGCTTTACTGGGTTACAGCAAAAGCCATGGGACTTGCTCTGGATGTAACTTTCTGTATTAAAGGCAGGTAGTAGGAGGATGTAGCTTACCTGGAAACCACTGCAGCATCTGGACCTTGTTTTATTCTTTCCGTTTCAGGAACACAGTGAATCCAGCAGTTCTTCAGGGGGTGATGAGGACTGGACCCACTTACCTTCCAAAGAAGTGGATCCTTCCACAGGTGAACTGCAATCTCTGCAAATGCCAGAGACAGAGGGTCCCAGCTCCCTGGATGTAGCTCAGGATCCTCCCCAGCCAGGACCTACAGGACT
The DNA here is from genome assembly GCA_013400375.1 of Thinocorus orbignyianus. Taxonomy (NCBI): domain Eukaryota; kingdom Metazoa; phylum Chordata; class Aves; order Ciconiiformes; family Thinocoridae; genus Thinocorus; species Thinocorus orbignyianus. The sequence goes on along the minus strand of VXBW01002106.1, from coordinate 154,764 downwards.
GCGAGAAGCTGCACTCTACCCCCACCTCCCACCAGGTATGTGACTGTGTGTGGGTTTCCTAACTGGGGGCAGTTTTCACTCAGCAATTGCCAACTAGCCTGACATAAGCAGACCTGCTTTTAGAGATGGTAGAAACCAAGGTCACATGAGTTTAGAGCTAAACTTGCCCATTACTTTGTTAGCAGGTATGGTGGCTCTTGCACCCTGTTAGAGGTAGTCACCTGGTTCTCCTCTTCAAGTGTGGGCACAAGTCTTAACAAGACTTTCGACCTTAGACCAATATGCCATTCAAGCAGTATGAAAAAAGTTAGTGTCATAAATCATGTCCTTGCTATGTACTCTTCCAGAGATCCCTTTAATGCAGGATGCAGACTGGTGCATCCTTGTGACTCCATTTAAGACTGTTTTTCTGGTGGGAGCCAGGCCAGTTAACTGAGATCAACAGTGCTGTCCTGCAGCAGTGCCAGCTGGGTCTGACTCAGCACTTCTCTTAGCTGGTTATGTATCTCTTATCTCAAACATCTGCCCCTGAGAGGCACAGGAGAGCATGTCTTCTAGCATTTAACCAGCTAAGCTAGATTTACTCAGATTAGTGTTAACCTACCTACTGTGTGGTATTAAAGCCTCTGCTGGATTGCCAATTACGTGAACTAGTTCAATTTCCAACTTCAAACTGTTCTTCTCTTAACAGAAGCAGACCCTCGCCTCATTGAGTCTCTGTCCCAGATGTTGTCTATGGGCTTCTCTGATGAGGGTGGATGGCTCACTCGACTGCTGCAGACGAAGAACTGTGACATCGGGGCAGCACTAGATGCCATCCAGTATTCCAAACAGACACCTCACTTGTAGTCTGAGTAACAAAAAGCACTTTCCTTCTAACTGAAAGCAAACAAGGCGGTACAACCTCCTCAGCGGTTTATCTATCTTTCCTGCTAAGGGTTTCTGTCTCATGTTCCAAAATGCTTGTAGAATGGAGGAAAAATAAATACTACTTCCTATGATGAGTCTGTGTGAATGTTTTGAGTAGCTGTGTGACTTTGGAGGGGCTAGGCTAAGGATGTGCGGTGTCATCAGCCAGCCCAAGACTTTCTGAATATAACTTGGTTTCCCACCCCCCTGCCTTAGGGCTACACTTCTGCAGAGAAAATAAATGCTTTGCTGGCTTTGAAGCCTGCTCTGCAGCCCTGAAGAAAGGGTTGCTATGGGAGATCTAGCCAAAGAGGTTAACAGGAAAAGAGCTGTACTTTGCGAAGAAAAATTAATCACAGGCATGACCAGGCATCCTTGGAGCTTGCTTCTCCCAAAGCTGACCTATTTCTATTCTTATTGCTAGCTAATGGGTTGCTAGATAGCACTGTGTAACCCTAGTACTTCCCCAATGCAACAAGTTTCTTCCACCATCATATCCTTTTCCCCAACACAGCTAGAGAGCAAACAAACAACTTTAATAGGTACAGTTCTCCAAGGCCCTCTTCAGGTTAAAATCTTGCCTTGGTACTTGACAAACCAAATACATTACAAACAAGAAAGCAATGCTAAAGGTACATGAACATCTCAGAGATCATCATCAAACTCCTCACCTGTGCAGAAGAGGTGCTCACAAGAAATATTGCTGGCTTTTGGCCTGGTGTTACAGTTAACAAGGGTGTTTGCCCTCCTTGTGCTACCCAAACAGCACCTTCCTGCAGTGGCCTCTGAGACACCAGACCCTGCCCTAACTGATTGGCTTTGAGGTTCTTTGAACAACGCATCATCCTCAACTGAGCAATTGGTGCTGGCACCGTACTTTTTAAATTCAAAACCTGTTCCTAGAGTTCTTCCAGCCTGTTCTGAGCACCTACTGGCCCCGCCATCATCTGCTGCGGTGGTGCTGTGTAGCCCCAACCTTCCACTGCCCTCCTGTGGTGACAAGGTGACCCCGGCAACATTTTTGCTACAGCTGTCAGAACACGAGAGAAATTTTTCCCACTTCGAGGGTTTGGTCCAAGCAATCGGGGCTTGTGTATTCTCCTCAGGCACTGGAGGCTTGCAGACAGCAGGAACCATATTGTCTCCAGAAACAGCATCTCTGTCACCTTGACTAGCCACTGCTACTACGCAGTTCTTGTGCTGTAAGAAGGAAGAGAGCTTGGTTAAAAAAAACCAGCAGGTGCAGCCAAACAGAGAGCACTCAAGTCCTTCAAACACACCCAAAGTCTCACCACCCCCCCAAGGCAGAGCTGAGGCCAATGCACTGGTTGGGCCTATAAACTGTGGAGACTCTGGCCAACCTCACTGGCCCTGCAGGAAATCACAGTAGCCTTAAGAACTGCATCCAACGCAGGTGCCACTGCTCAGGAAGGCAAGGTAGCACAGTTCTTAATTGTGCTGATAGAGGAATCCGGCTCAACCACTCAGCTTACACAGGTCTGCACTGGTTTTAACTGACTAAAACCTCCTGACACAAATTTCTTCTTCTCCTCCCTAGTTACTCAAACAGAAGAGAAAAGGAGGACTCATAAACTTCAGAATTACAATGACGCTAAAGAGGTCAGGAGAACACTGTTTTGTTTTACTGGCAGGAAGAACCTTCTACAGCTGAAATACCTCAGAGGTTTTAACCTTTTTGGCTGGGTAGGCAAGCTGGGAACCTCCATTTTCCTCTGGATACTCCTGAACATCACTGGAGAGAAAGCTCTTCTGCTGTTTCCTGGACAAGAAAATCATTCACAAAGAGGATAAATTAGCTCCACTGTGAACGTTTATTTTTTTGCAGAAATGTTCATAAAATGTATGGCTCTAGCAATAAGAGAAGTTTTACCTCCAAATAAAAAATCTCAGCTCAGGTCAGGTTGTACATTGCAACCTGTATTTTGTTCAGCTATCAGGGATGAGCTACCTCCCACACCTCCAAACCAAGAGGCAGGAATTACCAAAAATAAAGAGCTCTTTCTGTACCTTTGTTCCTTCACAGCGTTCTTCCTCCGGGAACAGAACTGTTGCCTTTCGGTATTCACCGCCTCCTTCCCATCTTCCTGATCTTCACTGTCCTTGTCCAGATATTTACTCCAATGACTGACTTCTGCCCTTCCCTCCTACAACATCAGAGTATTACTGAACAGATCAAAATTCAAGGTTCTCACTTTCGGCATTGTTTACGTATGTGCTGAATGCCTCAAATCACAAGTCAGCTTAGGCCATGTCCTGAGGTTCAGTATCCTGGTGGAGCCGAGAGTTTCTGTACACATCTCATTCTCTTTGCTGGGCCTCTCTGATTATACACACTATTTCAGCTGTCTGAACCCACATAAAGGGATCACTGATTTAACTTTGGTTCACAGAGGTCAGCACGGGTTGGTGTTTACCTCAGCTTTGTAGGTGTCTTACCTGCTGGACAGAACCATCTTCACATTGGGCCGCTCTATTTCTGCTGCTGAATACAGATTCTTCTACGCACCTAAAACAGATGTTCAAGCTACAGTTTCTAGAACACATTTCTCCCTGTTGATTTATAATTTTCAAATCACCTAGTCATAGCACAAGGGATTGGATATAAAGCACAGATAGGAACACTGGAGAGGCAGCATGTCAAAAAAAAAAGAAAAAAGGATCTATAGAAAAGCACATGTCAAACGAAGGATTTGCAAGACATATTGCCCGAATATTTAAAGAATGAGTTAGAGGGCATCCTCCTTCTTGCTATACAGAGTAGCAGATTTGACCTAAAGTCACTAATCATGAAATGATAAATTTTAATTGATCATAAGTAGGGATATAACAGCACATCTTTTGGGACAACAGCTTAAACTCACTAATTATATCCCAAGCAACCAAAGAAAAAGGGAAGCTAGTTCAAGAGGTTTTGAATTTCACAATGTTTTGAGAACAAAAATAGCAATGCTTTTTGATAAAGTGAACAAACAATGAGTTTTCTTCCCAAAGCTTAACCCTGAAGCACTGCATATACACAACTACGTTATATAACTAGCTTTGACTAATATCTGAAAATATCCTTGAGTAGAAATGAAGCTGGACCAGTTCAAGACCAGTTCATGGTTAGACAATTTGTAAACAGACTCAGAAATGAAATAAACAGGAAAATGTTACTCAGATTTTCCCATCCAGTAGGAATTACACCCAAACGTTTGCATTAAACAAGTCTTTTTATCAATAGCAGCAGTGATTTCTGAAGAGATTTGCAGCGTGAAACCCCCGAATGCCAGGAGTTAAGTAGCAACAGCTTAGAGAGGAGGATGTTTTCTCTCCAAGGACACACATCTGCGCTGCCCAGGATGGACACCTCCACAGTCTGCTCATAGAACAGTAAATAAGACAGACCAATTAAAAAAACAAGCAAACAAACAAAACCAACAAAACAAGCCCTATTGCACATATTTTAAGGGGTAAAGGCTTGACCAACACACAGTATTGATCGACTAAAGTTATCGGGGAAAAAACCCTTGTCAAAAGAAACGTGCCAGGACACTAAACCCGAAAAATCATAGAATGGTTAGAGTTGGAAGGAACTTCAAGATCATTGAGTTCCAACCCCCCTGCCATGGGCAGGGACACCTCCTACTACAGCAGGTTGCTCAAAGCCCAAATAGGTTGCTGCTATGAGGTGCTGACAAAACTAGCACGTTATGGCTTTACAACAGGACAGAAACCCTCCTGTGAGCTCAGATTAGGTAAGGGGCACTGCACCTGTGAAGATGTGCATCACCTGCAGCACACCAAAAGAAACAAGCAGATAAAGATTAAACACGGTACCCAGATGTCCAACCAACGGCTTCCTCCGCCTGCCCCTGCAGCAAATTTAATTTCTGCACATGGCGCCGACAGTCCGGCCCAGACCCCTGGCCATAAATCTGAAAAAAAAATAAATAAAATAATCAAAACAAGGCTGAGGAAGCAGCCGGGAGGAAACAGCACTAAGCGAGGCTCCACCTCAGGTAATACCGAAGCGCTAGTTAAAGTTAATTGGGCGCGTGATGGCCTGTGCAGGCCTAACCTCCGCTCAGGGCTCCCCACAGGCGGCCTCCTCCCCCCAGCCGGCGCCGCGCCTCGCCTCACCTTCTGCACCGTCTGCCGCTGCCCGCACACGCTGCAGCTCCACTTCCCGCTCCGCTTGGCCTAGGAAGGGGCAGAGGGGTCACTGCCGGCCCTCAGCCCGCCCCCGGCCCGCCCCGCTCCGGCTCGGCCTCACCTGCTGCACCTGGAAGCGGCGGCAGCCGCAGCACCGCAGCACCCACAGCGCCGCCGCCATGGCAACGCGCGCCTTCCGGACACGTGACCCCCGCCACCAGCCAGCCCGCCCCCGCCGCGCCGCTGTCGCGACAGGCGACTGGCGATAGGGCCGGGGTGTGCCACATGCGGCCTCTTCGCCCTATGGAAATCGATGAACTGCCCTGAGCCGCCTTCAAAGGGCACCCCCTGGAAGTTTCCGCACCCACCTGAGGCTGCGTCAGTCTGTGAGACAGGCAAGGGGCGGCGTGAGGGCTGGTCCGTGCTTGGAAAAAAGGAAAATAAAAGNAAAAGAAAAAAAAAGGGAAAAAAGAAAAAAGAAAAGGGAAAAAAGGAAAAATAAAAGAAAAAAATAAAAAGAAAAGAAAAAGTGAAAGGGAAAAATACAAGGAAGAGGGAAAAATAACAGGAAAAGGGAAAAAGGGGAAAATAAAAGGAAGAGGGAAAAAAGGGAAAAAATAAAAGGAAAAGGGAAAAAGGGGAAAAAATAAAGGGAAAAATAAAAGGAAAAGGGANTCCCGCTCCGCTTGGCCTAGGAAGGGGCAGAGGGGTCACTGCCGGCCCTCAGCCCGCCCCCGGCCCGCCCCGCTCCGGCTCGGCCTCACCTGCTGCACCTGGAAGCGGCGGCAGCCGCAGCACCGCAGCACCCACCGCGCCGCCGCCATGGCAACGCGCGCCTTCCGGACACGTGACCCCCGCCGCGTCGCTGTCGCGACAGGCGACTGGCGATAGGGCCGGGGTGTGCCACATGAGGCCTCTTCGCCCTATGGAAATCGATGAACTGCCCTGAGCCGCCTTCAAAGGGCACCCCCTGGAAGTTTCCGCACCCACCTGAGGCTGCGTCAGTCTGTGAGACAGGCAAGGGGCGGCGTGAGGGCTGGTCCGTGCTTGGAANAAAAAAAGGGAAAAAAAAAATAGAAGAGGAAAAATAAAAAGTCAGACTCCAGTGATCCCCGTCTGCTCTTTCAGGTAATGCCGTGGACAAAGAACAAACAATATTCCATGAGCTCAGAGAAATAAGAGGCAGCCAGGATAGCCTATAGGATTCTGGTTCATTTATTGAGTACATGACAGTTAAGACAGACAGTGTAAAATCACATGTATTATTTGTACTTTAAAAAAATTACAATAAATTACTGAATAATTAGTAAAAGCAGTTTGACTAATGGCTGCTCTCCAGTGATCCAGGCCAGAGGAGGCAGAGAAATCAGAAATATGTACCAGCTGTGAATACATACAGAGAATGTCACGAGGAGGAATTAACACTGAGTAGCACACCAATTAGTGTTCAATGGGAACATCCCACCCAACGGTTCCTTCCCACCCTCGATACTCCCACTGCCAGCCAAAAGCTGTTGCAAACCTTTGCCTTCACAGCAGGCTCTGCTCTCCCCAAGCCCCAGCACCTCCTGCTCCGGCCCCGCGGGGCAGATGCCTGACCTCTGAGATGAATTTATCTGTAGGAACAGCATTCATTCTCCTTCCTTGGAGCACAAGCCCCACAACCAGAAGGCTAATTTTTAAGTTTCTTCTGGTCTTCATTGATTTAAAAGAGCAGTCACTCTGTCTACCAGTTATTTTGCCTCTAACTGGGAAGAGCTCTAATCTGTTGAGGTTTCCCTTAATGGAGTGGTGGCAGAGGCCACGCTGCTCGGGGTTCTCCCTTGTTAGGTATAAATGCCTTTTGATGTGCAGAAGTTTCTAAGAGCACATCCATGGCTGGACTCTTTGAACCAGAGGTGTTCAGAAAGGACACACTGGGCAGCTGCGGGTGGCAGGATGCTCCTGCGCGTCTCCCTGTGCCAAGCACTGGCGAGGGGTGACCGATGGCGGGTTCTGAGGGGTCCTCTGAAAAAACTGGAGCCATCATGGGCAAGTGAAAACAGAGAATTGGCAAGAAACAGTGAATCTTTTCGGTGCCAACAGGGAGAATCCAGCAGACCAGTGTGTCACTGCCTTGTAATGCTGAGGCTGATCCACCGAGTTCTAATTTACGAACATATTCCCTCATTATAACGGAATGAGCCCACAAATTGACTTAATATTACTTCTGCACTGAAGTCAAGCAACTTGTGGCCTCCCAGACCAAACGAAAACAATGGTTCTCAAAGAATTAGAAAAGCAAGTGCTAGAAAACCAGGTTTGTCTGAAAACTCCTGAATGCTGAAAGAGGAAAAAAATCCCCAAGGTGGTCGTACACTATGAAAATGCCAAATTACGTCTGAAAGAAACCTGCAGATCTGAGAAACGCCTGAGTTTAGACCTCAGGGTGCTGGGAGCAGTGGGGCACAACTGTCTTATAGCTGCTGAGTCACAGAACAGCACGGGAGGGCTCACGAGACTATGTACAGGCCAGGCTCCTATGGCACTTGACTACGCTGCGATAGCTCTCGGACTGGCAGAACGTGGTTTCAAGCCAGGCTGCGTTTGCTGTGCAAGTTACCCAGGAACCTACAGCAAACAAGGGCAGGCAAAGAGCTGTTACTGTCTGAAATAAAACTTCATTAAAATGAAAGATAGCAAAAAGGCAGACATGCATAATTTATGGTGGTAATTCTATATGTCAGGGGCTATTAGATTCTAATGGCTCTTGAGAATGTCAATCTAATTCTGTCAGCCAGAGTAGCCAAAGAAGCACCTACACAAAACAGTCACTGTCAGAAGCCCCTTATGGATTGGAATCTATTGTAATTGTGTAGTTACTGGTCTCTGATTAAACAAAAAAATACCCCAAACACAAAATACCAAACCATCCTGCCATCTGCCACATTATCTCCCTGTTTTATCTCCCAAAGACAACTCCTGCTTTCGTGAGTTCACCCTGACACGGAGGAAAGCTCATAGTCACTGGAGGAACTGAACTGCCTCTCTACCTTCTTCTGATCTTTGATCTTCTGCAGAATGTTGACTTTTTTCTCAAAGTAGTTTACAAGGGCCGTTTCTGTCAGCATGGATGCCAAGATCTGCTCAAAGGAGATGGACCAGTCAGTATCAATGGTGCTGCCGTACCTGGCAGCTGAGCTACTGCCCTCGCAACCAACCAGGACCGTGTCATCTGCAATGTCTTCACACTGCAGGGAGCCTGTGCTGACCATGGAGTAGGAAGACATGGACATGTCATCTTTGGTTTCATCATCTGATAGCAGCTGTAAAGGAGAGCCTTGTCCTTCCCCTGACCCATCTCCTAGAGTTTGGTTCTCTGGTTGTGTTTTTTCAGGCTGAGCATCGCCACAGGTTTTGTCTTCGTGGTCAGCTTGGGGTTGCTGCTCCACTGCCGAATTTTGACTCTGTTCAGATGTTGGTGACTCCTCTTCACTCACAGGATCTTGGGTATTGTTTGCTTTGCAGTCCTCAGACTTCTTCAGGGGCCTGTTGGAGAATTTCTTCCCAACCTCTCCGATTCGCAGGAGGAGGCTGGCGACAGTGGCAATTGCATGGTACAGCTCCTGTTCCACCGGGTCCTCGCTGAACATGTTGTAAAGGGTCTTGCACAACTCTATGAATTGTTCCTTTAAAACAGAAAAGACCAAATCATACTTCAGGCTGAAAAAAGTTGACAGCAGCAGATCACAGAGTATCTCAAGTTGGAAGGGACCCATAAGGATCATCGAGTCCAGCTCCCTGCTCCTTGCAGGATCACCTAAAACAAAACCATGTGACTAAGAGCATCAATCAGATGCTCCTTGAGGTGAAGCAACAGGCATCATCTTGACTGACTCCTTGTTTATCTGCCTCCCAACCAAGGAAGCAGCAACTTTCTGTACTGATTCAGAAGAGTTCCAACACAGGCAAACTCTTCTCTCTCTGCTGTAGGGGCTAAATTCAGCCACAGCCAGCAATTTCATAGTGGTGGGGTTTTTGTTGACAGATGAACAATGCTCACATATTCACATCTGAGAAAACCTAAAGTTTTACTTTTGTCCAGCTACTCTTCTGTGGTCAGCTTTTAAGCATTTCTGAACCAGTCTAAGTTGCACCCATCAAGGAAATTAGAGACAGGAAAGATCATACCAGTCATCAGACTCTCTTCTTTCCTGTAACCACATACTTCACTCTCCACCACACACCTGTAACTCGAGGCAATGCAAAACCAAAAAAGCCAAACAAGTTTGTATGACCAATGGCATATTTGAAACACACTGCTCTAGAGGGAAAACACAGATCACAGTTTTTATCAGAAAAACTTCTCTGTGAGGCAGAGAAAAATCAAATACATTTGATTGGTGGCAACAAAGTAGTTTGTCCATGTCCACTGAGGAATTTAACACAAACGAGAGGAATTAGGGGCTTCTAAAACTCATCAGACGGAACAGCAGGGCAATCTACAGGCAAGGGCTGAGTATGCTGGCAGAACAGCTCCACACGCTGCTGAATTCCCCACTAAGCTGTCAGTCATCTAACTGGGAACCTTCACATTCACTTCTTACCTGGCTCATTTTGGGGAGATCCTTAATGGTTTCTTTCTTGGACTCTTTTTCCTTGGCCCACATTCTTAGGTAGTATCTATAGTCCTGTGGACTGGTACCTTTCTCCTCTGCAAGGCAAGACCAAAGCCACTACTACCAGGTGGTTAATGGTTTCAGACTTAAGAAGTAGATGCTGTGCCAGCAAAAATCATGCTAGAAGCAGGTCTTATTGACAGTTCAGGAAAGCATCTACCAGGAAGGCTGCATTGTTTTCTGCTGGTTTATCTGATACAGATCAGGAGAGCAAAAATTTTAATGCTGCTGCATCAGCTTCACTTCTCGTAAATGAACTCTGTGAGCTGACAACATACCAAGCATGATTTACAAATGTTATGATTTTGGTATGTAAAAGAGTCGGAGCAGTAAGGTATAAGAGACGTATTTCCTGGCCCACATTCCACTTTACCTTTGTCCACAAGGGACAGTTTGAAAAGTCTCCTTGATACAGCAAAGGACAATGAACAGTTCGTAATACGAGGGAGGCAAGACAAGAATGACAAAATTACCTTTTTCTGGACCATTCTCATTTCTCCTTCCTTTATCTTCTTGGGTTTCTAAAAAAATACAGAATTATAAAAGAATGATTAACAGCTGATTTTCAACAATACAACACAGGAAGAATGAAAGACAACTCATATACAAATTAAAATCACACAATAATATAGAACACACTGCCACATCATGTTTGGAGGAGTGAACAGAACAGGATGGGAGCAAAAGGATAATGGGATGAACCAGATAAAAAGCCACACTGAAAAAGCAGGTTGAAGAGCTGAGGCAGAGGGGGGAACTCTCAAAAGAAAGGGTGAAACACAGTTATGAAAGACAGCTAAGGATTGTGATGGCTTAAAGACAAAGTTCAGTTATCCAAAGCAAGATAATGAATGGTAAAAAACCAAACCACCACATGACTAATATCCACGCTCACCATTATTCACTGACTGAGCTGGCACTTTAGGAGCAGTCTGCAGAGTCTGGCCTCATGAACTTTGCTTCTGGTTCCCTACATTGTTGCTAGACTTCACAGGAAATCTGGCTCAGCCTAGACTTAAGTTAGCCATCTAGTACCAAACAGCACAACTACTCACATTTTATTTTCAAGTTCTGGCAAACATTTACCACAAATGACATACTTTGACCTCCTACTTGACAATCTCAGTAAATTAGTCCACTAATAGTTTTACAATCCAATGATATACATCCTTATTCCTTTAAATTAGAAGACTGCAGGAGGCATAGGTATCATCTACTGAGGCCAGCAAGCCTAGCACCCCTCCCCACTCCGCTTTGAGCATATTTTCCCCCGCCAGCTTCCAGAGTGAGATAACTCTGCTGAAAGAGGCCAGACAAAGGTTGACCAAACTCAATAGGTAGAATATATTGAAGGATATCTAATTACTTATAGCACTTTATTTCCAGTGAGAGTGTCATGAGAGAGGAGCAGCAGCAACAACATTTAAACCAGCACATTGGTGCTGGCAGACGATACCAGCATTGTAGTCATGCTCAATGCACGCACATAATCCATGGACTGACCTTGAGACTCACAGTGCAGGCAGAAATCCAGCTCTGAGACAAAAGGAGATACTTGAGCAGCAGAAAAAGGGGTTGAGGGGACAATATCCCAGATAAAACAGAAGAAAAAAAACAGACATAGACAGACAGGGAGAAGGAAACAAAAACAAGAAGAGAGACAATGAGACTTGCATGAAAAGCCTAAATCATGGTAGGAGACAGGGGCTGCTAAAAGCACACTGCTCCTCAGCAGACTGTAACTGTGCTTCAGGGGGATCCTGCATGAAATGGGTGCTGAGCAGTTTAAGCTCCAAATTTCTTTTCCCATCATGCAACAAAGACAGCAAACTCAAACACACTGGTGACCTTAACATACTGTCACCACGAGACCATGCCTTGTGAGAAATCACTATTCACAGCACAAGGATTTGTGCTGCAACTCCCGCCTAAGCTGAGAGGTGAAGGCAGCAGAGTGTTGTATTACCTTCTGTTGTAACATCCTCTGTGAAATAACTCGTGGCCTCCAAAGCAGACTCTGCCTCCTCTGGATTCAGAGCTGTAGTTACAGAGAAGGAAATGTTAAGATATCTAAACTGATTGAACAGCAGTATCACCTGCTTCACCAGCAAAATTCACGAGGGTTCCCTTTTCAATTGCATGTTAATAGTAGTAAATTCAATTGCATGGTCAATAGTAGTAAAAGATGAAATAATCACTCACCAGGAGGCAGATGCAGTTTGTAAAGTACTTTGAGTTTTTCAGTGAGGTCACCATGGTACATTCCACCTGAGAAGAAAAAAAAACACCAAACAATTAAGACAATAGCAATTAGGAAAAAGATTCACCCCCTCTGCGTCCAGACTCAAACTAGAATGAGTTCACATGTAGTAAAGAAACACTAACTGCACAAAGCCCTGCACAGAAGCAGTAAAGAAAGCTGCATCTTTTTGGATTGCCACCTATCAGTTCCCAAAATGGGAGACGGCCCAGCAGCAAAAGGCATCTTCTGTTCTGCCCGAGGCTCACTGTAAGGCTGTCACCCTCCCCTCATGATAGTGCAAACATCACTATCTCCTTTTAGTTCTCTGCTCGGAAAAGGACTGAAGCCATTTTTGCAATATTCCATCACCTCCAAAAGCACCACTTACTCATTCCTGTCACAAACTCCTTGAAGTTAATGAGAGAATCCCTGTTCTCATCCAGAAGCCGGAACAAACGCCCTGCCAGCACAGGCGTGTGTGCACCACAGGACCAGGGGGTCAAACTGATGAAGAGTTCCTTGAACTGCTCCATGTCTATGCGGTACTGCTCCAGGTAGGGTAAACTCTGATCTCGGCGGGCAGCTGCAGCACGGTTGTTGCCCCAGTAACAGCTCATCAGATACTTCGCCTTTGGAGGGAAAAGATTAACAGGTCAAATCATTCTATACTACAACAATCCACAGGAACAGAGACAATAGCTCCAGGGCAGCACTGAGTAAGCAGAGATTTCAGGACACACTTTGTCTCCCCCATTATTCCTCGTGTTATTTCACTACAAAACAATATGAAATGAAAGAAGAGACATGGATTTCCCCCCCCCAAAAAAAAAACCCACAAAGAACAATTTTAAGTGAAAAATACAAACCCCATGATTTCAGGTTTGAATTAAACAACACTCAGGCTTTACTGCAAAGGGAATATGCAGGTTTTAGGAATAGTCTCTCTTTCAGAGCCTACAGCACAGTGCAATTGAGTTTGCACTCAGTTGGCAAAACTGATCGACAATATTGATTTGCAAAAGTCATTGTCAATATTTCTCAATAAAGAAGACTGTCACACCACAATTTGTAAATACGACAAATAAAATGAAATGCAACAATGCCAAGTACTAAAACTGTTGACCAAGGGGCTAATAACAAAAATGCCTGATACAAACTGGGACCTTACTATTAGGTAATTTCTGGGAAGGAAAACTGCCTATTTTTAGTAATTACATCACACAGTGACAAAGAGGTCAATACAGTCATGAGGAAACAATCTGCAATCTGTTTTTTTTCCTCCAACAAGGTAGTTTAAATAGATAGCTGGGATCGTTGCCTCTGTTCAAAGTCTTACTGGGCTTACTAGATGCAGTTAGGTAACATCACTCTTTCAAAAATACATACATTGACAAAAGGAGGCAAAACACTTAAGTAATTTTGCCACCGTTACAGAGCAAGTCAGTGGCAAACTTGAGAAGAAAAACTGAAGTAAAGACAATTGTAGCTCCCCGTTCTAAGTGCTATGTGACATTCCTGTCCACAAAAACCATGATCTCCTTCTGAATAAGTAAAACTCAAACACTGCGAACACGTTTTGCCCATCTTTGAAAAAAATAAAACTCAACTGGAGAGTAATAGGCCAGTCTCGCTGGCACCACCTGGAACCACCTATAACAGAGCCACATCTCCTCCTGATGGGTTGGATTAAGAATCAAAGCAAAGTCATTGCTTCCCTTTCATCCTATTTTGATACTCGTTCTCTCTGTGTGAGATCGCATCCTCCCTCCTTCTTAGCTTCTTACCTTGAACACTACATACAGCTCTTCTAGCTCTTCAATAGAGAAACTGATGTCACTAGACACAGCTCGGACCTGTATTTAGGGAGAAAATAGAGTGAACAATTTATTTCAGAGCTAGAATAATCAAGACTCAATGGAAAGTCTGTAACAGAAGAGAAGAAAAGAAGCACAGGAAGACAGTTTCTGGTCAAGCGAAAATTGCTGAGATCTTTAGCAGTTATAAAAAAATTTTCTGTGTTTATTTCCTGCTTGTGCAGATCTGACTGTGCAGACCGTGCCCAGTCAAGTCTGCACAACCTCCTCCTCTTTTTTTAATTTTCAGATGTTTGATTCAAATGCATTGAAAAACAACAGTGAAAGAAACATGTAGGTGAGGTTCTGCACCGAGGACATGGGAAATACTTGTAGTAGATATGGATACTTCCCTATGGTCACAATCCCTTCTGTAAAATTCCCTAACACACTAGCATACTCTCTAAATGGCAGGAAAATACCAATCTGTTAGCTAGCTTTTCTCAAAGATTCCAGGCAAGCAGTCAAACAGACAGCACTAGGCAGTGGACACTGTTGCAAGGCCTATGAGTGGTTTTCATCTCCTTCCACGCCACGTATCTCATTCAATCATGCCCGAGCACTTCAATCCATTTTATTAGATTATCTAGAACCATGTGAAGAAGAAAACTGTAAATCCATTATTCCAGCCAGTAAATCCATTTTTTCACGTGAACTGCAATTCTTCCAAGTCACTTAAAACTGGATCTGCTACAGCACAAACCTCCAGATTCTCACAGCAAAACACACTCCATTAACATGCCATTTGGTAGCTAATTCAATCTGGGAGTCACATACCACACTCTTCTTGGCTGTATCCTCCAGAGACTGGATCACTTTTAGCCTTTGCTTAAAACGCATTTGTTCAATGTCATCTGCCTTCAGATTGCTAAATTTCTGCAAGAAAGCAAGCAGACCAGGTCAACATCATCTCCTAAGGAAAGAAAATCCCCTGTTCACTTACATGTTCTTCAACAAGTGCACTATCCCCTCAGAGATGATCTAAAACCCTGACACACCTTTTACCAGCAGCAAAAAGATGAGAAATAAACCCTTGAGCTCTAGTCCCCATTCACCCCTGTTGTGAAAAAGAAGACATCCAGAATTCATGAGAAATTCAACAGAGATTTCTAAAGAACAGCTGAAAAAGTATCTATCAGGACTGACAGATCTGTTCTGCGGCAGAGATAAGAGGACAGAGAAGCTGTCATTCCTTCCAGCTTTGTTTTATGATAGGACCCATATGAGATTGAGCTAGAAACCCCAAAGTTAAGAGGCTTTTCTGCTGACTAGGTCAGACAAGGAAGATGAATTTGGCAACACTCTTTATAAAAGAAACCAAGAACAGAGATGACAGATTTGAAGAAACAAACAAAAGTCAGCAAAATTATAGCTGTGTGACCATAAGCAGCTGGAAGGGGAGAGGATGAAGATCAGGAGTTAGAAAAGGAAATGAACCCACATTTATCACAGTGTAGCAGAGAAGATGTGTCAAAAACCAGTTCTCTTGCCTGTGTTCTCTCTGTCACTCAGATACAAATTTTTTACAAGCTTGTTCTCAGACTGAATAATGAAGTACACCGCCACCAGTACAGAGGTATTTCAAGAACATTGGCACCATTCTTGAGTCACCTTCCTATTAGTAGAACGTGGATCTCAGAACAGGATTCCTGGTTGTTAACTTGAGTTTCCCTCCCTAACTCCCTAGCACTGACAACCCTCACATGCAAGTAAGAATGAAGACTCTTTTGGCAAATGAGGAAGAAATCTCTGGTCTATAAATTTTACTTATTTGCAGTCTTTGTTTTAGTCTCCACTAGTGTTGGGGAGGTCTCTGAGATCCACAACAGCCAACACTGTTAGGCTCTACTCACACCACACAGGAGGACTAGGGGCCTGGGCCTGCACTCCTTAAGCACCTCAAGCTACAAATGCTGTTAAAATTCTGGCTGCTCAAAGTATAAAATTCAATGTTAGTAGAAAAAGACCTCTTGGGCAAAAACTAAGCCAGAACCTTACCTCATAGGATGTTTTGATGAGTTCGAAGATGTCGATTTCAAGTGGCGGGTCATCTCCACTCGTCAATAAGGCGTGCAAGTGGGGAATAGGGGGAGAGACGCTCTGTCTGTTAACTACATTGTCCAAGTATCTGTGGGGAAAAAACCAGAACAGATACAAAACTCCAGGATTACTGTCCAGGAAAAGAAGTAATACTCTAAACACATAATTCCCAACTTTCTAGTATCATTAATCTAAACACATAGAAAAGTTTAATTTTTCCCTGCTAACATGCAATGCTACCCTCAAGGTATCTGAAGCAAAGGTTATTTTCATCTTGTTTTGGGGGGTATCTGGTATTTTTTCTAGTAGTAAGCTGAAGCACTTGCTGCACATAGAAAAGACTCACATTTCAAACAAGAAAATCTTACATTTACTAGACTTGAGAGATATCTGCCTGATAAAATTTTGTGTTTCTAGGTCATCTTCCAGGATTTGTTCTTAAAACTAGATCAGAATTCTTCTGTGAATTTCAGATAAACAAGCCTTCCTAGTTCAAATTCAAACTGAGGAGTGCATTATGCTGCAAAGCAAACAATTCCAGAAATATGGGATTTCTCCATACTTGAGTCAAAAATTAATTCAGCTGTTGCTGAAAGCAATAGCAAACATCTCTGGAGCTTGAGTTGCATTCCAGAGTATTACCTGTGACTTGCTCTGTAATGGAATTAGGCAGAAGAGACGATGACTGAAAAGGGTACTGTTACTATTCAGTTATAAATAAGAACAACGAATGGTACCTGCCCAGAATAGTCATGGCTTCACCTTCATCGCAGCACTGTAACAGCTTCTCCATGTTAGCATCAAGTATGGCCAATGACACTTGCAAGATAAACTTGATTCCCTCATAGAAAAAACAGTCGACAATGACCACGGCGCTCTCAAAGGGCATGACACTGAGGAAGAGAGTGAGGAACCAGGAAAGGGATATGGTGGAAATCACTCCCAGGTCCTGCATCTTTTCTGACAGCTGTGGAAGATATTCTCGTGTCAGTTCTTCAAAGATGCCTTGGTCCACCAATGCACCTGGGAAAACAAACAAAAGCAGTGCTAGAACTCGAAATGGTGGTTATCATGGTACTATACTCAAGCTGATAAATTATTAAACAAAACAGCATAAGTTCTCTTTGATACCATATAAGCCTCAACATCAGAACTAAAATTAACACATTTATTTAGATTTGTTCCCTGTTCTCAATAAAACCAACATATTTAGATAAAGAGTATTCCTGTATTGCAGAGCCTGCAGCAGCAGAATCTCTCATGGATCTACACATTTAGATTACTGATATTGTAGTATTTAGATCAAACCATACTCTTTATACGGACCAACTTTAAAAGCCCACGAGGCGGTGCTTTCTGTAACCCTTCCTGGAAGCCTATTCCAAAAATTTAATACATCATTCAGATGAGTACAAAATAATCCAATAATTTTCTTCTAGATAGGCCTCCTGACTGCTAATGGTCCCTTGTGCAACTAATTTTCAGTAACTTCATCTTCCTTGTCACTTCAAGGCAGTAATACTGCCTTGACAGCCTGTAGTGTCTCTTTCCACGTCTCCATCATACACCTGCAACTTCAAAGGGAATGCTGTTGTGCTTCATCATCGTTAAAATGCATCACATTTAATTAATTCGAAATAACAGAATGTTCCTGAGAGACAAAGGTGCATCTGATGGAAGACTCACCCACTACTCTTGTGTTATAGTAATCTGGCAACATCCGCTCACATAAAGCCACCAGGAGCCAGAAAGCCTCTTCCTCATTGCAGTACAGCAGCAGTACGGACGTCACAATGTTCATAGCCTACGAGCCAGCAGAGTGGAACAGGCAGATACAGGAGACAAACATGAAGATGTCTATGAAAGCACTGTCATTACAGGTCAAAACTTAAAAAGCATGAATACAGCAAAACTGTCACTAAGAGTCACATCTATTTCCAGCTTTTACTGCTGAGTCAGTAGATAACCCTGAGTCAATTTACCTTCCTGTTTCAGTTCCTCTGCTTGTGAGGCAGCAAATAATGTAACTACTTTTTGTCAAGCACTTTTGTTAATTACTGTGATTAAGTATAATTTTCAGTTTTCATAGAAAGTTTTGCAACAATGCGGTCATAACAGAACAACATAATGAGAACCTCTAATACCAGAGCAATACACAAAATGAAACTGAATTTTCCACCAAGTTGTTTCACAAACCGGCAACTGGCTTCGTTTTCAATATACTGCCCATGTGCATCATCACTTATTTGATTTAATTCCCTTTCTAATGAAACCAGAATATGTTTTTGCTGAACTAGGGAAAGCTCCAGGAGGAAAACTATTAAAAGACCATCATTATACCTAACAGAAACGTGCAAAGTCTATTTAAAGGAGAGTTGAGAGATCTTGCAACATTACCACTTCTTTCCTACTCTCAAGCTACCACATGGACAGCACGAAGGAAAAACTTGAAACTGAACAAAAAACCATAGAAGAAGTCCAAGTCAGTCATGGTCACCATGTAGGACTAACAAGTCTGATACTTCTTTTTTACCTGACAGTACCCAATTGTTGGATTTCTGAATGCATAAGCTGTTAAGACTCTCCGGAGGGCAGCAATTCCCAGCTCATTCTGGAAAGCAGGATGTTCTGGCATAGAACGGTGCAGATCTCTCTCAATTTCCTCTGTAGCAAGATTGTATTTCCCCATTGACTTTTCCACAAGATCTGCATAGTAACCAGGATGAGTCACCATCTCATTCCATGCCCCTGTAACAACAAACAAACACTGCTTCACCTCCTGAGCTTTGGAATACAGATTTTATGCCTACAGTTTCAGAGAAGAGGCAGCCAGGAAGCGCTCCATGAAATCATCAGCTATACATAGATATGAAAGTTTAGTAATAAACTCATTGCTAAATCATTATGTTCGAGTCTAGGTCCCAACACTGAAATGCAGACAAAGGAGGCCAAAGAGCTACTACGCTCATAAAGAAAGTAATCTCAGGAATGTAATCACTGCATTTTTGGCAAAAACACCATGAAGTATCATTCAGGTGGAGTTAACCTGTGATTAATTTATTTTGAAATGAGCTTTTCCTTTGACACGTGCAGAAAACTTATCCCTGCTTAGCTGCCAAAGTATCCAGCACAACCTCCTACCTGAGAAAAGGAGCCACAGCTCTCCACGAAGGCTCTCTGGGATTCCTTTCTGCACAAGCTCCCTCGTTTTGGCAGTGCGATACATACACATCCCTCGCCCATATTCAAAGAAGTGAATGTTCCAAGACTCTTCCTTCATCTTCTCCTTTGCCTTCACAGGAACAAATATGGCCATTTTAGGAGATTAACGCATTTTTATGTTTGTAGGACAAATAATTTCAGGGTATATTCAGGTCTATACTGCACAAGAGAAATGCACTGTGATGTTTAAAGTCTTTCTTCTGCCTGCAGAATAAAGGTATATGCTAATCTACACTGTTTTGAATCAGTTCTGACCTTGCTTCAAGTCAAGCCTTTACAAAGCTGACATGGGCTGTGCAATGGCATTACACCTTGTACATCTCTACACAAATGCTAGCAGAATTGTGGTCTGAAACAATTAACTACTAAGCAGAGACACCAGTTCTCTGCTTTCTTGATCTGAAGAAAAGCAGTTCTTCACTGACAGGAATTTACACCCCAGAAACATGGTAACACTAATTTCTCAGTCTCTAGTCAAGTATCTCAGGTATCTCAGTACCAATAAAGCAAGCTGACGGTCAGGTTACATCTACACAGCACTACCACTGTGACAGACACAGCAGTGATACTTGTAGGACTGACCAGGGATAAAATCCATTTTCAGTCTTAGAGCAGGACAGGAAGCCTGCAACCTCCTGCAAACTATTTAAAGTTATTGTTTGTAGTTAAAATATTATTCACCCCTTTGGGTCCTAGGAGCTCCTCGGAATTTCTTCTGAAGAGTTTGAGTAGTCCTTGTGAGGCTGTTGGCACTTCCCCGGCACAGAAGCTGACGGGTTGATTGCTGAGAGCAGACGTGGGGCTAACCCCAAGTGGGCTGCTGGAAGGCAGCTCTGGAACCTCCTGGACAACAGAAGATAAAGCATCTGAGCTCAGGCAGCCTCCTTCCTCTGCTGTCTAACAAAGAGTCATCATTTGCTGGTAACGAGCACTGTTACCACACTGTAAGGACCAGGAGTCTGGTAAGTCAACAAATGCTCCTCCCAGTTTTCCTTAGTACCTCGCAACCAGGATTAGCCAAATTCCACTTCCATTCCCTGTCGCTGCTGCATGGTTTCTTGGATGGCGTTCTCTGCAAGAAGTCAGAGATTCTCTGTACCAAGAAATCTCGGTCTTTCAGATTGGCAAAGAAGAAGGTCATTTTACTTTTAGTGCTGATGGACAGAGGGCTGGGCAAGACACCGGAACTATCTGCCTTCTCAACTATTGTCACCTAGAAGACAAAGATAAGGGCCATTTGGATCTTGCAGATTGTCCATTACTTATAAAGCACTGCATGAAAGCCGGAAACACACAAAAGAAAAGCGAGGCCTGTAGTCACAGAATCCTAGAATGGTTAGAGTTGGAAGGAACCTTAAAGACCACTGAGTTCCAACCCCCCTCCCATGGGAACTCCCTCTCCTCACATCTCCCACTAGAGCAGGTTGCTCAAAGCCCCATGCAGCCTGGCCTTGGACATACACAGCTGAGAAATCCTCACCTCCCTGAGAGGAATGATGAGATGACAGGCCTCCTCTGCCTTGCTGGCAAAACAGATGTAATTGTTGGAAACAAACATCTGGCCAGGAATATGCATCTTGTTGAATGGTGTCCACAAGGTACAGTCTGTATGTCCATCCAGGCATTCATCCTTGGGCAACCGGAAAGTGGCACGGTAGCACTCGTTTTTGGCTCGAGCATCCAGGTCTCTGGGGAAAAATAAAGAGGAGTTTTCAGAGGCTTTTTTTCTGACTCAAAAAACCCAAACACTAATGTTAAGTGTTTGTTCCAACCACAATCTTCAGACTGAGCTGTATATTCTCAGTATTCGCTTCTCTAATTGAGATGCCACCCCTTATCTGTCTCCTCTTTGAGCCTTCAGACATGCTTCACTGACAAGGTATGCCCTGCAATACAAGACAAAATATGCAAGTGCATGTGCAAAACTTAAGTGTTACATCAGATTCTGAAACTGGAGAGAACAGTCCCCAGTGGGAGGACTTATTACAATACAAATGAATATTACTTTTTATAACTATACAATTTCTGAGAAAGGGACTGATGTAACTTTCTTTCACTTTTTTTTTTGGACAGGAATTTCAACAGTTTCTCATTGAAAACTCCTTCTGACAGTGCCTAGTCACGCATGAGAAAGACATGAGGGTATGTGTGAATTCAGTACCAATTTGGGACGAGAAAAAAAGAACAGGCAGAGGACTAATGACTGCAGTACGTGATGCAACCCCTAGAGTGACAGAAATCCATTGGCATGTAGGAGCTACAAAGCAATGCAGATTTATTACTACAATCCCCTGTTATCTGTCTTCTCCTCTCACTGCTGGAAACATATACCTTTTTAATGCAGAGATGTTCTTAAGAGGCTTCCTGGGCTTTGGGAGGGACTTGTCCTGTAGGAAGCTCTCATTATCCAATAGCTGCCGCATCGCAATGTTAGCCAGCTGCTCCATCAGCTTGAACGTCTCGTTGATGTTGAGAAACATGGAAAAATAAAGTTCATTGTCCCTTGTGCTTACTTTAATGCACTCAGGGAACAGCAGTGTAGCATTTTTTTCTAGCTGGGTTACATCCACCCACTGGATCACCAGTGTAACTGGGGAAAAAAGTTAAAAAAAAATACATTACAATTTGAGGCAAAACAACAAACAATGAGAAATGAAGCTCAAGCAGCAAATAAGCTTTCCGTGCAACTGCACTTTTCCCCTCTTACAAATAGACAGTTCTTTTCTTCATACTTTTACTGGATTCTTCAAAAGCACTTGGAAATAATCTTTGGGATTAAATAGACTAGAAATAATGCAGTTTCAAAAGGACCACCTCCCATCCAGTGAATGCTTTCAACTACAATTACTCAAGTTTTCATTCCTTCTTTCCAAGGAATTAGCTTTCAACTCAGGAGTTCAAGCTTTGTAAATATTGGGTCCTGGCAGTGGTTCAAAATAAAACTGACCAAAGCAAAAGTACTGCTTGATTCTCTAATCCAGTTAAATTAAAACTTAGGGGTACTTGTGTAACTTGAGAAATGTTTTGAAAAATGACTCAGGCACTCAGTCTAAACACCACTGAAGTGCAAACAAGTGCAAGGACTGATCTATGCATTGAGCTAGAGCTCAAAGGATTTGGAAAGGAAAAAACCTGTCAGCTTAAAAACAGTTCACCCAAAAAATCAATTGCATCAAGAAGATCGTGGGAAATGCCAGAAAAACAACTAGAAGGTTTGTAACTCACCCTCTTTGCCCAGCAGGAAGGAGTAGAAACAGAGGTGATTGACAGTGAGGTACAGCCAACCCTGCCTGGGCACACGCCCCTTCCAATAGCTGCAGGAATAGTAATTAACCAACTTCTCCACCTCGGGCATTCCAAATTGCTTCCGCATCTTCAGTTCAGCCTCTTTGAATTTACCTGGATCCTCTTCACTCTGGGGCTGCTCATTCTTGTTCTCTTCAGCAATAATTCCCTGAAAGGACATGGAAAGAGAGAGAAGAAATGGTAGGGAACGTGCCAGCTGACAGACGCAATATACAGCAAAAGGTCACAGCAGCAATCCAGAAGACAGAAAGAAGAAACATGACAGAGACAGCAGTTATCACTTCTCCTGTCACGTTAGAGAAACAGAACAGACATTTAGAAAAAGCATTCAGATAGTTGGGGGAGTCTATGATCTGGGATCTACCCCTGAACACATACAGCAGACATCAATGTTTAATGTTTGACTGAGTTTCTCATGGCTGGCCTGGTAACAGTTTGGACACCCTGCAGGAGAACTGAAGTCTATTTCCACTCGCAAACATGCTTCTTCAACAGGAAGAAGATCATCTGCCAGGAAGGGCACTACTCTGCAGTCTGTCAGATCTCGACTGGCCAGAAGGAAAAACAAATGACCACAATCTCTCTCTCACACACAAACACACACACAAGAAGATACAAAGATCTGACTGGAGTACTGGGAAAGACCCAAACTGTTGCTGTGCGATAAAAAAACCCCACTGTATTTATAACTTCGTACTTTGGAGAACTTGTGGGGTGGAAATCTCCAGTGTTTTAACTGCACAACAGGCAAAGACACCTGACCCAGAAGCCAGTGGAAGCTGGGGTGCAGTTCCTTTACATCCCAGGCGAGATGGCTTCTAGACCATTGTGGCAGGGCAAGTATATTCACTGCAAACTAGAATTCTCTCTTCCTTATTTGTGCCTACATGAACCCTTGCTTAATATTCTCTCTGCATCAAAGGCATAAACTACAAAGATTTTAAAGAGGCATTAGATCTTGTTTAGTAGGAGCTTGCTAAGCAGGTTGCTCCTTGAGATCTACTGCTCATAAACTTCCATTCCCCCCAATACATTTGCGCAGTGTGATGGCTGTAGAGTGATGCTGATAACCCTGTACATACTTCAGAATGTATGTATGTTTGAAAAGGGAGCAGTTTTTCAAGAGAGCTCTTGCCTCCTCCCCTCCTCAGGTAAAAAATTCTTAACACAACCTCCCCATTCCTTCTCAGAATCTGGAATTCCTTTGGGGAGACATGTCACTTACGTGTATCTTGCCCTTGACAAAGGTGGTGATGTCTTCTTCATTATCAAAGATGGAGAGAGTCTGCAGTAAATTATTCTCCAGCCACTCCCAATGCTTTGTGATCTCTTTACGAGATGACCCTAAGTGAAGAGGTAAAACGTGAAAGAGTAAATGATGGGAAGAACAAAGAAATTAGAACAAGGTCTTTTTTCCTCTGAGTTCATAGCAGGAAACTAGTAACTACCAAACAGTGATGAGGGCAAATCAAACATATCGACTGTACACTGTCAAGGATATTTTATATACACCAACATTATGTTTCTAATGAAACGTCTCCACTGTCACCAAGGATAATCAGTAGGCTACCAAGAGACCATCCTATTTGCCAGTGCACACCAAACCCAGATTTTTTCCCCAGACAAAAAGCACTCTTTTAATTGCTGGTATTCTAGAATAAAAATAATGAAAAGTTCTCCAAGTTCTTTCAGCGAACTTTGAAATTTCAGAACTGAAGCCTTTGCACCTTCAAAGAGGATCCATTTTCCACAGGCAATGGTCAGCAAAGAGCATATAATTTCAAAGCAAAAAGCAACCAAACTATTCACATCAGAAAGTTCTTTGTGTTCTTAAATAAAAGTGTCTCAGCAAAAGTTGTATATGTTGTCTTCAACCACGGAGTCCACAAGAGTCCACAAAGGATAAGCTTCTCTGTGTAACCAATGTAAGAAACTTTTCTATAGAAGAAAGTTGCCTTAATTGCCATTAATTTTTTTAAAGATTTGTGTTTACTTGAAGATTTCATCTTCTCTATCAACAGCTATCACAATATTCTCTTGTAGACAGAAAAAAATGCAGACGAAATAAAACCAGCAGTTCATCTTTATTTAACAAGATAAGAAACATCGTTAAATGCAGAAAAAGAGAAATCTGTTCAAATGCACATCAGAGACACTTGTAAGTTTCTCTGTCAAATTCCAGTAAATTTATCTTCTGAAGTTTCATACAAAAGCAGTGGGACATCTAAAAATGTTAACAGCATGACTCCCACTACTCGATTTCTCTGCAAGCACATTAGACCCCTCCGTGTGGTTAATGATGGAAAAGAAGCAAGCAGCGGAACACACAAGCGGTTCCCTAAAGCTATCGCTCGACTTGCTTTTTTAAGAGGCAGCTTCAGCAATGAAACAGGCTTCATGTATTTTAGTTGGACACCAAGACACAAAGTCCTACGGCAGCTAATCTGCGGTTTCATAAGCAAAAATAACTCCAGGACCTGAAACCAGGAACTGGAAGCCAGTAAGCTGTCCTGTCTCAAAGAGCTGCAGGGCTATGAATTTGAGTTGGTGTGTACAGCCCAATGGAAAAGACAACAAGTATTTTTTTCTTTAGCCTCTGTTTATAAGTTTATTTGGCATTTGTCCTAGCCACCTGACAATATTTTTAAAGAATACACGATTTTGAGTAATACGAAACTGTTTATTTTAAGGGCACAGAACTATCAATTCTGGGATGCTCTGGTCGTGGAAAAACCCCACAGGTCCAGCAACAATGGCAGGGGAATAAAGTCTGTGTTCTGTTTTGTTTCATGAGCGCATCTCTCACCAAGTGACAGCAGACAAGTTGCTAAAATAAGCCAGGCCTCAATAATTGTCATCTTTTTAAGAACAGCATTAGAATGACATACATGAAGGAGAAAAATTCTACAATTCCTACAAAGTGCTGAAAGGTAAAGCTGCATATGTGACCAAAATGCTGCCCACTAGTATTTATACGTGATAAATTGTAAATAAGAAATGCATTTTTCAACCAGAGAGCCATATACATTTTATAACATTAAGAGAATTCCACTACTTTTACTGTTAGAGTAAAACGAGAACTAGATATGATTAAAAAATACTGTGGATGAAGACAATATATTTATTCCAGTATATCAAACTCCATTTTGTTGTTATATGGTTCATCACATTTTACCATGTTACTTAAAAGTAACTGAGATATTTCTCTGCATTCTCCTTCCTCAAAAGGAAAACTGGGTTTCTGTGAAACACAGCAGTTTCTAAACCTCTCTTCTGCAGAATGTAAGTAGTTCTGCAAGGAAGAATACTGTTTTGGTTGCCTGGGGAGAAGACGGGAACAAGGAAAACAAGACATCAACATCTGTGGGTTTTGCAAATGATTACTTCATGCTCAGATTTTACATTTCAACCACAAAGTGAGAAGTGAAGATTCTTATTATAAACAAGAACAGTCTAACAAATA
This sequence comes from Thinocorus orbignyianus, assembly GCA_013400375.1. Lineage (NCBI taxonomy): Eukaryota > Metazoa > Chordata > Aves > Ciconiiformes > Thinocoridae > Thinocorus > Thinocorus orbignyianus. Next base: position 128,916 of record VXBW01002106.1, on the reverse strand, counting down.
CATCTGAAGATACTTTCTCTTTAGGTATCAGTAGGATTTAAAGCGTCAAAATTCATCACCAGATATCAGAAGGTTGTACCCTGGCATTCTAATACAGCAGTTACACTTCTGAAGTAAAAGAGGGCAAGGATTCTTGATGTTTTAAAAAATATTCTTGTAATATATTCTACAGATATAGTATATCTATACATCCATTACAAGCCAGAAATAGCAGAAAAAATAACAGAAAAAAATCAATAGGATCACGACAATAAAGAGGTTTCCCATAGAGTGTCTGGCACCTTGAATGACCTTATGTGTTCCCATTTGTACCGTGTTCCTGGTAACCAGGTTTTGGCACAACACTCACTGTCCCACAGCAATCTTACCATCACAGTTTGATTCTCTAAACAATCACACTATGACACACCTTGAAAGAAACAAAATTTGTAACATCTGCAGAAACGGAAGCTTTTACAGAGCCTTATGTTCCTAAACTGCAGCCTAAATAACACAGAGACGTTTTGTGATTTCTGGCATCTTCCACTACCCCACCAGAAGTTCTAGAAAGTTTCCACAATACTCCTATGCAAGATAGCTGATCATTTGAGCCAGAGATACAATACAGTCACAGAAATCCAGCCCCTGCCAAGAGTCACACCAATACATACCACACGCCACTGCCCAATACACTTGAGAGTCCTGAGTCTGGTGCAGAATACGGTACGGGGCAACTCTGGCACTGGAATCCAAAACCACGTCTAATGTTCCCACAAGAAGACCTAGGAGGCAAAGAGAGAGAAAGTAAAACAACGTAACAGCAGAACAAAGAATTGGGTTAAGCAAAAGTACAGGATCAACACTACAGAAAAATGGTGATGTTCCTATCATGTAGGCAGTGAAGGAAAAGCAACGGGACTTGGTTGGGAAAATGGAGCCTTACATCCAGTCTTGGCAAGAAATTACCTATAAGCCAACTACAGCCAATCCCACTGGTGAGGGATAAAGTTTAGATTGCAATTAAATGTCTACTAAACCTCATTATAATCCTCTGCCTTCGTACGAGAGTTTTCTAATAGAAGTCAAATGCCTTTTCCTCTGTGGGGTTTCTGTTGCTAACAGTGATTTTTAAGCTTGCTAAACTAAAACATGGAAGGGTTTTCAACACTGTGTCTTTCAGCATCACCCATGCAAACAGTAGGTGAGATAACTCATTCAAAACGGAATCAAATCGCTCCAGAAAAACTGGTATTCACAGGTTTCAGTAACGTTTCTAGAAGATTAAACAAATAATGTAGAGAATCAAAATACAGTAATGCAGAAGTATTTTTTACATGATATTAAGTAAAAATGCATGCGCCTCCAGAATAAATGTTGACAGCCACCAGAGCAAATCCATTTATTTTCATTAAGCCTATTTACTAGATAAATCGAATATCTAAGACGATACTTTGTTTTGTTATTCTAGATAATGTACTATGAGCATCTTTAACACAAATTAGTTTTGCAACATCCTCATGATTAAAGGTTTTACAACTTCCTCGTGATTAAAAGTTTTACAACATCCTCATGATTAAAAGTTTTACAACATTAGAACTTAGAGAAGAAATACGGTTGCTCTTCTGGACTGCTTTTTGGGAGGCCCAGGCTCAATGCTCTGCTCTCCTCCCTAGTTTGGATAAGTCCGAGCAAACTCATCCCTATCTCATTCACTACCATGAAACGTGCTACTTCCTACTCTTTATCTCTCCTGGCTATCCAAAAATAAGTCCTAGATTAGGAATATATCACTGAACACAGTTCATGAGAAGCGCCCTCCACGGCAAGCTCATCTGGTAATCCTTAAAACAAACACGTATGTACCCAGTACCGTGGGATCTCAGTTTGGCTCCGGGTTTCTGGTGCACAGTCTTAGGCAGAAGATGGATTAAAAACTCATTTTGAATACTTCCAGTAACAACACTGAACATGGCAGATATTCACATATGGACCACTAACAAGCCATGTTTAAGACCTTCAGTATGACAGCAACTTAAACACCTTTCCAGCTCAGCTGAATACCCACATTCTGCCTCTAAAATGTCAACCTGCAGTTGTACAGCTCCTCAAGGACAAGGACACGAGGCTTTTAACATGTAGGAGCTCTGAAGAAGACTCTCTCCCTGAGCTAAACTCGCTCAAGAAGTAAACTGGCTCAAAGCTAAAACCATTTAAGAATAGATTGGCTTAAATACACAGCACCAGGTATCACTTCTTCTTGTAAAAAACTGGGAAATTCCAGTATATGATTTAATGCCTACACGGAAAATTACACAAGTTATGTCATATGAACCAGAGTTATCTAAACAATTGTAAATATAATGAAAAGATGAAATATGCTAAGGATGTTTATCTTCTGCGTCATTTCTGTAATTAGCATATTTGGTTAACAGGGCTAATACATGAAACTGGTGCGTAATTCACTAATGGAAAAAGAGCGGTTTTATTATTCACATAATCGGGTAGGCATTTTGCACCTAAATGGGGTGTGTTAAAAGCGAGGGGATTTTTTTTTTGTTGCTGTTTTACTGGTGGTCGCTCAGGCTGTGCCTCGGTCACAGTCCTGTCACCTCAAAGGCCTCTGTCACCCAGGGGGGCCGGGGGGGACAGGCAAAGGGGGGCAGCTCTCACCGCGCTGACCCTGGCCCAAGCGCAGCACAATTTTCATATATATTAATTAAAAACCACCTCTTATTTTCACCCTTTAAATCTTGGGGGAAAAAGAACACCAAAAAAGGAAAAAATAAAGCAGCAAACACATCAGTAATTCCAGGCAACACGAGTGCGACAAAGAAGCCATTTTTGACAAGGGAAGACCACCCCTCTCCCCATCCCCCCCACCCCACCCCT
>VXBW01002106.1:84302-126023 GCA_013400375.1 Thinocorus orbignyianus | reverse complement strand
TCACGGGGCCGCGCTGGCGGCGCCCCCTGGCGGCCCGGCCCCCTCACGGCAGAGAGGCGGTGCCACGCTGCCGCCATAGCGCAGGGGGGAGGGCCGCCGCTTCGCAGACCGGAGACAGCGAGTTTGAACCCCGCGCCGCGGAGAGGAGCAGCACCGTTCTGTCCCTCCCTCCCTGGGGTGCTCTGGGGTCAGCTCGTCTGCCTCTGGGGGTAGAAAGCACTCAGCCTCCACTGAAAACACCTTTGCCAGGGCAGCTCCTAATTGACAGGAGTATCATTATGGCCACAGTGTGATACTGGTAACAGTGTAGGCATCGCAGGATGTATGTACATCTGAAAAAGGAGCAGAAAGTTTTGCAACAGAGCTCTTGTTCCCTCTCTCCCTTGGGTAAAAAAATTCTTAACACCGTCTCCCCATTCCTTCTTAGGATCTGGAATTCCTTCAGGGGGACATGCCACTTACTCACATCTTGCCCTAGAGAAAGCTGGTGATGTCTTCTTCACTGCCAAAGGTGGAGAGAGCCTGCAGTAAGCTGTTCTCCAGCCATTTCCAAGGCTTTGTGATCTCTACATCAGGCAAATGAAAAATCTTCCTGCACAGCCCCATAGGACCCACTGCACCTGGCATTAACTAAGACGTTATTTAAATGTTCCCTCCCATTTTACACGCAGTAATTTGTGGGAGGTGTCCCTGCCCAAGGCAGGAGGGTTGGAACTAGATGATTTTTGAGGTCCCTTCCAACCCAAAATATTTTATGATTTTGTGATTTATTGCCGTGGAGCTTTGTAGATTTACAGCCCCCTGCTCCCCCGCAGCAGGGACATGTCCAGCTCTCCTGCCCAGGCTGGCGATGCTTTCACCTCCCCTTTGGGCAGATGGGAATTCTTTTCCCTTTTTTGCAGTGAAGCACATGCACCACTGGGTACCACTTGGTGAGCCTGCACTGGGATGGGATGTAGGTCCATTTTGGTCCTTGTTTTGTAGCTCTGAAGCCCACACAGGGCTTGTGATCAAGTCCAAGGACATTCTTTGCAACAGAGAAGAGCAGGAGATGTAGTTCCTTCTCAGCTCTTGGCCGCGGAGCAGCTTCCCAGTGATTTAGTGAATAGTTGTTCTTGTTTGAATAACCATTAGAGGCTCCCCCTGCAAAGACTGAAAGTGTTACAACAGCAGAAAACATTGACATCTACTGTCTCTGTGCTTATTGCCCAGCTCGCAGGGAGGCGGGAATGCCGTGTTTTCTTTAGGCTGTAAATCCCTTAACCCTGGGATGATCTATCTTCTGTGTTAGTGCAGCGCCCTAATCCCAAGCTGGAGCCTTTGTACACTACTGTAATATAAATATTTATTAGCTTGCTGAGCTTTCACGGCTCTGCCTCCATCCTGATGCCACGGCTGTGCTCGGGAGCAGCACGCTGGGTTCTGAATCATGGAATCATCAGAGTTGTAAGGGACCTCTAGAGATCATCCCATCCAACTCCCCTGCTAAAGCAGGGTTGCCCAGAGCACATCACTCAGGGCTGCATCCAGGAGGGGCTTGAAGGTCTCCAGACAAGGGGACTCCACACCCTCCCTGGGCAGCCTCTGTCAGGGCTCTGTCACCCTCACCGTAAAGTTTTTCCTCGTATTCTAATGGAATTCCCTATGTTCCAGCTTGTGCCCATTGCCCCTCAGCCCTGAAGGCTGGATGTGCTGTGGGAAGGGTTCAGAGAGATGCCGAAAGGCCCTCCCCTGTGTTCCTCTCTGCTCCTTCTCACTAGGTGCTATCTTTCAGGTGGCAAATGCTGTGGGAAAGTGGATTAGTGTCTCATGTATATTCATAAGCCACTTTGAACCATGCAGCCTGTAATGGCTTGAGATTTCTCAGCACCAGTACAGCAAAATGAAACAATATTTACTGCAGAGTGGGAAAAGTCCTCTCTGAAAATGAATCCTTTGACAATGTTGTTCCACATTGTCCTCTGAGATATAGATATAAGAAATACTGGAGGGACTGGAGTCACTCGGCGATGCTCTTATCCTCCTGTATTTTGAGAGACACCAAGCTCACAAACTCCTTATTTTTAAATTGCTTTTTATTGAAATGTAAATACATTAGCAAACCCTAACTAATCGGTATACACTACTAACATACCGGCATATACCACGGAACTACAATACAGTGTTATACTTACACCAAAACATGTCAAGAAGTTCTGCTGCTGTCAAGCTACAATTTCACAAGGGCTGGAAAGATCTGATTGTCGGGAGGGCACCGAAACCGCCCCCACCCCCGTGTCCCCACAGCATCCCTGTCCTTTGGCCAGACCCCTGGGAGCTGCTGCCACGTTTTAGGTGACGTGGTCACACCACTGTGGCCCACTATGCAGCAAGCCAGCTGAAACAGGCTTTTTATTTCACACGCATGGGAATTGGGGTGCTTTTTTTGGGTTGTTCGCTGCAGTCTCCCAAGGCCAAAGGCTGGGGGTGTCCCCTCTCCGCTGGGATAAAAGGATCCCACTTGGGTGGATGCTGTGCATAGTTAGCCGTGGCCTCGAGCAGGTGATCCCAAATAGGCACAGTCCTACAGAGAATATTTTACTATTTGACATCTTCTCACAAACTGCAGCAGGGCTGACCGGGTGAGCAGAAGTGCGATGCTGTCACTCAGTTTGCTCAGAAAGGTTATTCCCCCTTTATAGGACCAGCGCGACAGATCTCACCCACACTGGGAACTAAATCCAGACACAGGGGATGGAAAAAGTCTACCTGCTGATATGGTGACAACCAAGAAGGCTTTTTTTTTTTTTAAATGTAGCACCTTCCAGTGCAAGCACAAAGCGAGCCCACAGCCAGGGGACAGGCTTCGATGCTGCCAATGTGGGAACCTCACACATCTGCAAAGAGGAGCTTTGCTTTAACAGCCCCCAAACACCTTGTTAAACTTCCCTGGTTTGAGAGCAGCAAAGAGCATCAACCTTATTTCCAAGCCCAGACTTTCCTGTGCTGGAGCATGGGAGGGTTGCCCTGGTTGTTTTCTGCAAGACAGCCCCACTCTCCCACCCCAAACGCAGCCCAGGTATGAGCAAAGGCTGTGGACAGATACAGCCTTTGCTGCCCTGGACAGCCAGAGGGTGTTACAGACCCACCACGATAGATGGAAAGCAATTCTAGGGATCAGATGCTGTTCCCACAATCCAGCAGAGCCGCTCCATTGGGAATCAGCAGCTCTTGGCCCCCTGAGGGGTTCGGGCAGCTGAAGACTGAGTTGGAGCCATCAAAGGACGCAACTCCCAGCAGAGGATGTGGGAAGAGGCAAAGGAAAAAAAATAGGCAAACGATGCTGCTAATGCACACAGCTGAGCTCAGGGCAAAGGTTAAAAACTTTCTTTCTCCTAAGGGTTTCAGCCACAGTGAGCTGCGGGTGGACGGAAGCAGGGAAGGGAATAGCTCGTGCCTGGCAGGAGCGAGGGAGACTCCACGTGTGTGTCCAGCAGATTTTTGGACTGCAAAACCCATCCCAGGTGTATGTGACCAGCTCATGTTATACCTCAGCCTTGTGATGAAATCACTCAGAGTAGCTTCAACTTTCAATAAAAGCCTATGTACTTCTTACTTTGCAGAAATATTAATACTTAATTATAAACTCTTTAGGGAAGGGACTATTTTTGGGCAACACCTTATACCACAGTGCCTCCAGGCCCAAAGGCCCTGGGACAGTGTTGCCATAAAAAGAATAAACATTCAGACATTATTGCACAACCTACACATCCATTTCAGTTCATCCGGGCATCTCCATGAGGGCAGTGTGCTAAGGGGCAAAAGGATGCTCCCTGCAGGGATCCACACACCCAGCATCCCACAACAGCCTATTCTGGCCAAAAATGACCCACCGGGAACCTCAGTGCTCCCACAGACCTGGATACTGGTTTGGAGTGATGGATTCCCTGCGAGGGGCTGTCTGAGGGCACGGTGAGGGGGAAGATGCTGGAGGCCGGGTGGGTGGCAGTGCCCGCACAACGAGGACCTTCACCTGGCTCTCGGGAGGAGGAAAAAAACTGATAATAATCAATGAGGAGAAAGGGCAGAGATTAACTGCAGAGAATTTAGAGTGTTTGAGAACGTTAGAGGCTTTTAAAAAGAGTAGGTGAACGAAACGATCGAACAACTGACATAGATGAAAAGGTGTGGATTAGTGCTGCTTGGCCAAGGCTCATGTGCACAGCTTTCACCCCCCCAAAAAGCACTCCCCAAGCACCAGGGAAACCTGACGGGCCCCTGAGAGGTTGGGGTTTTGGTCAACGGGTCAGGCCATCGCTAATGGGGGGGTCACAGCTCTGCACCAGGAGCACAACCCCATCCCCATTTCTGGTCACTGCATTCCACAAGGAAGGGGAAGTGTTACCACTTTTTCCTCTTGGTTATTTCAAATACATTGGACAAAAAGCAGAAACGTGCACCAACCCCCAGAAGTAACAGTCTGCCTTTCTCCTGATCTCCCCACAATCCGGTTAATTGGAGCATCTTTCCCTCTCAGCCCCTGCCCTGCTCAGCGGTTTCCAGCCCTGCCTGGAGAACACTTGGGGCAGAACCCTGTGCTGCAGCGTGTCTAGTGGGGAAGGGGGAAAAAAGTGAAGATATCCTTAAATACAACATCACATATGCAAGCTGTCACAGCACAGCATGTGCTCTTCTGTACGGCTCGGGTGGCAAAATTAGATCACGTACGGATGCGTAACACGGGGTAAAAAAGGTGCGAAAGCTTCACCTGTGAAGTTCAAGGTGTTTCCTGGGGTCCTGGCCCTGAGCTCCCCCTGTCCTCCCCTCCCTGCCCTGCTGTGCCCTGGTGCGTGTGGTGCCCTGCTACTTTCTTCCTTGTAAAAACCAGATGATTATTAGCTAAGTAAAAAAATTACAATTTTTTAACAATCAAGTCAACTCACTCCCCTGTAACTGGGCTGCACAGCTGCCTGAACTGCAGCTCAACCCCGGTGCCTTCATCCTTCAGCTCATGACCTGTAAAACTGCAGCATTATCTCAAGTCTAAATTGGGCTAAATGAGCCCTGGAGCCTCAGCGTGACCCTTGCCTCCCGCAGACCTCCCTCTGCTTTTCAGTTGGTGTTAAAGCTCTTGCCTCTCCCAAGCCTTTGCACTATTTTACACAAGCATGTTTAAAGAAAACAGAAGATGTGTAGAAGTCTCATAACACAGTCCTAAGCACATTTATTTAACTATTTTCCCGTTGTTCTTTGGCTTATGTAGGCTATCTGGCTATTCCTATAGCATCCTCAGGTGCCAAGGCAAGCATCCTAGAAGCAAGGGGACAGTGCAAACAGATACCAAGATACCAACACACAAGCTCACCGGAGGGAGTAGTCATCAGTGTCATTAAGTAAACTTTCACATGCTTCAAATCTAATACTTAATGTTAGTATTATAGGTAAAAAGCACACTTACAATCTGTTTTTTCTTGGTTTTACTGGCAATTATCCTCTAAGAACACAAGCAAACCTTGATTTTACAAATGTCTTATGGGAACATGCAAATCTTTCAGAGAATGGGAGACTGGGAAAGAGAAGGTGAAGTGCTAGGGTTTAAATAGTTTAGGGAAACACTTGGAGATAAAAGCTTTTCTTTTTTTTTTATATGTAGAAGTCATAAAATTAATGTTTTCCATTAAAAAGCACTTTTTTTTTTAACCTTAAAAATGACTTTCCAACTTACTGGCACTTACAGTTCTTGGTTGATTGCAGTAAATCTTACTTCTATGAAATGATTCAACCATATACAGCACCACTGCAGCAGAACAAGAACAACGATGCTCATCAAGCTTCTTTTTTTTAATATACTGATTAATATTAAAAGGAAAATCTGAAACTTACCAGCACAGCCCAGAAAAAACACCCCTGTTGCTGTGGTGCCTCCTGCCCATCCTAAATATGACTAAATAGAAGAATGCCTGCTATGGCACGTCCCAGCAGGCACGTGGGGATCAATTGCTGGAACTAGCTTTTAATTTTTCCAGTGTTGCAAGATTTTCTGAATCCAAGATGTCAGTTGTAACCGTCAACTCCCTTATCCAAAATACTACAGCATGAATCCATCTTTATATCACTCTGCCAGACCCCGATCTCCACAACCAGAGGCACACCTTCTGTCTCCCCTGCTTAAAACCAAGATGTTAGGTTAGGAATAAGGAGATTTAACAAAATATAAATAGCATTATTTATCATTTTGTCTTCAGGGGCTTTGTACTTTCTAGTATTTCTTCTAATTTCCATGCCTTTCCTAGTGTTTCTGCATGCTCTGGAGCACAGCTGGTGCAAACACTCTCATCTGGAACTGAAAAACCATCAGTTCTGGGTGCGTGCCGAAACCATGCCCTGGTGACATTCCCGGTGGCCTTGGGGCAAATCCCTCTGTTGGGTTGAGACAGCCCCTGTAAGAGGGATTTGCTGGGAGCATCCATGCTCTGATGGGCTCTCCCACCCAAAAACCTGGTGTGGGTGGCCAGGGCGTGCGGCACAGAGCAGTTTGTCGGCTGCTCGCTGGAGACACCCAGACATTTTTATATTCAACCACCAACACCCAGCTGTTTGGCGGTTTATTATAACCCAACTGCCCACCACAGAAGAAAACACACCCTACAACATGCTTGAGAGGCGGTGATTTTGTCTTTTTTTTTTTTTAATTTCTCTCAGCTGTTTTGTTTTCGGAAGTCCCCTGCTCTCCCCGGCCTGCCTGTTGGCATCTCGGCAGATGGAATTATGAAAACAGGGGTTGCTCAACCAAGCCCTTCTGCCACCCCCGAGCCCTGTACTGGCCCTGTAGGAGCTATGCCTTGGCTCGTCGGTGCTGCGGGCAGCTGCCCAGCTTTGCACATCCCCAAGGAGAGGAAGGATGCTGACCATGACCTGCCGCCCCTCAAACTGCCGGCTGGCATTTTCTGTGACCTTCCCTTCTGCTTTGTAGGAGTAACAGGGTGTTAAAATCGTGCTCTTTAAAAAAATCAGGGGCTTCAGCGTATTTCTAGAGTGAGCTGAATGACCATAAAAGCGCATTCGGCAAATATAAATGTGGGCATTATAAGAAAGGCCTCCCTACAACTTCACACCACCCACTCCTGAATTATCAGATTAAATAAAGCTGACGCATGGCAACAAAAGTCAAAGCATGCTCGGCAAAGAGGATCGTTTCCTCGTTTCACAGAGCTGGGTTTTTTCTTTTTCTCTTAAACATCCCTGTTAAAGAGACAGCCAAACCATGCTTCAGGTAAGGATATATGTAAGCAGACCGCTATACAATTAAAAAACATAACAAAGGAAGGGAAATTCCCCTGCTTGTAGCAAAAGCGGATGAAATTAAAGCATGGCAGGGTATGTCTTACCTTTCTTTTTGGCTTAACTGATTTCTCAAGATTCCTATAGAGGGGGTGAAGCTTTGTTTCACATGACAAGGACACAAATGCATTTCTACACCTACAGTAACTCAGACCGCAATGGGGCAAAAATCCAAACACTCATTAAACAGCTACGCATTGTCCGGTAGGAAAAGGTGGAGCAGAAGCACTCGCTCCTCCATGTCTGCTCATCTGAGGAACGCTGTGGAGATGGCTTCACTCCAGAGGCTCCTCTCTCGCTCCCCATTTCTGCATTGCTCTTTCAGAAGCTTGCAAGCATTATTCATTTCCCTGCTGCTTTTGCCACACGCCAGTAAAAACCTGATTTTTTTCCCACAGAGCGTCAAAGCGGTTGCTAGTTTCCTTTCTTCTTCTGCTTTCTGCATTCCCTTTACTGATGTCTGTAGGAAAGGGCACAGCTCAGAGCATGTGTTTGTTATTTAACTGTTGCAGAGCTCAATGGGAGAACGGGATAAGAAGCTTACCTCTTTTCTTCTCTCTAATGCCAACATGCTGGCTTTTAAAAAACTTCAGTGAAAAAATCGGTGGATTTCTTAACCCCCCCAAGCCCCCTCCCCCCAAAAAAGTTAAGTGAGAAAGAAAGCTAATTAGATTCCTGCATATTTCAAAAAGTCTAATGGTTTTCAGGTAGATCAAGTGCTGGTTCTGTGAATGTCCTCTCTATAGAAAGAGACTCACTGGACTTGAGCACGCGGAAGGACCAAAAGTATATTCTGTGTTTTCCTGCTTCAATCGAATTGGGAGAAAAAAACCAACAAGGATCAAGTCCCTCAAAATCTTTCTGCAAATGCAGGTCCTCTCTGCAGCTTTAACATCAGACTGGCTCGCTATTGCCCGGGGTTACGTGGGTTGTAGGAAACTCAATGCACTTATAAAGGTCCCTTTCAGAAGGGGCAATTTCACAGTAAGGTTATGGATTGACCGAGATATACGAGTGCTTTTACCAGTCACTGGCCATCTCCTCTACAACCAGTTCCCTTTCTGACACTGCCCAACCGCCTGGGCAATTAAAAATCTGGAAACTGCAGATGCCTGTGTAAGAGACGCATTTGCAGCTACAACACAAACTCTTCGGACCACCGTAAAACCTCTTCTGCGCTGCCGCGGCTGGGCCGACACAGCTCCCCATGCTGTTGTTACTCAGCAGCTTCCATCAGACAACCTTGCTTGCCCGCAACTCTTTCTCAGCTCAAAGATGCCACCCTCTGAAACCACCACAGCTGGTCTTCCGTCTTTGCAATCGAGAAGGCGGGTTCGTGTTCTGGAAAAAGCAGCTCTTCTTCAGACAAAGGAGATCCATGGAAAGAGTACACAACAATAGGAATGAGAAATGAAAAAAACGGAAAGAGGGCCAGGAAGGAGCATGGATTCCTTTCAGGTCTTGTTCTCATCATACATGTCCAAGGCAGGCTCAATGGCTGAGAACTCGCTCTCGTAGACCAGGCTTCGAGGGGACAGAGAGTTGCGATGAAAGAAGTGACTGCCTACAAGAGGTAGAACAAAACCTCATTAGGAACTCATGCCAACAAGGTAAGAACTGAGCAAAGCATCCTCACACGCGGCTGCCAACCACAACACATGGAAAAAATAGCCACCCTTTAACACAAATGAGTTACAGCCATATGAAATAGTTCCCCTAAATAGTTTGTGCACTCCTGTGCCAGTTCAAAGCAACAGCTTTTCATACGCCTGAACAATCCCACCTCAAACGGTTCTTTCAGGTAAAACAGGTCAAGTCCGAGCACGGCTGGGGCAGGCTGGAGTTTCACACTGTGCTTGCTGTTGATTTACAGCCTTGTGAAGAAGGCACGAGTTTCCTCAAGAAACCCAGAAACCTTCAGTAGGAGCTCAGCCCCCCACCAGCACAAAGCACTCCAGCATGGGGTGGAAAGGAACGAGAAGACAGAGCGAGGACGTCACAAAGGATCATCCAGCTGATGCTGCTGAGAGTCTGACCTCCTCCAGAGCTCAGCAACCTCCATCCACCCAGAGTCACCTTCTAGGAATAGGCACCCACGTATTTCTTTACACAGTACCCAAGGAGACCCAACCCTCTTCTCCAACAACTGGCGATACCCAAAGCAAGCACCAGGTGGTTGTTGATAGAGCAGGGAATGGAAGTTCATCTATTTTTTTTTTCCTCTCGGCAGGAATTAAACCTGCCATTCCCATGGCTCTCCAAATCCACAGATGTGTTTTGCAAGGAGCCCATCCCTGCTGGTGTACAAATGGTTCTCTCTGAAAGCATCTATCAGATCAGGCCCTTGGCCAAAGCATTTCATTACTGGGTTTCTTGATCCCAGGGGGGATTAGCTGGGAGCAAGGCTGCTTAGATTACAGTACGCCAGGCAGCCACATGAGCCAAACTGAAGGCAATTGAAAAGCTTCCAAGTTCATCAAGAAGGCACTCAGCAAACCAAGGTGCCTCTGATTTCAGGCACCAGTGGAGCAAGATCCTTATGGGATCACAGTTTTAGCCCCGGCAAAATTTAGGTGCTTAAATCCTCCTTTCTTTGCCAAATTTGGAGTCCGGCCTACGTCATGCTGAAATTAAGAGCTTACATGTAAGATCTAACAGAAAAAGAGTTCAGCTGCTACTGCCCAAAACATCTTCTCTCCTTCCCCACTTGCCCCAAAGACCGAGATTCAGAAAAGAAAAAGTTGTCCTATTTTGAGTTAAAAATAAAATGTAAGAGTTACAATCAAATACGTAGAATTGTTGAAAGAGTAAAAGCCGGTACACACACACTCCACCATTCGCACCGAGAAGGGAAGTTCTCATAACTACAGGATCAAAAATGAATCAATTTGTTTAACTGAAACAAGAGTGAAATCAGAGCTATGTTGCATAGGAGCGAATTGCCCATCCTGCCAGGAGCACATACCCAGGTACTTGGAAGAATTGCAGTGTTGGAACATGCTTTGCAGTAGTAGTCAGTAGAGGATGACGAACACCCAAATGTATAGGTTTCTGAACCTGATGAACCTTCTCCCAAATTTATAGACGAAAAAAAGACCACCACAACTTAGAAAAATATTGATTTTTTGAGGGAACATAAACTTGGAACTATGATTTCCAGCTGATCACAGTACGTATCAATCAAAAAAACTCCAAACCCCTGAATCCATTTTGAAATTATACCAGATAAAATCAATTTCAAGATTATTCTGCAATTTGTGCTATGGGTCAGGATCCTTTAATTTTTATGACTGAGTCCCAGCTTGCAGCTGAAATAAGCCATGGACATTTCACCCGCTGAAACATTAGCAGCAGCAAACGCTGAAACGAAACAAAGGGGGTTCTAAAAGCTCGGTGTTGCTGTTGTTTTTCTCAGGCAAAACCAAACAAGGGATTAGGAAGCAGACAGCCCAGGCAGTCATTTCCTCCGTGTGCGCCCAGGCTCCCGCTCCAGTAGATTCAAGGCAGAGATTTAATCAGGAGGCAGACAGGTCATCTGACAACAAATTTTTAAAATTAATCTGGAAAAAGGCACCATGTATCCATCACCTCTATAATTCTTTACTGTGATGTTTTCTTGCTTCTTAGGGGGAAAAAAAAATAAATTTAAGGCACTCACTTCCAAGGAGGCTGGCTGCATGTTTCCTTACGGATCCAAATCTCTTGGCTTTCATACCACTTTTTTGGGACACTTTGTTCACTCTTCTCCTAAATGTCTCCCTCCTCTAGTGTTCAGAGCAGTCTGCCCCGTGCTGAAAGTCCTGCTGCTGGGTGTTTTTCAACGCTCCATCCTCAGGGTGCTCTAATGACCGAGTCTGTATAGCTGCCCACAATCTACCAGCACAGAGTGTGAGCGAGCAGGGCACAGTGACCCAGCTCCCATCATCTCCATGTAGAAAACTGCCAGTGCTTGTTTTAAAACGTGGCATTGGTCCAGTTGATAAATTTACTCAATAAATGTATTTTAAGGACAAGTAGAAATATCCGCTGTTCCAAATCCAGTTTATGAATCTGTCCTTCCTATTTTGCACTTAACTAAGAAAGATCAAGATTGATCCTTTAGGTATAGAAGCGAACAGGAACTCTTGTGTTTTTGAATACATGAAAATGAGTCCTTCAGCGCTCTCTGCCGCTATTCTTCCTTATGCACTTACAAAGAACTTTGCAGATAACTTGTATCAAGACTGAAAATAAACACAATACGTTTGGAATTGATCTTCATACCCACCATAGGATGCCACAGAAGCAGGCATAGCAACAAGGCCAAAAAAATCAAGACAGCATCACTATAGCACTGCAGGTGCATCAGTGACCATCACCTAGTGTTTCCCTTTCCATCTGGAAGTCTGTCAACGCCCTCGGTCATTAATCAGAGCCACCTACTGCCACAAGCTGCAGTCCCTCCACAGCTCCTCTGTCACAAGGCTTCTTAACAAGGAAATCTGATCAGAGCACTCCCTATCTCAAGACAACCTGGTTTAGGCACCCTCCTGGTTAAGGAACAGAGCAGGATTTATTTCCTAGAGCATCCTTTCTTCCTAGGCAGGGGTTCACCAAGGCATGGAACTGTATAATAGGGTATATACCCCGCTATTTACCCTTCTGCCAGCCCAGTCCCACAGCCTTTTCAGCATCTGGGAAGAGGGACCAGCTCTTCTCCTTTTGCGGTTATAATTATGCATAGGAGAATAACAGCACTCATCTTTTACATATGGCTATCTAAAAGCACGTCAGGCAACAAAAACTTTGGTGATTTCCTTCTTGTGTCTACCCAGAGTCAAAAAAACCCAGTTTCTGGGATGGTGCAGAGTCTATCTCTGAATAGATTTATTTCATTAACAGAATGAACTTACATCGCTAGCCTGACCTATAATTAACCTAGAAGGCACTGTCTGTATTTTTATTAACACTTTATCAAGACAATTGTTAGAGGCTCAAAAGAAAGATTAAAAGAAGATGGCCCTGAGTTATTTAAATCCTCTACAGAGGGGAACGCATGAAGCCCTGTCAACCATCCTGTTCTCAATATCACCCGACTTCTGCTGTTGCTGCTCAGCAGAAGAAACACAAACTGGAATGGGTGAGGCCGCCCCTGCCCATCCCTCCCCACAGCAGTAAAAAGCACTATTGGGTTTTTGTTGCAGGAGACAAGCACAAACTGACCCATTTTACTGTTGCTCTTGAAAGATGGGTAAAAATCCACAACTCACCACACCATCACCCTTTCGGTTTCATAGCCCGTACCCCAAATCACGCTCTAACCACATTCCTCCACTTTTGGCACCACTTGACAAACGCTGGATTTCACAAGAAGACAGTCCTTCTACATGGTATTTTTAGGGTTTTTTTTACTTCATGCGTAAGTCCAGTGAGGTTTTCCAGACTTTCAAATCGTACTTAACTGCTCTATTGATTGTTTTCAAGTTTCTTTCAAAATTTCACAAGGACACACTGAAGAATAATTCTATTAAATGTACTGAAGTTATTGCATACTTCATTTCTTATTATAAAAGCTGCCTTCTCAGCTGAAGCCTGCCGGACAGATAAGAATTAAGAAACTATTTTAATGTAGACCCTGGATGTGTTCCTAAATTCTAAAAGTGCCTATACATAAAAATAAAATTAAATTAAATCCTCTGTTTCCCAAGTACATAAAAAAATTAAATCTTACAGTAAAATTGGTTCTCTCTATTCATTTAATTAAATTAGAAAGCATCAGGTTTCAAATGTCTACATCTTGATGCAAGAACAACAAAAACAAACGCACGCAGGATAGGTTTTAACTTCTATCAATTATATTTTCCTTGCTGATTTGTTACCTCCATTGACCCATCTCATTAACTCCAGCATTAGCATTTGGCTGCGAGACAGAGCCGCATGTTTTGCCAGGCCGTTGTGAAATCACTCTTGCACTGCTTGCATAAGGAAACACACGTGAAACAGTCCGAGCGAGGGCAGCGATGAGAGATGTTTTTTTTCCCTTCCCTCTGCCTCCTCCTCAGTGAAAAAGCCACGGCAAGAAGGGACGTGTCTGCACAGAGCTTCCACCTTACAGTTATGCACCGTTATCAATCTTGCTTTATCTCTGAACCAAACTGAACCCCTTTCACTAATAGGAGAAGAGGCTTCACAGACAGCGGTGGTGGAAAAGGCCACCTTTTCACTTGATGTTGGGAAGGAAGAAGTGGTTTAGAGTCACTTGGGTTTTTATCAGAAGGAAGGGTGGGGTGAAAGCGAAACAAGGAAAGTGTTTATGAGCTCTGCGTCCAGAACACAGAGTTGCAAACCTTCAGCAGCGACTGACCTGAAGACAAAAACCATCCTGCACTCCTGTAACACTCTGTCTCTCTGAGAGGAGAACTGGAGAAAATGTTCTTATTTCAAACTAATTCTCAGCTGGAGTCAAGGTAAGCCCATTATATAGTAGGATACAGCTTTTTTCCTTAACCAGTCGGTACGGAGCAATTGCCAAGAACACTCTTGTCACTCCAGCGCTGGGTGGCATCGTAACAATGGCACCATCTGAGATTTCCACTTGTCAGCTTATGTCCCCAAAACAAAATGAGAAGAATACAGATCTCTGAAGATGAAATAATTCAAAGGAAATAAAGCCTTTACAAAAGGCTGTCAAGACTTAGGGACTAACACAGTAAAGTCCAAGAAAGATTCTCACACAGTAAGATTTCATAATTAAAGTTTTTTTTTTATTTCTTCACTTTTCCCTTAATACAAAGCTTTGGCATCAGCAAATTTTATGAAAAAATAGAATGTACTAGGTAATTGCTCGTGCTGCATGATCGATAAATGATGCATAAAAATAGGTGTCTCTCTCCAAGGCAATCGTCCGGAAAGCGTTTCTTCAATACCATTCTGCTCTGTGGGGCAGAAAAAAAAAAAGAACAAAATATTTATACTAAGGTTAATACCGCCAATAGGAAAAAAAAAAAAAAACCTGTAAAAGTCAGTGAGAAATGACTAATTGTACAAGGCCAGAGCATTAAAAGAGGTCTGCACTCCTTACATCACTCCTACAGCAGCAGTAAAACAAGACAGGTCAGCCAGGGGTTTAAGCACTTCTGAACTTCTGAGGAAACTCCATCTGCTACTGAAAAGCTTCTCTAAGTGCAAGCCAACGTGTGGGCTTTTTGGATCTCAAAACACAGTTATACAGTAATTTCTGACCGTTCCCCAAGAAGCAAAGCAAAACATGCTTCTTATGTTCCTTTAAATCACTACCTAAACCTTTTAACAGTAATAGTGCATGAATACTATGAGAACAAGAGAAAGAAGCTGGTTTCTTATCACTTAGACAATCTTTACTTATCAGGAACTATTTAAAAATGTGTATGTCTGGGTATATATACATACACAACAACATATCTACACAGTTAGATACATATATACATGCACCTCCAGAACTATTGCTCTAAATAAATATGTTTAATCTGTGGGAAGGACATAGGGGAGAAAAAAAAAAAAGATCAGGATGTGTTTTTAAGCGAGTTTTCACATAGAATATTTGGCACCTTTTACTTGCATCAGCATATTACGTGGCCTCATTCCTGCTACTGTTGTTTTCTGATAAGAAAACCCCCTCAGTTTCCTCTTGAAACACTCCCATAAAAAATGTAGCCTATGCCAGTGTTGCTTTTTACAAGGGAGAAGAGCCTAAAAAGCAGGTATGCTGTTATGACATTTGATGGAAATCACAGCGAGAGGGAGCTGCCATGTATTTGGCATGATACTCAACAGCAGGCATGCTTTGTCTGGCACTGGGGAACATAAGGTGTCAATGAAACAATAAACCTAAGAATCAGTGTCATACACACACATTTTAAACTCTCTGAAATTAGTCGAATGGAGCAGCACTTGTGGAGGCTGCCTAGATCCCCAAGGATTCAGTCAGAAAAGCTGCTGAGGTGAAAGGCTATGGGAAGATACCTCGGTTACCCAAATACATCATTTTTGACAGCTCTGGTTTCTGCAGCTGCTGGTTTTCTTACATCTGCCCCAAAGTACACGCTTATATATGCTCACATTTTCATTCCTATTGCTGGGGAAAGGAGCTCTCCTTCCAACCGCATGCCCTTTGTTTGGACTAAGGGAACATCACTGTGAAAACACTCCTCTGGAGGCCCAAACTGTCTGCCAATGTGAAGGAACTTGCCCTTTCAGTAAAAATAGACCCGGATCCCACTGAGCAAAAGACAACAAAAAGCAGAGTTGCAAGGCAAGGCAGAAATGGGACTGCTATCAGTGCCCACATCTGGATGATACCATATGGGCTTCAGTTCTTTTGTCTTCTTCCTAATGATGTGGAAATGCCCAGAAATGTAGACATTCCAGTTTCACAACTCGTCTTGCTCCATGCTTTCCCAAGCTATTTTTCAGTGCAGATTAACTATGCTGAGCTACAGCTCTGCTGCCAGCCTGCTGATTGATAGATGCAACATCAAGATTTTGACAAACAGAAAAAACAGAAAAGTATTAACTCCAGAGACTATATAGGGCTATTCAAAGTTCTAAAACTTCTTCATTAAGCCCTTTCAGAACTCGCCTCCAAAAGGAAGAGGAAGAGGAAAGGAAAATTTGCAAATTAGTGGTAATCAAAGGTTCCTGATGACCAAAACCTCCAAGAACTCATTGTAGACCCCCCCAAGATTAGTTTGTCTAAGGTTAGTTTGTCTAATTTTAGAAGTGCCTAAAATTTTACACTAGAGACTATTTAGACATGCTTCCATCTTCTTGAGAAGGCCACTTCCACTTTCCAGAAAGCAATAAATGTCAAAAAAGTGCTTCTTTCTCTTATCTCAAAACAAAACAAAACTCAAACAGAAGAAGAAAAGGAAGATGTATTTATAAAGCTACATTCCCAGGCTACAGAGAGACTGGCCTTTGAATCTCACCCACTTTTGGTAAGAGATCAACACATTTAATGGACACTCAGCTGGATCAAGACGTTCAGAGACAAAGAAAGATGTTGGCACTTGCCCTCCCCAAATAAATAAATTATGATTAAACATATGTCATGAGCTCAGATGTTCCATACACCTAAAATGAAAATAGCTAGATGTACCTAGTTAATGTATCTATCTGCAGAATGGATTTATATTTGCCCCCACAGAGAACTATAAAAAAAGACTCAAAGTCATATGGTAGAGTCATTTCTTGTCCATCCCCTCTGGAGGCAGGAATTGGGGTGCCTATAAATGAAAGCACGGATGTATTTAAGCACTCCTTTGGCTGCAATTCTTAAGCATACTAAAATGAGAGGTCAGAAGACTGGTCTGCTCTCATCACTTCAGATGAAACACAGAGAAACTGTGTTCATTGCTTTCATCTCTCCCTCTCCTAAGAGCAAGAAGGTCATTTTCTATTTACATAGGTTTTTTGATTAGCCAAAAGTGTGGCAACTAGAAATGCAGATTATTTTTTTTCCAAGATGAAGTTGACTAAGAAATTGAGGTGAAAACTGTCAAAGATAACTAATGGTAGTGATTTCTGGCTCTGCCAGGCGCATTGTGAATATGGGAATTTAATGGCAGAAATCTACTCTTTACATAGACCATTAATCAAAAGCCAAATATAAATATTCACTCTTTCCCTCCCTCCCCTTCCATATCTGTCCTTGGCAAGGAGATTTCCTCAAACAATCCAGTTAAACATAAATTAAGAGGGACTTTAGATGTTACCCTGGAACCTACTGTTAACAGAGACTTACATTTGAGAAAAGCAGAGAAGGCATTTGACACCTTGAAAACAGCATTTTTTGCCCTTCTCTATTCTCTCATTATTTGTTCCCAACATTGTTCATGACACACACCCACTACAAATACATAAAAACATCTGAATATTTACTTACTCATTAGCATTCAAGCTAGCTGTGGCTTTGATGATCATGTAGCAGAGTGTAAGGGCACTGAGGAGGCCAAAACTGGCAATAATAAACCATTCTTCTGTTGACAAAGGAAAGGGAGGAAATCACTCGTGGGAGAAGGCTTATGTCAAAGCGATGCCATTATTTCCCTCAAACACCACTGGTGGAAGGCAAGAGGCTTCTAAGCCATGACTGGCCCCAGGAGGTGAAGCAGAAGGAGGTTAGCCACAGAGTTACTGACTGGAGAAGGCTAGCAAAGAAGAAGTGGAGAGAGGTGTGGAAAAAAAGCATGGCACAACAATATTTCCCGGCTGAGCCCAAGGGTTAGTGATAAAGAAAGGTTACTTAATGTAAAGTGAAATACAGGAACAAGGGAAAATGTAATGAGAACTCTCTCTGCCCCCCAGCCAGAAGGGCGGCTGTTGGGGCTGGTTTACATTTGCTGAGATGCAGCTCTTCACATCAGCACACCCAAAGTACTTTCACACTTGTGTCTCACCCCCTCCCTCCTGAAGAAATGCTATAGTGTTACTCTAAGAACTAAACCACCAAACAAAAAATACGATAGCTTGTTCAACAGTAAAACATAACTAGACTTTTCCATTTAATAGACAGGAATACAACATGAGAAAATAATTTCAACATTACCGTATACAGATACATTACCAAAAAAAAAAACACCCCACCAACATAGTGTGGTACAAAGAAAGCTATTAAAGAATGTTCACTATTCAAACTTCTCCCTCCTCAAGATCAACTTGGCACACGGTAATAAATCGGAACACAAACACTGGTGTTGAAGATGGCTTTTGGTTTAGCTCTCATGCATCAAAGAATGCATGTGTCATCCATGAAATCCAAACATTTGAACAGCCTTTTTTAAGGCTTTATTTTATAAACATTGTCAGAATGAACTGTTGCTGATTATTTCTTGTTTTGCCCTGGCATCCCATCTGTGCAAGAGCAGTACTACAGTTGGGGACAGACAGTAAAAACACCTTCTGCAAAACCAAGCAGTGAAAAGTTTCAGTTAAGCTCCAGCGTTTCCTCACCGAGGAGAAGGAAAGCAGCACACCGACAGCCTCTGCTCAATGCTCTGAATACGGGATGAATCAGATGTCAAACACTGCACGACACAGTGACTTACTGGCTTTGTAAAGAATCTAGATCTTGTACGAGGATTTCTCCTTCTCAGATCAAGGCATTTTGGGATACAGACTATGTGTTTCGTAGGATGGTATTTTTTTTAATGAAGCATTTAATTTGCTGCAGCATCTAAACACACACTCCAGTGGAATGTATCACTTTCACTGCCTCTTATACATATATCAGTGGCAAACAGTGTCACTAAGCTCAAAACCTACATCATAGAGGCACACAAGCAAAATGCAAGGAGAAAATTGGACTGTTCTACAGTATAGATTCTATTTTTGCAATTTAGCCAGAAAAACAAAAATTTGTGCACCAAATTGAGACTGTACAGCATATGGAAAAGTGATGCAATTCCATACGTGTTGTATTCATTACAGTGTTATCATAAAATAAAATCCCTAGGTAAAAATCCAGTAAGCGGAAATTTTCCAATGCCGTTCTTATAGGCAGGAGCTTGCAAGCAGAGCAGGGACAGTTTTCCGAAGTCTGAAAACACCTGGACAATATTCAAATGTTGGTACATCAAACACTTATTTTAATTCACAGATTTTGTAAAAAAACTCCATCTGCTGAGAGCCGTCAGAATTCCAGTAGTAATGTTCTCAGGGGAAAAAATGTCTGCAGAAATGCTTATCAGCTAAAATATTTATATTTGTAGAAATTATTGCATGTAAATGACTCTGAAAGGGTAAATAACCGTTTTGGCGTTCCAGCTTCTCGTACTGGTTACCAAATTCGGGAGGGTTATTTTCTTGCCATTTTAAGTCATCTGGCATTCTCTGCATGAGATCTAAATGGATATACCATTAATAACAAAGTGTTGGCACTGTCGTACCTAGAGTTATCGGTTTCAGCACAGAGCATATGCCTCTCAGAGACACCGAGGTCACCTTTCTCTCCCACTGGGAAATCATCCACCGCAGCCTCGCAGCAGAGCTACAGCACCACGCATACCAGGAAAACCATAGAACAGTACTGGAAGCCAAAAGAAAACTTACTTGTCACAGCAATGTTGATCTCTCCTGACCTTGGCGTTAGCTCTCCGTCCTGGGGCAGCTGTGACATCCCAGAGGTGCGGAGGGGCTCCAGGCTGAGAGAGCTGTCATTGGCAAAATCGCCAAGCGCTGATCTCCTGCTGGCTGGCTGGCCTCTGGTGAGCCTTTCCATATCAAAGGCTACGTTATCTGTACACGGCACGTTTGGCTGGAAAAACAAGCGATTCCACGTTACAACGGTGAACACTCTACCTGGAGCTAACCGATAAATCCAGTAGAACCACACACTCCCCCTATTCAGCCACCTCGCAGGAGAGGAATGCATGAATTGGTAATTTCTATCCAAAGTTGTTACTTCAGAGTTCTATCCACAGTTGCTCAGATGATGGGGAATTGGATTAAGATTCAAGAAAGGGACTCAAATATGCCTGTACCATAGCCCATGCCTGTATGGTTTACCACCATAAGGAATGATGACGTGCATCAAACTCTACAGTTTCCTCCTCTAAAAAAATCCAGGTATGCTATTTGTTGCAAAACCAGGTCATCCACAGTATACCTGCAACTGTTTCTTAGAAAATGTGCAAATTCACAACTAACACAGCTAAAAATGGAGGCCTGATTATTCTCACTGGCTTGATTCAAAAGCTGCTTTAGACAGTATCTTCATAAGCTCTTATCTTTCCTCTGAAAAGAGCATCACTCCCACCTTACAATTTTTTCCTCATATGGAAAAGATGGAAAAATCCTCTTTGAGGTTCTTCACGTCTATCCTTTCATGAACTGGTCAACAAAAACAGTTCTCAGGGATCTAATAAACCACGAGCTGCTTGAGAAGAGCTCATTTGCCTCTGCTTGGGCATGGCTTTTAGCGTGTAAGCAAATTTAAGACTGTCTACAGGAGACCACAACAAGAACAAGAGATTTACAGTGTAAATTTAACAAAGAGGGGTTGAAAGAAATTGAGAAAATGGGATATTACAGAGAACCTAGCAGAATTCCAGTAGATAAAAAAGTGTTATAGATTGAAACATAACAATATAGTCTCAATGACCAACTAGGGAAAGGAACAACAACAACAAATCAGCTTTACGAGCAGCAAAGAAATTCCTAAAAAACCCCAAACGTTTTCCGAGTAAGGACTGTACTGGAACACTCTCTTCTAGAGCAAAGGCATTAATTGTAGGGCAGAAAGGGTCTCAGACATGGGAGGAAGAAGAGGTCACAATGGTGCAACTTACCACAATTCCCAGTGCCTTCAAAATGTTCAGTTTACACATTGGACACGTACAGTGCTCACTAAGCCACGGATCCACACAGGCTTTGTGGAAAACATGCCTAGAATAATAAACAAGACATATAAATAATTTGCAAACAATTCTATTGTATACGTTGAGAACTACTTTAATAAACTTTTAGATAGTTTCTTTTTTAATTAAGCCAGCAGATCAAATTCTAGAATTGCCAGTATTCGGTGCTGATTGCAATAATAAAAATAAAAATCAAAACCTCCTGCTTATTGTTGCCACCAGTAGTTCAGCTAGGAAGCAACACTTAAAGATTATTCCCCCTCATTTCTTGTCTTTTATTGTGGATATGAGTATACCCATGGGTACAACTAGGGTAACAAGGGCTCCATCATAACCATGTGTAAAATATTACTTCTATTTATAATAAAGAGGTATGGCCTCAGTGTGGAGGCCATAAATTGGGTAGAAAGAGCACCGATCCACTAGCAGTCCATTTTATCCAAAAGTCAGCACAACCAACCCAAACATACTTATGTTTGATTTGGAAAGGGCTTTTATAATTATCACATGTAAGTAAAAAGAATTCCTTTTCTATAATCAGTATTTCTCAATATCAGGAAGGAAAACATGTTCATCATCATGTGACAAAAACCCAGAAGAAACTATCAAAGATGAAAAGACAAACTGGGCTCTCCTGCTTACACAGCAGGGAACCCTGCAAGAAAGAACAGTCTGAATTGCCACCTACATTGCATACAAAAATCTTAGTCACATACATGAATATAAATGTAAAAGTGTTGGGATTGATATAAACCAATATAATAAGGAAGGACTACGCACACTCAAAAGCAAGGTACCTAAATTAAAGGAATTAAAGGAAATGTCCTCATGCCTTTTCAAATGGCAAAGAGCTTTTCAGAACACATTCATGGCAGCAATGGCTATCCCAAAGCTTTCTACACAATACAACTTTAGCAAATACTCATAATAACTGAGTCTGAATAACTGGCTGAGATAAGAACCCAGATCTTTCATTTCCAGTGGCACTGACTGCAGAGCAAAAAGCCAGTGTGAGCAGGCAGACCCCAATAGGACAGACTGGCAATTGCGGCAAAGATCAGCAGAGACAAGGGCTGCTTAGCCAGCAAGAAGCTGTGCTCTGAAACCAGCAGATGAAGGGGCAGAACAGGGAGTTCTCGCCATCTATTTGAGGCATCGGCACTGTCTGTAAGAGGTCACACATGTCCCCAAGGCAGCATAAAGTGGAGATACTCTCTGTCCTCTCTGCTCTCAGGTTATACTTGCTGCTCTGGGCTTCAGTAATCTCCTCACAGGGTCTGGCACTTTGCTTCCTACCCCTTGGGATTTTAAAAGCAGAGACCAAAGGAGGTACGTTACCAGATAATTCTCTTTTAAACATCTGGAAAGCGACTGGGGAAAAAAACCCCTCATGAATTAGTTAGCAAACATGAAAAAAGACATTTTGTCTACGTCTACTAAGCCTGATGGAGAGACTAAAGTATAGCAACATAATTAAGTTCCCATCAGCTGTGAGTATATATCCTACCTGTACTAACTGAAGATGCACAGACTTACAGAGTTAAAATATAGTCTAGAGAAGATGGACAGGGAGCAAAGGATGTCGCTTATCTATATCCCAGGTATTGCAGGAATAGAAACTTACAGAATCTCAGCTCATCACTTTGCTGGACTGTGTCCTTTAGGAATATGGCAATCATGTAAAACAGGCTACATACAGCACTTACTGTTCAAATAACTGCACAAAATACAGACTTGCTTCTATTGTTATTAGGTGTTAATGCATTCCCCATAACACACAAAACTGCAGTAAACAGTGTTTAGAAATCCTGGGTGCTAGAAAATGGTTTGACATCTTCTGAAACATATAGGGATGCTATTTTTCTGTGTTAGGCAAATCATGGGTTTTAGTTGCTTTTATTTCCTTTTAAGACTCTGAAGGCTGTTTTTAGAGTAGGACAAACCTGAAAATCTAATATTTTGGGAAACAGCAGACATCAAGACTCCACAGAAGTATGAAAACAGCTTTAATATATCGTTATCGGCTAATCAGTGCTGCAGAAGCACTCAGATCAAGTGAAGCAGGTGACTGATATGGATGCCAACATGCATCTGCTAAATATTATGACTTATTTTAAAGAGTCATTAGCAGTTTGATATAGTTCAAATGCACCAGAACAGCTCAAATATTTTTGTGACCTCTTAATTCGTTGTGCTTTTAGTTCCCAAACCTTCAAGGATGTTTATTAACGTGTTTCAAAAAAGCGCAGTTCTCCAAAAGTTATTTATTGATTTAGATCAATGTAGCTCTGCCTACTACATTAAACAGTCTATCTGCTCCTTAAAAAGCTTGCCGATACCATCATCGTGGCTCAGGCTCTGTCTGGATTTCTCTGCTTGTAACAAAAAGCAGTAATAGAGCAATGAAGATAAACACATGAATTATTTTAAGAAATCCATCTGACAAAGGAAGCCCTTGCATTTTCTGCTATGCTAAACCTTCTCCATATTTTTGCCATTTATTTTTCAAGGCTGTAAATCCGAATTGCTCCTGGCAAGTTGCTCTAGGTCACAGTGGCTGATGACGTTCCCCCAGAAGCCATGCTCTGGGAGTCAAGTGTGACACAGCTTTTGCTGCTTCTCCAGCCCCGGGGCCGGGGGCGGCACAGCTGGTGGCACCGAAGGAGTCTCCCCATGCGGGCACAACTCCAAACAGGTGACCTGCAGGTATTTTTCCACTCTGTCAGCACACCCAAGCCAGTTGCCCTCCAGCCTGTAATAAACACTGCAGCGCCAACCCCGTTGTACAACACAGCTCCTCTGCAGCATCTCACAGGAAAAAGTCAATCAGAGATCTCTTCTAGTGGTTGTAATGCCTCCAAATTCACACGTCACGCCAAGAAAAGGGTGTGAATGAATTTACAAGTGCTGTTTCCTAAGAACTCACTAGAATTCCCTGCCCTCAGCCCAGTATCCCAACAAACGGACCTGATCAACGTGCATCTTTGGGTACTGCTGGAGGCAGCAGTTCCCTTTGCCCTGGGATACCAACCCCCCCGCCAAGCTGGCCAAGAGCACTCGGGTCCCTCCTACGGGCAGCCCATCACACCAGCACAGCCGAGGAGGGACGTCTGGCCAGCTGCAGTGGGGAGGAAGATGCCACATCTGCCCCACAGCCAGCAATGCCAGGGAGGGCAGCCTCAGTGCTTTCCACAAATATGTAGAAGAGAAAAGACAGACTGTCCTCACAAGCAGAGAAAACAGGGGTGGTGCAGAGGCACTGCAGTAAGTGGAAAGGATGGAATGGAGATATCCTGATAATTTGCTATTAAGAGAAAAAAGAAGAAAAAAAAAACTATTTGTAGCAGCAGAGATTTAAACTGATGGAAATCTGGCTTAGTTGCTTTTGTCACTTTCCCCTTGCTTGCCCAGTACAAGAAATATTTAGAATTTGACTCAAAAGCCATTTGTTTTAACATATTCACTACTTGAATTCTCCTCCTACCTTGTAAACTGCTTCCTTCCCGGGCCGTCTCCCTGCCCTTTGCAACATCATCCTGTGCTTTTCTCTAACCTGTCATCACCTTGCTCTCCCCTTCCCTTATCTCTCACTAGTCCTTCACACTACCCCCTCCTGATCATTTTTCACCCAGTGCCCCTCCATCCCCTACATGCAGCAGTGTTGTGGTGAAGTAAAACTACCTGAATAAAGAAAATTGTACATGAGGTTTGCCTTTTGCTAGAATCCTTCTGACATTTGCTTACAGTACTTATTTTTAATTTACAGAGTGATAGTCATGAGACAGAGACGTTATTCAGGCTCAAAAGCCTAAGACAGACAGCTGCCTTCATCCTCTGTGCGCTAAAAGCTACAGGTATGTCCATAGGCTCCTGCTACCAAACACATTTCTCACTCTGAAGCAGAAAATAAATGACAGAAATTCAACTGCACTGCATGCAATCATTCTCACTTTAGTTCATTCTTAAATTGGCCGCAATTTCCCATCTGCCACAAAACTCTGTTATCAGAAACATGGTGTTTCATTACAGAATTTTAGGTGCAACTTGCTCAGCTGCTGGTAGGTTTTGCCTGCTGTGTGTCTGCCCAAACCAGAACCCTCTCTGTTGAGGCACCAAGTGACAGCCGTACTTAACTGCAGAGAACAACTATGGTACCAAAAGGAAATGCTACTTCTAAATTGATGAAAGCAGCCAGGATGTTGTATGTCAGAGTTTTCTACTGTCTAATGATTACAGTTCCTCAATGGGCACAGTAAGAAAAACTTCTAGCCTTTCATTTGCTTCCTCTCGGTCAAGTAATTTTCTCCATGGTTTTCTTGCAATTTATTTTCTCATCTAGCTTAGAGACTTTCTAGTAACGTTTTTCTGTGTGTTGGTTTTTTTTTTTTTTTACCTGTCTTTCTGTTTTGCAGTAAAACGAGAGTCTTAAGTATCAGGTAGTTAGAAAGGGCTAAAACCTTCAAAACAAGATTTGGGGAGAAGCATCTATCTCAGGAGACTGAGAAGTCTTATGCGCAAACTGAAATTTACTGGGCTCACCTCTGCAGGGACTGGATGACCCTAAATCTATAAATATAAAAATGTGTCTTGTGGAAAGCATTCATCTCAACCTCTCCATCTAGCCAAGATGGTTTTGCACTCAACTCAAAGCTGAACTGCAGCAGATAAAAAATGAGATTTAAAAAAAGAGAAGTAGAAAGTGAACATAAAAGTTGTCATACAGCCTTTGGCAGGAATGTGATCTGAGCCTTCACTGACCTTATAGTCTTCTGAAAAACAGAACAGAAAAAGACCCACACAAGAGTCCTGGTATCTCCTTGGCACAGGAGACTGCAGTGGGGGAGGCCATGCTGAGATGGCAGTCGGGAGCACCTTCGTCCAGCTACTGAGAGCAGGGGCTCCCTTGTCTGCAGGACAACGGCTCACAAAAGGTGTCTGAAGGAAATTGACTTGCAAACTATTTATTTTCTAAGTTACGCCCCCCCCTCCCCCAAAACCACTGATCAACTTGGTTAAATGGCTTGATCACACCTGCTTATACCAGCACCATACCCTTTGCCCAAACAGCAGCAGGTGTTTAACGAGGGAAGTTGGCTTTCAGTCCCAATTTTGCATTCTCCTTAGTGGGAGAAGATGCTTTCCTACCAGATGAAGACCCATTCTCTCTCCATCGGCAAGGACCTCCCCTCTGACTTCTGTTCAGTATCAAAGAGAAAGGCAAAGAGGACTGGGACTTGTGAACCTCCATCCCGCACCCTTGAGCCTCACAGAACTACCCTGAATCACCCCAGCGAAGCTTATTTCTAAACAAACATTTGTAGGGTGTATTAACTCAACAACAACACTGAGAATCTAAACCAGTTCACTACTTCCCACAGTCCAAGAGGTACAGAATTCAGAGAAAAGTAAACTGAATTAAATTTTTGGCCTCAGAAGTAGAATGCACAATTACTTTGATCAATAAGATATAGAATACCACCATTTTCCTTTTATAACGATAGGAATTCATTACACATTAGAAGAAAAATATTCCAGCCATTCAGAGCAGCCTGCAGGAGGATTTAGAAGACCAATAATGAGCTCTTATTTGCTGCTGCCTGCATGAAGCTTGATTCCAACACCATGACTCTGTTGCTCCAAGAGTATCACGCAGAAGACTACACGCCAAGCACAGGCCAGATATTACTGGATCTTAGCTGCATATATACAACAAAACTTGAATGCATTATCTGGAGATAATGAGAAAGCTTTGCATTTCAGAATACAAAGGAAAGATGTCCTTGGTAATGCTTAAGGCTACCAAAGCTTACCAATTCATCAAAACCAATCACCAGATGGGAAAGCAGGTACCAGCATCTCTCAAAGAGCAAATATCCCAAGTCAAGAATGGAAGTGAAATGGAAACAAACTAAAACCCTCTAAGTGTCAAGAGAACAGCATAAAAGGAAGAGGAAGTTGTTCCATTATAAGCACCAGTGCAGAATATCCAGAGAGTATGACTCTTCAGGTAGAAGCTAAGAAGATGCTGCACTGGAGAGACTAAAGAGGATAGCATGGTGGCTGATTGATGTCAGAGGAGGTATGAAGGTTGGAAAGACTGCATTCCCATTTCCTACGCTGTTTCAGAAACCTGCAGCCAATGCTGAACAACTGCTGCACCAAATGCTACAGCTGAACCCGGCTCATTGTACCTGAGTTTTTGATGTCCGCCCACTGCTCAGTCCTTAAATCTGCACATACTTTCCCCCTTACAACCCTAATAGCGCCACTGCTGATATGCCCAAATTGCCCATCTTAAAGATCTGAACCCTTTGTTTAATCTCTACTATGGTAACAGTGCCAGCAGTCACCTTCACACCTTCTGGTATCGCAGCCTAAAATACAGTGGCTGTTATTAGGACTGGAAACGTCTAACAAACATTGTGTGTAAATTACAATGCGCATATTTCATGAAATGAAACTAAGGAGCACAAAGAAAAGATAGTTTCCAAACAAAGCAACTTTACTAGCTTACTTGCATGGTAAAATGCGAACCACGTCGTTCTGCTTGTAACTCTCAATACAGACAGCACAATGATCAAAGTCTGGGTCTGTTTCCTAAAATGAACAGAATGAAAATTCAAGTTAAGAGTCGAGGTTATGACAAACGTGAAAGCAGTTGTGACTAGTACACGACCTGCATTGTGGCAAGTGGCTGTTACTACACAGCTACAAACCCAGCAGCTGGGTTATTATATTCCAACATGACTTGAGAAAGAAAAGTATCTCATATATAGAAAACTCTCCCCTCATTTGAAGCTCATCACTGATCATTTGAAACAAGCTAGAAACTAAAATGATCCTAGTATTTGGTTTAATCCCTATAAAATATAGCAGCAATTTTCCTAGAGGATTTACTTTGGCTTTAAGCTAAAATTTCTGTTCTATTCAGGGGTGTTTTTTGGTAGGATAAGAATTCTGAAATTCTCTTTTATATAGCCAGAACTAGCAATTTTTACTTATTCCAGAGTAGTTACATATTTTTGTCTGCTTACTTGCAAAACTGTCATCTTTCTTATGCAGACATGAAGATGAGGGTCACTGACTGGCTCCTCTCATTTCTCTGCCTTCCAAAAGTTATGATTTTTTTTTTTTAAACTTTTAAACATGAGAACTTCAAATTCCCACTGAAAAAGGGCTGACTTCATTTGGCTGTAGATATGGAATCAGCAGCATGTGTTTAAAATGGTTCGGGCCTGTAACATAAAAAGGCCTTTGCCTTCTCTTAGTTCCAGTTCCATATTCTTTTTGATGCCAGCAAGACATCGAGACAGGAACCACAGCAAGACACCAGCCACCCCCGGCCAGCACCATCCAGTGCTGCACGTGGAGAACCTGATGGCTGCTCTGATGAGGGACATGTTTTCTCCTACACCCTGCTCACCTGTGTGTGCATGTCATGCTGTCATAGAACCATTTAGGTTGGAAAAGACCTTTAAAATAATTGTGTCCCACCACCAACCTAACACTGTCAAGCTGCTACTAAACCATGTCCCTCAGCACCACAACTACACATCTTTTAAATACCTCCAGGGATGGGGACTCAACCACTTCCTTGGACAGCCCATTCCAATACTTAATAAACCTTTCAGTGTAAAAATTTTTCCTAATATCCAATCTAAACTTCCCCCGGTGCAACTTGAGGCTGTTTCTTCTTGTCCCATTGCCCGATACTTGGGAGAAGAGACTGACCCCTCTGGCTACACCCTCCTTTCAGGTAGTTGTAGGGAGTGAGAAGGTCTTCTCTTGGCCTCCTTTTCTCCAGGCTGAACACCCCCAGCTCCCTCAGCTGCTCCTTGCAGGACTTGTGCTCCTGACCCCTCATCAGCTTTGACACCCTTCTCTGGACCTGCTCCAGAACTTCAATGTCTTTCTTGTAGGGAGGGACCCAAAACTGTCTGTACAGCAACCTACACACCACTTGCCAGTTTTGAATTTATGTTGTCAAGACCACAGCATCTTTTCTTTTAATAAGGAAAAAGTCCCATTATCTACATGTATTCCCATACCCACAGAAAAGATTTACTGCAGAGGGCTGCCTTTAAATAAAACTATATGTGGAGGGAGCAAAGCACAAAAAGACATTTTTTCTGCCTTCCCTCTTAAAGCAAATTTTTCCATCACTTCCCAAACTTCCAGTGCTGATGGTGTTATCAGAAAGATAAAAAGGAATCATATAAAAAAGGCCAAAGGAAATAATCTTCTCTTAAAAAAATCAAATCACGGCCAGAATTCCTGTGCCTTTTGCAAACTGAAGAGCAAAAATTAAGCACTATTAAGTGACTATTTTTTTCCCTCCAGAATCAAAGCAGTACTGCTTATAAAAGTGGAAAAAGTTTAGGAGAACATATCATATATTTTAGTTTGTATGCTAGCAAGAAACATTCTTGGAGTAACATTTACTACCTTTGATGAAATATCTGTTTATACCCCCCCTCAGATTACTGGATATTTGCAAGAGATTCTACCACCTGTCTTTTAAATTCATTTTTATTTTATGCAACTTACATATGGAATGATTCTAAATTTACTGAATTCCATGTAAACAATGCTAGCCCTATGTACTCCCACCACCAACCCCCTCCTGCCAGCCAACACACAAACCCATTCTCGGTCACAGTTGCCAGATGGAGCAGAAGTAGAATTTAAGCAAGAAAAAACTTATTTGAAGCTTCCAGCATACATCGATGCTAAAAGACACACAGAATACTATGCCACCAGACAAAGTAAGCCTGCAACGAGGAAGACAATGTCAAAACCAGAAAAGAAAGGAAAAACTGAGATTACTTCCCCTGTCAAAAATTGAAAACAAAGCCCAAGTTAACCAAGTTGAGCTATTATTATACCTTATCACCCTTCTTTACTGTCCTGGTTGTCAATTTGCCGATGGCTTTCTTGGCAGCATCTCCAAGACGACGCTAATAAAGCAACAAAGAGAAGAACACAAATTAACCCTGATAATCAAGCTTCATTACCGTGCTTTATAATGACTTATTTGGGCTCAATATTAACATCGCAATATACGCTATGGCAGCAGGCCAACATGTAAGAAAGAAAAAAAAGCCTACACAGCAAAGCCCACAGTTAAAAATTTGTCAGGAAGTAAGAAATCCATCAATTGAGCCCACAAATGGACTCCACAAGCACAACCCTAAGCCTCATGGGTTTTACAGAAGTCCACAAAAGGGATCCAATATTTGTGGGACAAAACTCAAACCCAGCCCCACAGGACAAAAGCTGAAGCAATGTGCCCTCCCCGTGATTTCAATTATATTTCGTTCATATTGGCTTTTATTCAATGTGTTTGGATACACCCCTTCTTCTCTTTTTAAGTGCGAATTACTACTTTCCCCCCTGCTCCAGGCAGGCTGATCGTATTCTGAGATGCACGAGATCCTCTCAGTGTAACCCAGTTTCTACCTTGCTATTACTTGAAACCATCAGGATCTCACAAAGGAAAAAAACATAATATGGGTCATGGAATCTAAATAAGCTAATGCAGACTTAAATAAAGCTGAAACGAAAACTGGTTTGAAGACAAACCTCAGCCTCAATGCAGAGGCCAGGATATTTTTTTGCTGTTTATGCTGGTTTTATGACCACCATCGCGGGATGGAAGGAGCCATTTCTGCGGTTCAAGCACCAATTCCTACTGCAACAGCCAGTTCCCAGCCAAGGAAAAACACTGTGTGTATGTCTGGACTCGACCTCAGAGGTCCCTTCCAGCCACAAAGACTCTGTGATAACATCTCTTCACCAGCCAGTCCACAGGGTCCCAGAGACAGGGCACCCAGTAGAAAAGAGCTGGTGTCTTCTTTCAGGAACCTGAACCATCAGATTTGGTTAAAATTGACTGGAGAACGAGAATTTGATTTATTTCATCCTTCACTTCCATCTTGTGTTAAATACTTTGCCTTTGGAAGGGAAGGGCTGTTTCTGAGAACATAAAGTGTACCTATCGAAGCCTCCTACATGGCTTGAAAGAAATATACGGGTTTTGTGCCCACGTTCTATACAGTTCAAAAGCAAATCCTTCATAATGGGTAACCCCCTCTAGCATACACTTTCCTTGCATACAAACTGAAATTAAGAAGGTTGCTTTTACTTGAGAAACACAAAAACCTCAGAAGTCCACCACAACCAACTGTACCACTGTTATTCTAGAACTACATAAGCACTTTTATTGTGTGTGTGGTTTCCACAGAAGAACAGCTCTAATTTATAATTTTTAGAGCGTGGATTTGAAAAATGATCAGATACTTAGTTCCAGCTACTGAAGTACACTCAAGTAGGAAATGTAGTATCTGAAACAGAGCTGGGATGGGAAAACTACATGCTTCCTGAAGTGAGACATCTCACCCTATCTTCAACCGGTGAGAAATTGGTCAGTTTAAGCAAATCCAATTTACAGGTCCCGGAATAAGCATATTGGCCAGAGTATTTAATATCACTAAACACAATGGTACACCACTGGAGCAGATAATCACTGCACAACCAGAACTGTGATTACTAAGAGAAAAACAAGGCTGAAAAGGCATTTATCTTAAATGCCCAACGCTGCCAACTAAGTAATTGCAGGTCATATTCATAGTTGGTTGTACTGCATGTGATTATATATGTGCTACAAGTAATCATAAAGACAGATTATTTTCTATTGGAAGCATAATATTTCAGCAAAACTCTTCCTAAATGTATACACGTTCTCTTAAGTAAATACATTTGCTAAACAGTAACTGTAATCTCTTCCCTTTAAGAGATGCATCTCTTCCAGTTTCTAATGTTAAAAATATTTTTTATGCCAGTATTGGAAATGCTCAGGATTTGCTGCTTTACTAAGAGAGGGCACAGGCAAACAGCATATGCTTGCTTCTGAAACCCAGAACTGTCTCGATGGAAAAGGCCAGCACCACATACAAGAGAGTTTCATACCTCTGGCGGAAGCGTGCAAGAGTAATGTAAGAAACACCAGTATCTACTCGCACTATCTACAAAACACAGCATGTTTTTGATTAAAAAAAAGTGTGCCTCGACATAACTTAAAAACAAGATCATAGCCTAAACCAAGTTATTTCATCATTAACAGTACAGCCTTCTCTCTGTGAACCCTCTCAAAGCTTTTTAAAAAACAAGCTGTAGCTGTCGCCTCCTTCTTATTAAAGTTTAATAAGCTCAGCTTTTTAAACCATATAAAATTTTCATCAAGTTTCTCCTGACCTTTGTAAAAATCTAAAGAAAGAAGAAAAGGTCATAAGAGCCCTTTCCCCACGGAGCAACTGTTTTGAAACATGGACATTTGGAAGAAGCCTAGAACCATGTAGGGGATGCAGCAGACAATTTAGTGCTCCACAGACATTCATTGAGTAACAGTTATATTTAAACTTTCACCAACCCAAGGGACCACACTAAGTACCAGTTACAGCGTGGTCATTTAAGAATGACAACCTTAGGAAAATCTACAGGATGCCTCACGGGACCTGCAGCATCACACGCTATTTATAGAAAATAAAAAGGAAATCCTTTGTCACAGCTGAGGTTTTATAAGTTCGCATTTGTTTTAGGCTTGACAGAACACCAAAGTGCTGCCTCACAGCGAGCTCCTGTGCAGGAGCTCTAATCCAGGGGGAAAAGAGGGACAGGGACTAGAGGTCAGCAGTTTTCTAAGGCAGATTTGACAGTGGGATATAAAGGCAAAGAGAGCACAGCAAGTTTCCTGAGGTTTACTGACCCTTCTCAATAAAAGCCAAGGCACACTATGGAGGCAGTGGGCCATTAAGTCCACAGTGGTAAAATACTTACTTCTAAAGTCATCAACTCATATTTGAGTTGACCACTTGCTTTAGTCAAGATCTCTGGGTATGGCCATACTTAGTTCTGTTCTTAAACAAATTAAGAATTGAAAAAGAAAGCAAGAAAAGCATATTGAACAAAATTTTACTTAAAATGTATGACCAGGAGAATTAAACATTCCATACCACGTGAGATCCTTAATAAAGACGAAAGCTAACACAGATCACCAAGGAGCTCTATACCTTATTTTTCTTACCCTAACATTCATGACAAATTATAGTTCTGAAATACCTTTACACAATTTCTAAATTACCTTAACTATTGCTGGAGTTATCCTTAAGAACCTGGATAGAATTCATAACATTAGTTCTGTATTTCCCCACACCACACAAGTTCATTGACAATTTAACTTTCCTCCCCATTCCCAACACACACAGAGCACACATTATTCAGCCAACATAGTTTCTATCTTCCTCTTGAATTTACACTCATCAAAACCCAATTATTTTCCTTCATTTCCATTCTCTCCTGTCACATAATAAGGTCTTGTACTGGTGCTGCTCAGGATGAAAACACTTTGCTGTATAAAAACTCTTGTCTGGCAATGTGCTCTGCCTTGGAACAAAGGCTGAACACTAGTTTGATGGACATTCCTTGGAAATTATTAGTTACCTGTTGAGTATTGTACACAGAAATATCACCTCCAAAACTTAAGAAAAAAAAAAAATAAAAAGGAGGTCCCCTTACCTGATTCCTGTCACGTGCACTTGTGTACCTGATCTTCTGGATGAAGTAAAATATTAACCATGCTGAAGAAATTATCATCAAAACAATGAATGATATTGACACAAAGACTAGAGAGCCCCGACTGAAGTTTTTTGGAGGAACACGGGACCCCACTGCTATTGCCATCAGGACAGAGATATTTTTTTCCAAGTAATTCAGGATCTCCTTGACCTTTGATTCTGTAATCATGACAGCAACAATATCTCCAGTTCCTATAAAAAGAGAAAAAACATTCAATTTACGTTTAAAATTAACACAGCGTGCTACGCACAAGATTTTCCAAATGCAAAGCCATTTGACAATTCAAGAGATTTTAATCTAAGCCATCCATGGCACATGGAACACTACTGGGCACCCAACTCATGGCTTGTCCTTCAAACCCAGATTTTCAAATGAGGGCATTAATATGCAAACTGTCTGCAGCTCCACACACAGCAGCAGGTCTCTACCAGCGGTTACATGGTACTACCCACATTATCATTGCCGCATGCAGTCTGAACTAGCTTTCAAAAGAACATTTGTTCCAGGTTTGAAGCTGTAAATAGCTAAACAGGCAACCTGCAGAAAAACAGCAGAAGACGAGTTCAGCGATATTGCCAGAGTGGTCTTAGTACACGGACCCGTGCACAAGTCAAGTTAGGCAAGTTCCCCTCTGTGGTTTTGTGGCTTTCAACGTGCCACCAAGGTTGCCAAGGACCTGCAAATCACAATTCTAGCACAGAAGCAACAAAGCCAGACTCCTAACCCCATCACTTCAGACAGAAGTGAAAGCAAAGTGGCTAAGTCTGGCTGCAAAGTAGAAGGGAAATTAAAAAAAAAACAACCCAAAACTTGGCAGAAGTTTGACTGCTGATTTTATCACCCACACAAGGACACGCCTGGTAAGATTGCAAAGCGACTGTCAGCTTCATCAGTTCCAGTCTGAATGTGCAGCCCATCTGGTTTTCGCAGTGTCTTGCCTCTAGACTGCCTCCTGTCTCACAGGGAAAACTATCGGCAGAGGGGTAACACGAACAACAAACCACAAGGTTTCCAGAAAAAGAATAAAATAATCTGCAGAGCAGAGACAGCACCTACATTTTAAAAGCAGAGAGTGCATTAGAAGGAGGATCTCAAGCTTGGGGCAATTCTGATCTAGGCTCAAAGAAAGCAAAGTTTACAGGAAAACCAAAGCCAAAAAGAAGAAAAACCTTACGAGTACCGTTCTTATTCATCCAGATCTATTTGCTTCCTATACTAAAACCCTTTTCAAGACCTATTTTCAAAACGCTTGCAAAGTCTGGTCATCTGTTTGCTCCATCTGCCTGCTCCAATTCACATTCCCTCAGACAGGAACCGCGTAATACAACCAACTCCAGCACTGGGATTCTGGATTTAGAGTGGATTTAAGTTACAGAGGACCTAACATGACAGTGAAGAGAGAACATGAGGTCAGTTCTATTTTAACACAAGGAATTTTTTCAAAGTCTTTTAATCAAAAATCTGATTTTTCAGAAGTTATTGTATCCACAAAACGCTGCAAAAGACCCAAAAGAGCAGCATCTTTGAAACCCAGGGCACAGTAAATCAGGGTGACAGATCCAGGCAGATAAATAATTTACCAAAATGGGGGCTTTAAGACTGCTGACAACTCTATTAAATGCTATCTCATTACTCTTTCCATCCACCATGCTAAACCCTAACTCTTACAGTCATTGTCCTCAGTTTCCAGAGCAAGTTCCCTAGGGTTGCTGTTGTGGATTGTGCTGACAGAACTACTCAGGAGAATCAAAGATAATAATCTCAGAAATTACGATTTGCACAAGAATTTAAAAAAATATTCCACGGCCCCAAAATTGTTTTCCCCAGAATTTTCAACTTTTCTTTCTTTAAAATTGAAATGGTAAAGACGGTCATGCCTTGTCCTAGTAACACGAGTCTAAGTAAGAAGAGAACACTCAGTGTTTCTTTCTGAATGAGTATTTTTGAAACAAGTGCCACAGTAACTCGAAAGCTTTGAATAGCAACCAAGCCCAAACACAATTCATGGATACAACTTATTTAATCACTGGTACACCACAGATTCGCAGGTCCACCTTAGCCCAGAGATGCTTCAGTTCACGACACGCTGACCTTGGCTCCATACAAGCCAACCAACATATTTAATAGGTGGCAAACCTCAGAAACAAGAGTAAAAATCTACCACTTGCTTTATTTTCAGAAGAAATCTACTTGGATTCCTTATTTGTCCAGCTGGGAAGAGAGTCCCTGCCCAGACTTGCAGCACTTAATTACAGGACGAGAGCCACTTTTTCGGCAAGATTCCATCTGTAGCTGCAGCACGTGCTCCAGCAACCCCAAAACCCTGTGAGATCACTCAGGAGCAGATAATTCATACTGCTTGATGCTCTCTGGAGGCTTCACTTCTGTTCTTCGTATCTAGTTCAGCTCCTGAAGGAAGCCGGGGAAGGGTGTGGGGGGACTGTATTCCCCAGAGCACGTGTTCTGCCAAGCTTCCCTAATAGGTATTTACTTGCACTGAGGAATTATGTTAGTATCAAAATATCAGTCAGAAGCTCTCAAGGTAGAATTCTGACATGATTTACAGTTATCTGCAAGGCAAAGCTGATGATGATCTTCCAATACCAGCCCAGTTCTGTCTGAATCAAAAGCTGAAGTCTCTACCTATTCCCTGCTGCCCAGGGAATGTGACAAAGCTGACAATCTGTCACGTGTTTTATATAAAGCCCAGCACAAAGGGAACCTCTGGCATGGCTGCAAAGTGATTTGCATTCCAAATGACTCAACTGGGAACAGCCAAAGTGCTACTGCTGCTTCTGACCCTGCAAGAGCCAAGAGGAACTGCAGAAAAGGAAAATAAATTGTGCCTGTTTAACATACTGAGGCTCAGTGGAAACTGGGACTTGGTTCATCCGTATTTTTGTCAGGGGCATCACCCTAAATAATTTTAGCAAGAGCTCTCTGCTTGAGCACAATTGGGGGCAGGCTGAGACACCGACTCATTTATTTTAAGCACCTTGAAACCTTGCATTTCTGAAACTTAAGCAGGAGAAAAAAAAAAATCCTCAGGTGAACACAGAAATACAAACAGCATTCGTAAAAGTTAGAATACGGTCTTGCTGTATAATCTTACGAAAAGCAACACTTTCCTCAGCCAAGAACACAGCGTCCAGAGAAAAGAAGCTGGAATGCTAACTAAGCCCAATGAACTACACACTCAACCATAGATGACAAGCTAGGACAGACAACAGGCGTAAGATAAATACTGACGCCTGTAAATATAAATCATTTAATTGCTATCATCCAAGCCCAGACAGCTCTTTCTAGCTTGCAATTTTACCATGTGCATATTTAATTAGGAGAGTTATACAACTTTACGTATGAATAGGGATGAAGATGCGATTAATCATTAAATCTGTGTACTGTTACCTGAGGAGAAGAGAGAATGACATAGGAAGCTGATAAGACACTAAAAATAAGATGGAAAAAACAGCAACACCCAGAAGTTTCCTGTAGAGCTAAGGAAGCTGCTTTGCTCTCTTGCTATCTCTCCGTATACCCCAGCAATTCTAAAAGAGCACATTGACAGAGTCAATAGAAAGTCATCTCAAAGAAAAACTACTGGGCTCATCACAAGTCAGTAATTTTTTCCTTTTGTGTTTGTTTTGTTGACTTTTGACTACCAAATGTTTGTCTGAAGCTCAAAATATAGACAACTATAGATCCCAAGCTAAAGACAGGCATGATTCAGGGGGCAGACTTCGGACACCTTCTATCCATCCACCATCACTTGGAGAATGCAGAGAATGGCAGCCTGGTAAAAATGCAACTGCCAAACAGCCGCGTTATTTTTTTATTTTATTTATTTTTATTTCCTGGGCTTGTGAACAGACCAAGCAGCTGTTGGGGAAAAGGACAGGTGAGATAATTCCTCCTGGGCATCTGAGCAACCTGGCACCAAACTGCTGCTACTGCTGCAATGCTTCAATCACCTTCTCGTGGGTGGGGAGGACAAAATCTGAGATCCCATCTCAAGCCTGGCAAATGTTGGACCACCTGCAAAAGGCAGTGAACTATTTTGTTCTGAAAGTAAGAAGGTTTTCAGAGAACTGAGAATTAAGTCAGATACTCATAACAAAGTTAGCACTTTTCTAATGGCTGGTATACGTGAAAAGCTAAAGTAATTTCCTACATCTTTGATAGCTCCTGCTGATGCAGCAGATGCTGCATGAAGCAGACTGCACTCAGCTCACACTTGCAAAAGAATGTCATTTTCTCTTTAAATAGCAGACAATATTTAATTGCAACTGAGTCCTTTCATGACTTCATTTTGAAAAACCTAAAATTAACATACATTATCTGAATAATTCTGCTGGTGGAAATTTCCAAGCACTTCCTTAAAGCAAACAAAATTCCCACCTTCCTATAGAAGATATAGGTGCAGTCACTTGTAGGCTGGATTCAGGACATGATTCAGACATTGAAGTGCCACTGCTTGTTCGACTGCAACAATCAGAACATCATTATGATAATGTAACTGGAAACAAAACTGCCCATCTTCACAAACTAGACTTCCCTATTCTACTAAAATCCCATAACCGTATGTTAAGCATTTCTGAACACGTTATATCACAAATAAAAATACAGCAACACACACGATTCAGTGCCCAGGAAAGGGATCAGTTCTATTACTGTGAGTGACAGATTTTTTTCTACTAACATTAACTGGCAGTGAAACCACTCCGACAGAATGACAGCCCACAAGACGACAATGAAGCAAACAGGAAAGCGCAAATGAAGTGCTATGGTTATATACGAAGTTTTGAGAGACCAGTAGCGAGTTCTGGGAAAACACCAGCAGGCATCTGAGTAGAGGCAGAAGCAAATATTACCCCTACAAGGTAAGGGATTTATTTAGCCACAGAGCACATAACCCATGGAACCCAGAAGGTAAGGGAAAGGGACAAGGCATGCTGAGCTGTACATAAAGCTGTATTGCTAGAGAATGTGTGGTGGAGGAGCACAGCTTTTAAATACGAATTCCATAGTACTTAACACCACTTGGGAAAAATACACAAATTACTCAGGTGCCTTAAAATTTTAGTCTGATACAAAACAGAGTAACTCGTCATGAAGAGTAAGTCTTACATTCTAAAACAAGCTTTTGGAAAAGCAGACACCAAGAGGAAGAGCCCTGGCATATTTTCAGAGTGATTAAAACAAGTCTAGCTGCACATATTTTTATTTTGATCTAATCAGAAAGTAAACAAGAGCACATCCAAGCTGTCAACACACCAGTGCAATCTCAAGAGTAAAATGTGTTGTTTGAGATGTCCTAAATCAAATACTCCTGAAAACAGAAAAATCTCTGTAATATTTGTCAATTATTTGGTTCTAAGCAAGGCAAGAACTTAATGCTAAGAATATACAAAGTTTAAAATTAAACTGGATAGCATTTAAAACATTTTTCTTCTTGCTGCCTTCATAACATCGAAAATGCTGAATTCTTGTCTGCATGTAAACATTTACTCTAGGACGCTTATTTTACACAGTGTCAGACTCTAGAACAGATGTTACAACACTACTGTGAGAAAATTGTGAAGGACAGCAGCACAGGAAACTGTTACCCAGAAGTGAGGTTTTCACAGGATGCACCAGTTAAACACAACTGGTGGAAGGAGGCGTTATCCCAAAACATTGAGCAGATACTTGCAGAAATCACATCTCTTTGCTACACAAACCTATGCAAAACAACAACCTGGGGGAGAAAAAATAAAAAACAAAACCCACCAAATAAATCTCTCCTGAGGCTAAAATTTGAATTCTTGACTGCCTACTGAAGAGGACAAGGAAGCAGATACTCCAGGTTCAGTGAGGACCAGTCTTCTGTGAAATGCAGTGAAGTTCTGTCAATTCTCAAATACAGTCAAGTTAAGTTATGCCTGAAGAACTCTGAAAACTCTTCTTGGATGGAGGCAAAAAGAGCTTCAAACAGATTTTGCTCTGCCAGGCCACGACACGGCACTGTACCTTCTAAATATGCCTACATGCACTGCAGGATTTTGAAATGCGCCCTGCGTTGCTGAACTGCTAACACACACGTGATGGACACACACAAAGTCCTTGCTCCTTTAAGAAAAACAGGCATATGATTGAGGCATATGATCAGAAAACCAGAAGCAGCAAGAGTTGCTTTCCAAAGATGGGTGTGACACAATTAACTTCAAAACAAATACGAAAGCCTCATCAGATTCTTGTTGTGTTAGCCTGTAGCACACTAAATTATTAAGTCCGTGGGTTATAAAAAAATAAT
This sequence comes from Thinocorus orbignyianus, assembly GCA_013400375.1. Classification (NCBI taxonomy): domain Eukaryota; kingdom Metazoa; phylum Chordata; class Aves; order Ciconiiformes; family Thinocoridae; genus Thinocorus; species Thinocorus orbignyianus. The sequence continues at coordinate 86,405 of VXBW01002106.1, read as the reverse complement.
CTTCTAAACAGGAATGATCTTTTCAATGCCTGCCTTCCTTCATTAAATAAGAAGTGATGCCTCAGTGTAATGTTCTTGAGGTGTTTTACAGCAGCTTTATAATTTACATACGATCAAGAATGATTAAAAAGAGAGCCAAATAGCAAAGCCAGTGGAGGAAACTGTTGGGCCATGTTTAGATTACAACCGCTGACACATGATTTCATAACACAGTTGCTCCATTATGACACTCAGAGAGATGTTTCTTAAGGAGAAAATCTGCATAAGATCAAAACAGGCAGTGCCACAGCTAAGTCCTCCTGCTCCATTCACTAGTTCAAATGAGGCCGACACACAGGGTGTGCTGGAGCTGGGCCTCTGGGTCTCCTCAAGTTTGACAAGGTCCAGCTGGCTCTGCTACACCCAGCATACCCCACTCAGGAAAGCCAACACTTAAGTCTCTCAAAGATACAACGTGGTATTAGTACATAGAAGAGGGGCGTTAGACTTTGGCTTCACTGCAGATCATTTCCTCTCCAACCACCTCACCAAGAGAGCTCCTTTTTATCTTCAATCATAAGTCATACGACACCAACCACTGTTAGAAGAATTAAGATCCTTTTATTAAGCTACAAGATGCACCCACTGCTTCTCCAAGCCTCCCACGAGTTCCTGATCTGCCACATCTTGACTTTTGAAAGCAAAAATACCCTTCTTCAACGGTTCTGACAGGCATCAGGAGGACACATCTGTGACTGGGCTGAGAAAGGGGGAGCACCAGAAGGGAGAATTTATACATCTCTGAAACCAGAGCTGTTGCAGAGTTCAAAGGACACTTGGTTCAGGGGCTGGTTTGGTTGTTTTCCCCTCAACTTTTGACTGCCTTCACCATTCTACTCACATTGCAAATTCCGTGTCTGTAGAAAGACTTTTATCTTCTGAGAACTGTATTTATGTGTATTTTTTTTAATGCATGTGACCTTTTGGCTTCTTTGCACTAGGGTGAAAAAAAGCCTAGATAAGGGAAAAGCAGATAGATGCTGCAACGATTTTACAGACATTTCACACTTCTTTTTCTTCTTTCAGCAATTCTTCTTTGCATCTACTTGCATTACAATCTTTTTTGAAACCGAAATAGACATTCCACTTAATAATGCCGGAAGAATAAAAAAAAAATTGGTACAGATCAACTTATTTTATCATTGCTTTTCCACAACCTGTGCACAGATCTTTTCATTCACAAAGTTTTACAAGACACTTAACTATGTATTATGGTGAGTAAACTGCATTTACAGTCTATTTAATGACTGCTTTTACTGTTAAGGTATTAGTATGCTGGCAAAGTACATCAAATTTTATATTCAAACCTTGAGCAAGTGCAAATAAAATAAATAAAAAGCAGGAGGGTCATACTAAGTTTTGACTTGGAAATGGTGTAATCCTAACACTTGACACACTGCTGAGAAAAGGTTACTCATGTCATAATTTCATGTATTTCCAAAATACATGTTTCTATCTTCTAAAGATATTTCTGTTCATTTGAAAACAGCCTTTCTTCACGTATAGCAATGTCCAAACCCCATTACCTTAGATCTGGATTTAACACCCAGTTCCTGATTACGGTGTCATATTCTTGATTAACCAGTAATATTAATGCAATGTAACCCTACTGGTCCAGTCACTGCCCAAGTCACAGTAGGTAAAACCAGGGGCTCTGAGAATGGAGAACTGCCCACAGTGGGAGAGGATCAGGTTCGAGATCACCTGAACAACCTGAAAGTGCATAAGTCCATGGGACCTGATGAAATTCATCCACGGGTCCTGAAGGAGCTGGCGGACCAAGTTGCAAAGCCACTTTCCATCATATTTGAGAAATCATGGCAGTCTGGTGAAATTCCCGCGGATTGGAAAAAGGCGAACATAACCCCAATATTCAAAAAAGGGAAAAAAGAGGACCCAGGAAACTATAGGCCAGTCAGTCTCACCTCTGTGCCTGGCAAGATCATGGAGCAGATCCTCCTGGAATCTCTGCTAAAGCACATGGAAAATAAGGAGGTGATTGGAGACAGCCAACAGGGCTTCACCAAGGGCAAATCCTGCCTGACAAACTTGATGGCCTTCTAC
>VXBW01002106.1:0-83997 GCA_013400375.1 Thinocorus orbignyianus | reverse complement strand
AACATAGAAAGGACATTGAACTGTTGGAACAGGTCCAGCGCAGAGCCACCAAGATGATTAGAGGGATGGAGCACCTCTCCCATGAGGACAGGCTGAGAGAGCTGGGACTGTTCAGCCTGGAGAAGGCTCCGGGGAGACCTGACAGCAGCCTTCCAGTATCTGAAAGGAGCCTACAGGAGAGCTGGGGAGGGACTCTTCGTCATGAAGTCTAGTGACAGGATGAGGGGGAATGGTTTTAAATTGGAAGAGGGGAGATTTAGATTAGATATTAGGAGGAAGTTCTTTGCTGTGAGGGTGGTGAGGCACTGGAACAGGTTGCCCAGGGAAGTTGTTGATGCCCCATCCCTGGAAGTGTTTAAGGCCAGGTTGGATGGGGCTTTGAGCAACCTGCTCTAGGGAGAGGTGTCCCTGCCCAGGGCAGGGGGGTTGGAACTTGATGATCTTTACAGTCCCTTCCAACTCTAACCATTCTATGATTCTATGATTCATTGACTTAAAGCACACTCAAATTTTGGTAACTAGAAGCCTCTGTAATCCTGCATTCTGTAATGTGACCAGGTGCTAGTAGGTGGCTCCTACTTTGCTATTTTTGGCTAGCAGTTTGCATTCCCATTAATGGAAGTTGGAGTTAAAAAACCCAGGGAGTTCTCATCGGGGCAGCTTGTGACGCTCATGTATTTTCTTCTATCTAGAGGCAGCTTCCATGCAGATTCATCAATCTGGACAGACATTCCAAGCAAATTTAGCAAAGCCCAAAAGAGAAATATGCCAAGAAAGCCTTGCCCGAGGACACCACAAAATATTTTTAGAGCTTCATAAATAGCATATTCATAGGTTAATATCATAAGTTTGATTCCACCAAATCCATAGATTTTGGGAATTACTCTGCTGCTGGAGCTCAGACTTTGGATAAGAAAAAGAATGTAGTTACTTACAGTCGCTAACAGTCCCGTGGGCTTTTTCACAGTCACAGAACTAATTACCCTTTCAGCTGGCTAAGGAAAAATGAGCCTAACTGCTGTTATTTCAGTAGTGGATGAGGCACATCCCACGCAGAAACTCTAGTAAGGAGTCCTGCAGTTTGCCCAGGCTACGTTAGCTTTATAAAGGGGTTTCCCTGGTTTGTCTTGAAGAGAGAAGTGCTTCCCTATGGTCCAGAATTTGTGCTTCAAACACATTCCTCTCTACATCTCTGAAAGTGTCAGACACCTCCATCTACTGCATGACAGATTTTCCTGATGGATACATCTCCAAGAAATGCAGTGGGAAACAGGATTAACTATAATGCTGTTGACACTTGTTTCCCTGCATTTTTCAATTAGCAAATATAATCATACACAATATAAAACGATCAAAGACCTTGTAAACTATGGTTAGAGTATTGATTGTTTTGCCTTTTTTAAAGCTTCAACTTTAATGACTCATCTCTCCTTCCTTTTGACTAATATTCCAGGGTAAATTATTAATAATAAAATACAATAACAATACTGAAATCTACAACAAAAGTAGTTTTGAGCTGCAGATTAAAAGTAGGTTTCAGTAATCCAGGGAAAGTTTTTTTTTCTTTGCAGTGGATTTGGTACGGAGCTGAAACATTCTGCCAGCACATATTCGCGCAAAATAATCTGCAATGCACCCTGCCACAGCCTTCACGCATCAGTTCAGCTTGCGGTTACGTAAAGAGACATTAGTGAGAAAAAGGCAAGCAGCAGAGGAAGAGAGGTGCCGCCCGCAGCCAGTGCCACAGCAGAGGAAAGTGGCATCTCAACCCCCGAATCTCTGCCATCCACTCTGCCCACCCCCAATCAGCGCAAAAACATGGAATAGCTATTAGATGGCAATAACTCCAAATTACTCCCCGTCCCTCCCGCCTCTGACCCAGTGACCTAAAAATTATCCACGTAAAATACATTCCCTTTTATCACAATTCAAAGCAAGTGCAGACCTTGTCTCCTGTGCTAGGGTGCTTTTTAAGTGAATGGAGGGCAGCAGAAATCTTCCCCATGGAAGAAGGCAGGCGTTGGTGGGAGCTGGTGCGGGGCAGCTTTCCCACAGCGTGATGTTGGAACAACATCTTCTTGCAGAAAATAAATGCACTGTTTCTTTAGAAACACAGAGAAGATTGATCCTGATGGGACATCTGCAGCTGGTTCTAAAGACTTTCAAAGTTACCTCCATCAGGTAAATCCTCTGAGAAAGGAATTGTATTAGAAGTTGTTTAAATACTTCCGGAAATTTCTTCAGCACTGATAAACAGTAGTTATCGATATCCAGCAACTTGATTTTGAAAGTCCCTTCCATATTTTTCTATCTTTTTCTGTTCATACTCATTGCAGAAATTCTGCGTATGAAGTTTTAACTCTAGAGTTTTCTTTGCCTTATAGCCTTTTCTATAAATCCAGATAGAAGTTTAGATTTTAATAGGGAAGTTCAATATAAAATGTAAGTATTTCATACTTGGACTTGCATCCAGGACTGTCTCCAGCACACACAAACAAACAAAAAAAAAGAATCAAAATGCCATTTTACCTGCATTTCCTTCCTATTCCCATAATTGATTATAAAGGAGACAGCTACTACATATTTTCTCTACCACACAGGCTTTTTCACATTAGACAGTATTTGTTCTGCTTTAACAGAAGGTGCAAGCAAAACCACTCATAAAACTGCCTTCCTGCCAGTGATATCATAGTCTAACATAACCTATGCTGGGAAAGATGTCCTTCACTCAGGTTGATAGAGGACATGTACAAGAACGCGTGCACGTAAAATAAATTTGTTTACACAGTACTACATACAGGGATATGCACAGAGGAAAAGAAAATAATGTTGCAAATAACATTAACAGAAAAATATATGTATTTTTAACAAGTTCACCAACTCCTTGAGATCAATACCTACTTTAAAACTCAACTTCAAGTCAAAGGGGCAGAGGCTTAATGGACTTCCACACAAGAAAAAGCAACTTCTGATATTAGCAATACAAACTGTGCATTGGACGTGGCGATGACAGACTGATTCAAGAGTGACAGACGTTACCCAGCCACCAAAAGGAATTTATTTTCTGCTAAGCAATGTGTTTGAGCACGAACAAATTTCCGTATGATTAAAATTTTCAACTGTGTGTTCAAGCATAAAATAACTCAGATAAAAATATTAATCCCATAGGTGAGAACTGCTTACTGAGCGCTTTTCACAGGGAATCACCTCTCTGCAGGTGGGCAGCATCCATAAGTCTGTGTAATATTCTACTTATTTTTAGCACAGACGTTGCCTAAGCTGATGATTGGAATTCATGCAAATACCGAAGTAGGAAAATGTGCAGTTCACAGTGTGCATTATCAGCAGTTGCCACTTTCCTCTCTGCTTCACCAGGAAGACAGAATATTCATAAGATCTGGTACACAGCAGTACAAAAATTCTGTTACACTGATATAAGATGACACAAGGTCTATTTTCACCTGAGTATGGAAAGAAAACACGGGGCCATGAACTCCTTCAGCACAATACAGTTGCAAAACTGCCTTGTGAAGAACACCTTTTTAAAAAGGCCAGAGGAACACTGCACAGCCCTTGACATCATACGGAAATAAGACCAACATGGTAGCTCACCTGCATTTTCACTTTGTATCAACTCTATTTTAACATGTGTTTAACTGAATCAGCAGTAGAACAGCTATCAAATACACAGGGTCAACTTCTTCTGACCTTTAGGGATAGAAAATACTAAGGAGAAAAGATGCGGCGCACCCGGGTACCCAATTTGCAGATGACATGGTCATTTACCACCCAAAAAGCAGTGATTCTAATGAAAAGGCAGAAAAAGGAAGACCAGAGGGTGCCTCGACTGTGTTGTAAGACTGCTTTACACACGACACTTGTTTGAAGAGGTTCAGCACGCAAGTGTAAGCTCACGAATCTATATCCCACATGGAATAATCCTCATCGAGGGGGAATGCTGGATCCCCTCCCTGTGCTGAGGCCAACACCAACAGAATAGTTACGTCTCGGTTACACACACTTGGCAGTTCTTACACAAAGTGAGCAGGAAGTTAGTTATAGGAAGCTCTGCAAAGCACAGATTGCTCAGGAGATCCCTTACGAGACCATAGCACAAGCAAAACAAAAGCTGTGGAGCAACGTTTCTCTTCGTTACACCATGGTGCTGAGGTTGTACTTCAGTTCTAGATAATTACTTTTAGTCTGTTGCATAGTCTGAACGATTCAATTTCAATACTAATTTTGAGATACTGCCTGCAGCCCAGATCAGGGACAGAGATTCCAGAATACCAGGGACTGGGTACATGCAGCTAAAACCAAGTATCCAAAATAGTCAAAGACAAAATATACATAATTTCCAGTAATTACAGGGTTTTTTTAAAGCTTGCCATGAGTAAAAGTAAACATTTGGAAGTTTACATGCTGAAGACAGTGTTAGCTTTTTCCCAAATATCAAATACCCAAACAGCTGCCTGGCTAGCTTACAGAACACTGTTTCACCCATAGCAGCTCTCAGGTTTTACAACTTAAGATGTTATTTCAACCCACCAGAACCACTGGACCTACTGAAAGAGTCTCAAAGGCACCACACCCGTCTTCAGAGCTGAAACAACAAGTGAAAGAGGACTTCTTAATACAAGACAGACACTGACCCATTGATATGAAAGCACCTGCTGAATCCAACAGCATTATGAGAAAGGCAGCAAAAAAAGTGATAATCAAACCCATTATTAGATTTAACATGTATTAGAGCAAACAATGCTAGAGCTGTGTTGTTATTAGTCTCCTTTTTCTGCCACAATAATACATTCCAGGCCACAGAAGTCACAAATAATTGCTAAACAGACTGCAGGCGTTACAATCCTACAAGTATTTCAAAGAGACACCAAAGCTGAAGGTTTAGGAGGGCACTACATCAGCAGATAGAGAAGTGGCAAAAAAAACATAAAAGGAAGGTGGTAAAAAAGCATTTCACTGGAACATGGGACTTTTTTCCTGCAGAAAATGTCTATGGAAGGTACCTAATATAAAAATGGATCATCAACAGGCTTTGAATTGCTATGGAGCTCAAAATCTCCCCAGAAAATTCCTGTGGTTTGCAGAATTTAGAAGGTTAATCCCCACTACACCAGAAGAAGCCACAAGACATTTCCCTTGTAAAACAGAAAGAAGGAACCATAGCACTTCTTTAGTAAAAGAATTCAATTCTAATTGTGTGACAATATGCAGAGCAATAATTCGGAAACTCCAGTTTCCAAGCAACGCCCTATGCTTAAAGAGAAAGGATTAAAAATATTCTAGAAAATAAGAAAAGCTAGTGCAGCCATCAAATATAAATATGCCTTCTCTTATTGAGAAAACTTGTGGGATAAACGAAAAAACGTAGTTACCAGAATTATGAAAAACATTTTAACCAAGCAAAATGTTATGAGGCTCCCACCTGCTAAAATAAGTCACTAGTAACAGCAAAATTTTACACATACATAGCTCCAAAAAAGCAGAAATCCAGATTTCTAGGTATTATTCTAGACAACTTAGAGAGGCAACTGCTCTCCAAATCACTAAGTTTTGTTAACTCCTGTGTGGCACTCAAAGACACATTATAGAAAGAACCCTCTGCAAACTGTCATCAAAAAAGCATGGAAGCTTAGATCCTGATAAAACTGTTAACAACTGGAAGCTTCTGCCACAACAGGTGGCTGAAGATGTGCTATGATAAAAATTCTTTGGGTATAGATGCTTTGTAAAATTCTATACCTTCCATTATATGTCAATTTTTCTTCCTCAAAAAGGTTTGAAACAGATTGCTCCTAAGATCTTACGGGTATTTCCTCACTCCAAAGCACCCATATCTCCTGTTCAGAGAAAAGTGCTCCTCACTGGATAAAACATACGCTAAAGGAACATAACCTCCCAGAATTACTGGCTTATTTCACTATATTGCCTACATGTAAACATCATTTGAGAACAGGCTGTCTCAAACAGCATCACCTGTGCACTGCCAAGAGCTCTTTAGCAATAGTTTACATGGCAAAAGAGTACTGGAGCAAAAAAGAATCATAGTAAAAGAGATTACATTTTATTTACCTTGATGAGTCATCGTGACAGGTTCTCCACTGGATATATTGTTGTAAATGACCACGGCTGTGGCATTATGTGACGCTGCTCTCAGGATTTTCTCTCTAAATGTGCAGTTTCCTCGCTGGAGCAAAGCGATCCACTGCTTGGTGTTGGGTGGAACCTGGAAACGTGTTCGAGGGTCACAGCCCAGGCGATCTGCAACTGGAATGGGAAACACAGTGACACAGGTGGCATTTTGTTCAAACAGGCCAGAAAGAAAAAGAAAAAACTAAGTAATACGTCAAAAGTTGGAGTTAACTGCTATGCACCAGGAAGCCACTATCCTCTTGTTAATAAAGCCTGAAGCTAACTGTGTTCTCATGAAAAAGTCTTATAAAAAAACCAAACCAAACCATCTCAGACATTGAAAGATGTGACTATATGCCCCCAAATCAGGCTAACACAAGCTATTTTTAACTCTAGTGCAGCTTGAACAATGAATTTACATTGAAATCAATACCTGCCTACAGGCTGAAAAACATTAGGATATGGTTGATATGCTATAAGCATTTATAAAACAGCTGTTTATCACTCATTCTGGAGAGAACAATTTTTTTTTTCTCCTTTCTAATGCAGTTAAATCTCACTGCAGTGGGAAGTATAACTAAATAAAGGAGGTTGTGAAAGCAAGACTGGGGTGTTATCTGCCACGTGCAGGCTACTGTCAAAAAAGGCCAATATTAGAAGCCGATCTTGTAAAACCCCAGCAGCCAGCACCAGCTTTTTTAACACACGCAAGTCTTTGCTACAAGGAAGGGCTTTCAAATTCAGAGAGAAACAAGTGGTTTTGCCAACAGACTGCTGGCACTCAAACCATCAGCCATACAGGTATGGATGGTAAAAAAAGGAAGGGTAACAGAAACAGCAAGTGCTGGATGTCTGCACCCAACAGCCTGCAAAGATCTCATCTCTTTCGATGCTGCGATGGATCCTGGAATAGCCCAAGCCCACAAGGAGCTACGGATGAAAGGCAGAAAATACCTCCCACCCCGGGTACAGCACAGGAATGGCACCTCTGTTTACACACCTGGAAAGATGCAGCTTGGGCCGACACGTTGCTCCTATCATCAAAGCATTTTAGAAATTTAGAGCCAGCAGTAACTTGTAACACAAGCATATCTACCCTTTCAAAGGACAAGAGTATAAGAATCTCTGGCAACTAAAAAATAGTTGGGATAAACAGTGATTTTTCAAGACATAATTTATTTGCATAATAGCTTGAAAACATTACAGCTCTGAAGAGTAATTGTAGCTAAACATCCCATAACATTTTCCTTTTAAAGACCTGAGCTCTTCAGCACAGATCATGGGATTTCAACAAAAGGCCTACCACAAACAAACAAACAAAAAAAAAGATACCCATAACGTGTTTAACTAACATATTATCTGGAAACAAAACAAAATAATCTTTTTAAGCATTGTCAGCTGAGGACAGCTCTAGTTAAAACCTGGAGAGTCAAATAGCTAAAGGACCTTTTCCAAAACAATGAAGAAAATCTTTTGCTCCCCTAAAAGAAAAGTAGTGCAGAAGAATCCATCCGGTGGCGGTCATACAGGAAGCTGTTGCATCTCTTAATTTGGACAAGAAGTGCCTCTCCCTGTTCCCCTGGATAGAGGGTGGGGAGCCAGAGACAAGCACATCCTTTCCACAATTGTTTTTCCAGGCTGTATTGGACGTTTCAGGCATGGAGGGATAGTCGCTGTATTTTCAAATTTGCGCTTATGCTTTACACAACGATCAGGGGGAAATCTGAAATATAGATGGCCAAAGCCAAATTACAAAGAGCATTTTCCTCCATTACTCTGACATTAGCACTCAAATCCCATTGGAAATCACAAACTAGCACTGATTCACAGATGTTTTGGAGCACCAGTGATGGCCATCATGAACAGCAACGCTCATAGTGCACTGACATATCGACTCACTTCTGTAGCTTTCATACAGCTACGAAAGTTTTATGTAGCTTTTTTGTAGTCTTAAATTTAAGGGAATAGTACATCTTTCAAAGGAATTATAGGTCTTTTTGAGGATGTGACAGAACCACAGTATGGCACACATGCAACTGATCTTGATGCCCTCTGTTAAGATAAAAGCAGTTTACTGGTTAATGCATAATTCCCCTTCTTCAGCACATTTCCACTTAAGAACGCAGGAAGGGGAAAGCACCAGCAGACTGTGCTAGGAAGTTTCTCAACTCTTGAAAGGCAAAATCCCATCCTTCTCCAGTGAAACCGTTTCAAGACCAGGCTGGGGGGGACTTTGAGCAAACTGGTCTAGTGGGAGGTGTCCCTGCCCAGGGCAGGGGAGTTGGAACTCAGTGATCTTTAAGGTCTCTTCCAACCCAAACCATCCTATGATTATTCAAGAATCTCAGGTGTGATACATCCTTTGGAAAATGCTGTTCAAGAAGTGGTCACAATTTCACAGACATCTCAATCTACCAAAATTAACTCTGAAAAGAGACACTATGGCCAACATAAATTTACTTAAAATGTGGCATGGATGAATAGCAATAAACCCATGGACTACGTGCAGTATTTTCAGTACAATCATCCTCAAAACTAAAACATCAAGTGAATACAAAAATGGCCAAAAAAATAGGGTTATGGGAAGGCAGCACTCTCAGAGGTCTGCTGTTACTGAGTTCTATAAAAATGTACATAGGCACCTTTATATTTCTACTGCTTAAAATGCTCAGCTTAAAAACTGAAGGGAAAAGTACTAAGAGGTAACAGAAACTACATCTCTGGGAAAAAATAGTACAAAATTTTCTACCACGGCAGAGATCAAAGTCTCTCTCAGCTGTGGACAGAGCTATGAAATGTTACTGGATAGAACAACAGGATTAGGAAACAAGATATTAAGAGATAAAAGCTTTCCAGATATAGACCAACAAACACCACTCAAACACATACAGCACGTTATTCCTGACAAGGTGAATTCACTATTTCCTGACAAAAAAATTAACAGCAGGCAATGTTATTTTAGCACTGTAAGTAATAGAAAACCATTAAGGAAAAAGTAGTTGTTTTAGATAAACCTGAACCAAGTAACTGCAAGTCACCTGAAAACCAATACAAAGTCACAACCCACTTTTCTTTACATTAGCATCCTATTTACACCACTTAAGTAATCTTCTCACTTTTAACTAAATAGAACAGTGGAAAGCCTGAGTTTTTCTGCTTGTTTTTTCAATAGACTCGATAGACTCTGAAAAGAGTGAATGCCTTATAATTATGGCCACTCTGTAGCATAATGAGCTGGCTAAAATAACACATCTGCTTTACACCTAACGCACCAGGAGCATCAGCTGGCATTGTAAAGGACACAGAAAACGAAGTGTCAGCAAGAGTCATCATCGATAGCTCTCCATTACCGTGTCATCTGGGCTCCATCGTTCAAAGTCCAATTAGGATCTAAAAGACTGGGGCTTGCAAATATTAGCTGGACGATGTCCACGCCAGAATGAAAAGCAACTTCATATTAAATTAAAGTTATTCTAAAACAAATCACTTGCACATAAAAAAAAGAAAAAAAGAGATAGGATCAGAAGTCACTCATGTAATTTCGTAATTTCAGAAGATATAAGCATAGAGAAAGCCACTGAAGTATGTTTCCTTATAGGTGTGCTACTCCTCTGGTTTATCTGAAATGTAAGTTATTTACTCTGCCTTTCCTTTCTCCACGTCTACCTATGTAATGTGAATGAGTTGGCAAAAACCCAATTTTCCTGTTAGAAGTGGCAGCCTGCTGGGTTAAATAGCAATATACAATGTTGTTGTAAATATCTCCCTTTCTACTGGAAGCCCTAGCACCACCGAAGAGCCTCTTTACAGAAGGATCAGCTGTGCTTTAAGTTCTACCAGTAGGCTGCATGTCTGTTCTCAACTTTAGAAGCGCTTCGGTTTCCTCTTGCAGAACACAAAGGACTGCTCTACTTGCCTGTAACTGTTTCTCCTTAAGCACATTTTTAAATTCAAGAGCCCTTCCTGCTGAAGGACTAACGTTTGTGACAGCATTTTAGTGATTCATGAGGAAGAAATAGTTAATAATGCAACAGATCCAACCAGGCTTCTTCAGCTACTGGAGAAGTATCTGCAAGCTTACAGAACAGCAACACAACTTTCCTATTCCTCTCCCATCGTTTCACCAGGTCCTTTAGCCTTCCCCCTGTAATACAGATGGCCATTTTGTGGAAGAAATAATCATAGAATCCTAGAATGGTTAGGGTTGGAAGGGACCTTAAAGATCATCAAGTTCCAACCCCCCTGCCATGGGCAGGGACACCTCTCCCTAGAGCAGGTTGCTCAAAGCCCCATCCAGCCTGGCCTTAAACACTTCCAGGGATGGGGCATCAACAACTTCCCTGGGCAACCTGTTCCAGTGCCTCACCACCCTCACAGTAAAGAACTTCCTCCTAATATCTAATCTAAATCTCCCCTCTTCCAATTTAAAACCATTACCTCTTGTCCTGTCATTAGACTTCCTGACGAAGAGTCCCTCCCCAGCTCTCCTGTAGGCTCCCTTCAGATACTGGAAGGCTGCTATCAGGTCTCCCCGGAGCCTTCTCTTCTCCAGGCTGAACAGTCCCAGCTCTCTCAGTTAAAAAGAAGAAATTAATAGCTCAGCTGTCAGGGGCTTTGTCTGAAGCACACACTTGCCTGAGTGCAGACCACCTCTTACTTCTGAACAGCAGATGGTTTTGCTTTCTGTCACATACCGGGTGTTTATGCTGCCCTTGCATTGTTTGGAACGTGGCTGTGATGTCTCACTCCAGCTAAGGTCGCTGCATTGATTGTTATCAGAGTCTGTCCCCCTTTTACTTAAAGGCTATTGCCATGATCCCACACCACAGACACTAACTATTTTATACCTTTATTCTTCCCTTAAAATTAAAAACAAACCAAAACACAACAAAACCAAAAAGTAAAGGGTCAGGTATCTTGATATTGATCGCATCTCAGCTAATACTCTGCTCTCCAAGGCCAGCACCAGTTGCCAGAGCTGGTCTGTCTCGGCTGCGCGCACAGAAATAATTTTAAAGTCTGACCTTTAATCACTGTAATACAATATTCTGAGGGGCTGAGAGCTCCTCGGGAAGGAAAACATCCCATGGGAAGACAGTCCTATGCAGCCCATGCCCCACAGCATTCCCTCCCTGCAGCGGGTACTGCCCGGGCAGGTACCACCTCGCAGCCCTGGCTGGCAAAACAGCCAGCCTTGTGCAACATGGTAATTATAATCCTGTGATAAAATTTCCAGAAAAGGAATCCAGCTGGGAAACATACATAAGCAACGCAGCAGCTCTGATTCTTTCCTCCTTCAAGCAAGGGTACTGGTTATTTGTTAGCCCATTAGGGTTTAATACATGTAATATATATCTTTTCTTTACAGGCATTACTACTCGTGTTATCAATACAGTCCTTGTTCAAGCCAGTTATAACTTCCACTTTCTAAAAATCCTTTGAACAAGAAGTAATCTCATTTCAGGGAAAAAGTTAAACAAAAGAAAACCACTGAAGCTTAGGAAAGTCCTGTAACAGTTAAGATTTAATCTTGTTAGCTCAGTAAGCACACTACAATTAGGGCTATAAACTCAAATATGTAACCTCCACTTTTGCTACCAATTAATCAGAACTAATTAAGCTGGATACTGTGACCAATGGTAAAGAATGGAAGCATGCACAAGATTTTTTCTGCTACTCTGTATTTATTGGTACATTTCCTCGTTGCATTTCCCTAAAGCTTATTGTTTTGATTCTGGGCCAGAAAAGAACACAAAATTCTGAATGTTACCTAAGGCTCTGCAGTTACCAGGAAACTGTAATTTTAAGCCTTCTGCAGCTAAAACTTGTTCACACAACATGTTTATGAAGTGTCAGATGCTACAAAACGCTGTAGCTACAGTACCATGCACAAGAGATACTTCCATGCCTAACGTTGTGCCAATATTGTTTCTTCCCGCTTCCACCTCTTTCTAACACATGCCTGTCCTCAAATCCTCCGTCTCCTTGCCCAGCCACAGCCCTACCAGCCCTTCAGCAGAGATCTCACCTTTCTATGAGCTCTTTCACACCCCCAACACCTCCCCACAAGCCCTCCAGGCTCCAGTCCTTTTCCATCCCCCTCTCATCCCCTCATTCCTGACCCATTTGTTGAGCGCATCTTAATGTTTTGAACTCTGGCTCTGCTGCCACTTTTCTTCCTAACAGTCCCACCTGTGGTCTCAGTCACCTTGCCTGCTTCTCCACTACCCAAGGCAGCCAAGGTCCCACCATCTTTGAGGAGGACATTGAGGTCTCCAGTCCTCATCTCTGTATCCAAACCTACCACCACGTGCAACCACCCAGAGCCAACAGTTACAGAAGAATCCTGTTCACCATGGAGAACATTTTGGAGGGAACTAAGCCATGAAGTCATGCAGTTTCCACCAAGAATCATTACAGTGAGTCTTTAATGGCTTCTAGCTTGGTTTGTCACAGCAAGAGGAATATACCCAACATCCAAAGGTCAACACCACAACTGGTGTCAGGCACCTAATACCAAAGATGCTCAACAGCAGAGGTTACTTATACTCTGCATGGACACACTGCTCTCAAGTACCTACAGCAAGAAATTTGGGCTGAAACAGCTGGTTCCAAAGTCACAAACAGCAGAGTACAGAATCGAAGAAGTGCTCAGTAACCTCTCCAAAGAGATGATATAAACCTGAACTAAGCTACCAGAAAAGCTGCATCAGGCTGTAAAGATGCATTTCGCTGTTATCCTTCCATGCAGAGCAAGAAGAGCACTTTTGATAAGCCACCAGTATTCATATCCAGAAGCTGGTTACAACACTCTTCAAATAAGAAATCATTTAAGTCATGACAAAAAACTATCAACTTAGAGGAGTAAGAAAAGGTACCAGGAGTGGAAGAAAGATTAATAGAGAATATCTGCAGTTATCGGGCATTTAATGCGCTTGGACAGACACACATACACAGGTGCTGTGTTTACAGCCGGCGGCCGACTGTGACCGACAGCTCGCTGGAGCAAGGCTTTTACCAGTCACATTCACAAGCGGTCACGGGAATTACTGCCGTATCACTTCCAGGGGAATATTGCTTTTGAAAGCCAGTATCAATTTCATACAGGGGTCTATAAAAAGAACAGGGAAAGAGTTTTAATGCATGTATTAACATGTCAAGGTTGAATTCCATTAAAGAAATTCTGCTAAAGAAAGGGGAGAAGTGATCGAATACGTCATTCTGCACTGAAATTTAAAGTATGTGAATCACATAGGACTGAGAGCTTCAAGAAGTAGTATATGAAATATAGGGCATATTCAAGAATACAAGTTAACAAAAACCACTGCAGAGCACAACACTTAAAACCACAGGCTGTGCTACCACAAACGGTGTAAGTCCAGCAGCAGATCACTGGCCCTAAATCTTGAATTAGTAAATCCACTTATTTCCCTGCAGGCAGTGAACAAGGGATGTTAACACAGCCTGCAAAAATGAGGCATTAAGGACATTTCAGCTCTAAAATATGGATGCCCCAGTCTACGCCATCAAGCTGCTAACAGATCACCCCGTGCTCAAGGAAATTTCAAGGGCTAGCTCAATGAATGGGTGAATGTCTGGCATCAAAGCAGTTTCAAAGTCAAGGTATCTTCAAACATAGCTGCTAAAAGTCATAGGGTCCTTTTCTTCTTCAGATGCGTGAGAACTGGCGTAGAGCATTTACTGCTCCCACAGCAGAGGCCAGTGCTACATACTCATGTTAAGAGCTATTAGAAAGAATATATTTGGCAGACAAATTCAACAGCAATACTAAGAGGCCAATAAAAAAAAACATTTGAGCAATTAATATAATCTTGTTGAAAGCACCTTACCAAATCTAGACATAAAAAAGTAGAATATAAACATAAGACCCTTAAGTGTTCAAGCGCATCTTAACTAAAAGCATAAAATATTCCAGTCTTTCCTACAACGTGTTTTTTAAGCCACATGAAGTGCACTTTGGCAAAATTCATGTATACTATGGAACAATCCACACAGAACAATTCAGAAGAACTTTAAACGAAGACAACTCCTGCAGTGTTTGCTTTAACAGTTTTCTGTTAAACAGAAGGACAAAACTGCATCTCCAAAACTGAGTCTCCCCAACAACTGATGGCGAAGTTGCGGTGACTGCAGCATATCGGAACTGCAGAAACCAAGGTCTGTGATTTCATGGCTCCTGCTGTGCTGTCTCACTTAAGTCATTCATCATACAACACTTCGCAGTGAGGTATAAGAATGCTGTTCATGGACTGCTCAGAATTTTATTTAGCTCTTCTCTCATTAGTAGCTTCCACTGAAAATGCTGTCAGCCTCCCTTCGTCTTTTTAATCACACTTCAGCAAAGACTATATCAGAAGGAAGCAGGAGAAAGTTACAGAAGTTAAAAAATAATTAATATCAAAAGAGTTTTCTTGACAAATAACGCAGCTACTAAACAAATTTTAATAGTGTGAGTATATGAAAACCCAGCAGTTTAAAAAAAAAAACCCTGAACCTTAAGAATACTACTTGCAGTAGCAGTGTTTACGTGCCTCGCCCTTTCAGGACAGCCTCCCGATTTCATACGGTGGTTGGGGTGTGTGTGTTAAGTGAGGAACACCAGGAAGCAGAAGAAGGAAGGACTGTGTGTATTTGATGGCAGCTGACTCAGACCACGGTGAAGGTAGGATTTGAAGTACAAATGAAAATCTTTGTTGAGCAAGTCTGCTGTGGAATTTCTGCTTCCTCACCTTTCCACCCCAATTATTATCTATTAATATATTCTAGTTAATGCGTTGTAAAGCTAATGAAACCAAGCTTCAATGAAATTGGCAAGCATCTGCTGGGCACAGCCTGCTTCATACAGACTAGAAGCTTGCAGCAGGCTGCCCAGCAGGATGCTTTTTGTTCTCAAGAAGCATCAAAGTATTTTCCCCATCTAAAGATTTGGTAAATTCTCAAAAAGCTTTTAATAACACAGTGGTTCTGCATTATCAGTTCTTTTTAAAAAAAACCTCTTGATATTCACCACTCAGAGTCTAGTTTTAACTGACTATGTTATTCTACTTAATGCATTATTGAGAGGTCTGCTGTCCAGGAGACAGGTTGGGACCACTGTGATCCATCAAGTGGTCCATTTCTTAAAGACAGCAATTTAGATAACATCAAGAAGGGTTTTCAAAATAAAATACTACTAAAATCACATCAATGGGTTTCATTTCAGGCAAAAAATCAGGGCAATAATCTAACTTGTTCAAATTAGTAGTCTCTATAAAACTCAACATTTCTCAGGGAACAACTGATGGACAAGAACTTGACTTAATAAAAAGAAAACTTATTTAGAGACACTACACAGTGTTCAGTACTGCAAACAAGTGCATTTTGGAGCAGCCACAAGAGTAACTGACAAATTGATGGGTTTGGTCCTTCCAAGACTCGATGGACAGCTTAAGCAGCATTTTTAAGAAACACACACTGAACTACCACGACTCCCCGCAGCTGTAGACGCTGTCCAGAGGCACCTCTATCACAGCAGCTGTTCTGATATACATGGCAACCCTGAAACCAAACACCGTTAACTATTGCTACTGACCCTCTGTAATTAGTTTAGAAATAATATCTTCATGGCTCAATCCACAGCAGAAAAAACAGGCTATGCTTTGCAGAGCTGTTATTCGAGCCAGCACTCTCAGGGCTTTTTTTATTTTATTTTTTCCCTTTTAAAATTTTCCTCCGGGCAAGTTGTTCCACCTCTTTTGCCAGAGCTCTCTAGGAAAAGCCGGCAGAGCCCAGCCCAAGGCCGGCAGCGGGTACCCGACGGCAGAGCGATGCGGGACGCGGAGGATGGATGCGGGGAGGAGGGAGTGGAGCGGGGGGAAGCGTTACCTCCGTTGATGGGGACGGGAGCCACCAGCAGCCCCTTCACCTCCACCTTGGGGGAGTCCTGTCCGTAGCGCCCGCGGTCGATGCGCAGCAGCGTGGGGCCACCCCGCTCGGGGCTCAGCACCGTCACGTTGATGAGGGCGGTGTAATACGCCTGGCTGGCGTTGTCGGCGCCCACCCGGCCGTGCCACAGCAGCAGCAGGAGGAGGAGGAGGACGGAGGAGCCGCCGTTCCGGTGCTGGCGAGCCCACCGCCAGCTCATCTTCGACTCCCGACGGCCGTCACCGGTTGCCTCCGCACGCCCGGGGGTATTTTATCCCATCTGACAGCGCAGCAGCAGAGAAAGACCGAAAGCAGGCGATGGGGTGGGGGTGAGGAGAGCACGGGTTCATGCCATGGGAAGAGCCAGGGGAGGCACAGCAGGTCCCAGCCGAGTCCGATCCGCCGGTCGCGGCCCCCCCGGGGGAGGCTGCTCGGGGGTACCCCCGCTCAGGGCGCCGCGCTCATACCGCCCGCTTCTACCCGCACCGGGCGAAGGGAGGGGAGGAGGCGGGGGCGGCGCCGCGGCCCCCTCCCCGCACAACCCCGCACCGGCACCGAGGAGGCCGCCGGGAGGAGCCGCCGCGGTTGCCTCTTTGGCACTCACACCGGGCTGAAGGGGCTCGCTTCGCTTCGGGGCTCGCTGCCGCCTTAGTGCGGCGGGCGGCGCATGCTGCTGCCCAGGCTGGCGGCCGCTGCCGGTGACCGCCGCTCCATGCTCGGCTAAGTGCCGGAGGACGGCAGACCGCCACGGGCTCCACGCCCGCCCAGCTGCAGACCGCCGCGACCCACACTGCGCAGGCGCGCCACGCCCCGTGCCGCGCCGCGCCACGAGGGCGGGGGGAGGGGCTGCGGGAAAAGCCACGCCTGTTGGCGGGGCTACACGAAGGGGCGGGGCTTCCACCGATGATGTCACCGGGGCGGGAAGGAGGGTAGACATGGCGTCCCGAGCTCTACCCGCACCTGCGAGGAGCCTTCGGCCTCGGTGACCTGCCTTCAAGGAATTAAGTGCCGGCTAATTAACATTAAAGAAACTTCTCAGCGTCTGTAGTGTCCAGCTCAGGAACGCTGACCATTCGAAAGATATGAGAGGCAGTGGAAAAGCCTATGTGAATTCTGGGGGGAAAAAGGGCTGAATATGTAAAAAAAGTTTGTTGAGGTCGTGTTGAGGCCCACCCAGTTAACACCAAAAGGGGACTGAAAGGGTTTGGTCACTCCTACCTAATCTGGAGTTACTCACTTCTGGCGTACTGTGATGGGAACTCTTACCAACACCCAGATGTTGTTAATAAGTATGAATCCTATGAAATACTGTAATACGGGACTTGATGAATTAGCTCTCTTCAACTAACATCATAGTTGTTTTAAGGGTTTCAGCCTCTTCACCACCAGAAAAGTAATAAAATAATGTAATGGTCCTCTGAGATTTTGAAAGGCAAACTGTCTGGAAATAATGGTGAAGAAAGTCAGTACTGCAGGGCTAAATTAGGCCATTTTCCTAAATTTCTGAACAAATAGCTGTGCTGCTGTTCTTGTGAGAAAGGGTGGCTCACCGATAAGCCTGGTGTTTAACCTGAGTGTCTTAAAAACTGTTCCCTTCTGGCAGGTTTGGTAGTTTATCCATTTGGGATGCACCTGGTGGGATAACACCATCAAAGCAGAGTCTGTATTTCACAGAGGTGCAAGCGATGGCTCTAATCCTGCTCTTGGAGAGACATGTGCCATTCCTGAGGAATGCTGCAGCCTCCAAACCTGAGTCCGAGAGCAGAATGATCCGATGGACTCTGCTAAAGGCATGTGGCGCTGTAAAACCCTCTGAGAAGCTGTTCACGAAAAGCTCTATAGAAACACCAGTATGATCCATGAAATGTTTCTGAAGCAGCCACTTTTTTTTTTTTTTTTTTTTTTAATTTTGCCCTTCTTGGTAAATTCTGGGTGAGGAACCACATACCATTAATGGCTTCTCAATATTTCAGTCAACCTTTTATCCCAGCCGGAGGGTGAGAATTGTGGCAAACACAGTGATCCTGCATCAGGCAGGAGCTGTTGTTCTTGCAGTGTAGACAGTAATTTGATGCTTCAGCATGAAGAGCTCTGCATCATTTCGATGAAAAGTCATGTGCTTTACTGCTGAAATGTCCTCAAAGGGGCCAGAGAGTCCCAAGAGCCTGGAGAATTCCTTACTGTTCATAGAATCATAGAATGGTTTGGGTTGGAAGGAACCTTAAAGATCAAATAGTTCCAACCCAACCATGGGCAGGGACACCTCCCACCAGACCAGGTTGCTCCAAGTCCCATCCAGCCTTAAACCTCCAGGGATGGGGCATCTACAGCTTCTCTGGGCAACCTGGGCCGGTGTCTCACCACCCTGATATTCCTGCATTGACCTTCGGAGAAGCACTTTTGAGATTTGAGTATTTCTCAAAAAATATTTGAGAAAACATTCGCAACATTTCTGCCAGAGATAGACAGTGTGCTGTGCTTGAGTGTCTCTGCAGGGGCTGCTGGCTTGGTCCCTTCTATGATCCCCTCCCCACGGAGCAAGTGCCGGGAGGTTGTCCCATGCCACATGTGGGGCCACCAGTGCTGGGCTGCTCTCTCCTGCTTCCCAGCCCATCCTGTGCCATCACCCCCCGCCTGTCACTGCCAAACCCACCACTGAACCACGTCCCTCAGCACCACATCTAAAATCTTTTAAATATCTCCAGGGATGGTGTATCCACCACTTCCCTGAGAAGCCTGTTCCAGTGTTTGATAACCCTTTCAGCCAAGAAATCTTTTTCTAAACCTCCCCTGGTGCAACTGGAGGCCGTTCCATCTTGTCCCATCGCCTGTTACTTGGGAAAAGAGAATGACTCCCACCTTGCTACACCCTCCTTTCAGGGAGCTGTGGAGAGCAAGAAGGTCTCCCCTCGACTCCTTTTCCCCAGGCTGAACACCCCCAAATCCCTCAGCCGCCCCAGACCCTTCACCAGCTCCATTGCCCTTCTCTGGGCTCACTCCAGCACCTCAATGCCTTTCCTGTAGAGGGGCCCAACAGCGAACATACGAACATTTAAGTTCCATCTCCAGCAGCACGTTTCCTTCAGCCCCGATCTCGCCCGTGACTCACACTGGCCCTTGGCTTTTCTGTCAGGATTTACCTGCCCCAAGGCCCGCCGCCGGCCCCGCCGCCATCTTCCCCCCGGCCCGCAGTCGCCGCCGGGCTGAGGGCGCCATCTGCGGGTCGCCGCCGCCATGGCGCCGGGGAAGGGGCTGAGGAGAAGGGGGCGGCCCAGGAGGCTCCCCGGCCGTCGGTGCCTCCCAGGGCCGGGCAGTGGCGGAGCCCCGGGGCCGAGGGGGTGAGGGGGAGTCGCGGGTCTGTGGGAGATGGCGGCAGGGAGAAGGGTTGGGCCGGCTCCTGTCATGGAGCTTCACCAAAGGGTATCTGGCTGCATCATAGAATCATAGAATGGTTAGATTGGAAGGGACCTTCAAGACCATCCAGTTCCAACCCCCCTGCCATGGGCAGGGACATCTCCCACCACACCAGGTTGCTCCAAGCCCCATCCAGCCTGGCCTTGAACCCCTCCAGGGATGGGGCAGCCACAGCTTCTCTGGGCAACCTGTTCCAGTGCCTCACCACCCTAACAGCAAAGAATTTCTTCCTAATATCTCATCTAAATCTCCCCTCTTCCAATTTAAAACTGTTACCCCTTGTCCTATCACTACACTTTCTGACAAAGAGTCTCTCACTATCTCTCCTGTAGCTCCCTTCAGATACTGGAAGGCTGCTTTAAGGTCTCCCTGGAGCCTTCTCCAGGCTGAACAGCCCCAGCTCCCTCAGCCTTTTCATGGGAAAAAGGCCGAGTTTCACCCTGGATGGAAATACCACAAAGGCCAGCTATTTCCTAGAGGGTGCAGGGAAAAGCAAAGGGACTCAAAAATAAAAATAATAAAACAAAAAAGGTAGTGGTTGGGCCGGGCCGGGCCGGGCCGGGGTGGCCTGGTGCAGGGAGAGCCACAGTGGCTTCCAGGAACCAGAGAGCGTCTGCCAGTTATGACTTTATTCATTTTCACATTTAGATATTACAACAAAACTCTTAATGACGAAGGATAACAAGTACTATAGGAGGAGAGGAAAGGAAAGCAGTGTTCTAACTGGGTTTGATATATATAACCGTGAACTTCCAGAGATGAGACTCAACGTGAGTTGTAAACACTCACATACGCTCACTGGGTAGGAAAACTTCACACGCGCGAGCACCCAGACACTCACCCACAAAACACTCACTCGCACACACAGACCACACTTCTGTACTCACACATAACCCATGTTGTAACCTACTTGCTTCAAAGGCAGCCCACTGAAACATCGAATGCTGCTGTAGCAACAACAGGTACCAGCTTAAAATATTGCAATATAAATGAAGTGTTACTTGATACACAGGTTTTTTCTTCAGAGACACACGTGTATTTGCAAGTAGGGGACCCAATGCTTTGTTTTCACGAGGGAGGATTGTCCTCTCAATGCCAACACTTTGTAAGGAAGAATGAGACTGCGCATAGAGAGGGAGCAGTCATTTTAAAGGAGGATGATGATAAATAGCTTAGCTTCAATGTTGAGTTCCAGTAAAAAGCCCAAACAAAACACAACAGAGAGTGCACTGTGAACAGAGCAGGCACAACTATCGAACCCCGGGTTGTAAATTGAAATACTGAATTGTCGCTGTGGAAAGACAGACAGCACTGTTGCCTCACATCTTAAACCAGACTGGCTTCATTTCATGCTTATGCTTATCTGGACGCTGTAACAACAATAACAAAAAAAAAAAACCTGCCAGAAATAATGCAAGAGTGTGGGGAAGGGTATCAGGTTTGTACACTCTAATTTTAGTCTACTTTCAAGAGAGCAAAAGTACAATTGCCTCAACAGCTCTTCAATATCCCACACTACAATTGTTCTTCATCAGCAGGAGTGTCTGCAGAGGAGCCAGTGTTTGCTGGTATTGTGGCTGCATTGTTCACGCTGTGCTGTTGATGCGGATAAAATGGGATCTGATTCTATCCCCCCATCAAGATGGTGCAAAAGACAGAAAATAAAATAAAATTCTGTGGAGTCAAATGATTTGAACAGTGAAAAACCAGGTGTCACACCAGTGCTTTCCCTAGAGTAAAGCAGGGGATTGTTAACAATGGCTCTGATAAAATAACTCTTCTCCATGAGGATGCTTGTGACCAATTTATGGCTGAACCTAGAGACAGAGCACAGCTGTCCTGGCTGGCTGGGAGCGCTGACAGCCAGCCACAGCTCTCAAATGCCTCTGTCCCCTTTCTGCTGAGGAATCCAACCAGCAAGTGTTGGGCTTTGCTAGTATGTTTCTGTCTCTCGCATATAGACAAGGACTTGCAGCTAGTTTGGAATTCTGTTTTTCAACTATTATTTAATTTATAGACCTCTCTCTCAGATGGGGCTGTGTTTCCAGGCAGAGAAATGTTTGTGAAGCACTGGAAAAGAGAGCGCCTGTGTCCTATAGATGCACATCTCTAAGCGAGCAGCCTGAATTTAGCTAAGCTGCCTGTCACCTTCAGCCCATGTGAATGCCAGTGCCCAGCAGCATGGGGCACGTACAGCCTTGCTTCTGTCAAGGGAACCACCAGTTCAAAATCCAGGGCAAGATGAGGGCAGGAGAATTTGGTCTGGCCTACACCCCGTTGGCTGTCCTACTTCCTTGGCCTGGCTCTCCAGCATCTCCTGCCAGAGTGTTCTTACTGAGTCATAACAATTACTTAAAGATGCTTAAATTCCTGGCAACTTTGGGGGCCACCAGGAGAAGTCAGGGAATTTGTTGTCACATGCAGTTTCCAGTTGCACATTCTGAGCCAGTTTGGCTCAAGCTGGTCTGGTTTTGTTCCTCTCTCTGCCATGGAAATCACAGCCATGTCATCCTGCTGACACGAAAAGGGAGGGGAGCATTGGGCGCTCTGGACAGCCTTAGAGAATCTGAATGACAGGCGTGCTTTTCCCATGTGCTAAATAAATCTCCCCATTACACTTGTGCGGAGAACTGTAATTAAAACTTGGGAAAGTCATCCATAAGGCCTCAGCAGGCTCACATCAGGAAACGCATAAAACCCTCTGCTGGGAAAGAAATACAGTTTAGGAAAGCAGTACGTCTGGCAGGAAGCACAAATTTTAAAAGTCCAAACCAAACCCTTGGCCCACAAGCAGAAACTCCCCGGTGCTGAGATGCCCTGGTGCAAGGAGCCGTGCCAGCCACAGGCGTGTGGGAGAAGAGAAGATGACAAGCTGTCGAGGCGAGCCTCTTCACCCAGACTCCTCTGGCACTGATGTATCCGTACTCTGTGGCTGAGCTCTCAGATTGTGAGCAAGATGAAAAGAAGTAGGCGGGAAGTGGTGAGGCAGCAGCGCAGAAATCTGTAGAGAGGAGCTGCAGAGGTTCCTCAGAGCTTTGAATTCACGTGGTGTCTTTTAGAAACAAAAGGCTCAAGTGATGAGATGTTTCCTCAGCAAATAAATGTTTCTCAGTCCCCCAGAGACAGGTACGCCGTGCTGGTGGCTCTGCAACAGAAACTGGAGAGGAGCCTGTTGGGTAGAGAGTTCCTCCTTAGAACCAGGAAACTAGGGCAACAGGAAAGGTCATGGTGCAGAATTGTCCATCCAGGTCCAGGAGAAGCGGGGCTTGAGCCCCGGCCAGGTGCTGCCCTCCATGTGCTCAGTGATGCCAGCGCAGCTCAGGGCACCTCATTGCTGGAGCTCTGTTCCATCCATTGTTTCCAAAACCCTTGCAGCAACTTGGAAATAAACATTTCACTCCCTACCACTTTGATCCTTTTCCTCCCAGCAAACAAACCATTTTTGCTCTATGTTTAGAAGCCAGCCGAAATTAACACAGCTTTGCTTTAATTTCTCACTCCAGCAACAAATGATCTCAGCACTGCTCTGGGAGAAGGGGAAGGCAAGAGCAGCAGACTTGTGAGTAACCTGCTCCCAGCACAGAGTATATAAACCCCTGTTTTGCACAAAGCCTGCAAAAAGAGTTGCTAATTATCGTATTGGGAGGACTCCAGCCATCAGCAGATGACCTATCCAGGGCCAGCTATGTTGAGATAGCTAAAATAATCTTGGTGATAAGGCAGATTGACAGGTTTCCCCCCAGCAGAGATGAAAGGAATGTGGGTGTTGCTTGCAGAGGAGATGGAGAGGCTGGCACCTGCCCAGAATGAACAGTGCACACGAACACTTACAAAAATCCCTTGGGATCTCTCCATACACCTCTTTTAAATGTCCTGCTCTTGCTGCGAATACCACTAGGGATTTCTTCCCTTTGATTCTGCTCGGCAGCTCAGCAGCTGACATCATGAGGAGAGGAGGAGGAAGCAATCCAAGGAAAAACATTCAGGCTGCGCACCAGGAAGAAACTTGAGACTGAGACAGATCTATTTATATCTGACCTGAAATGGGCTTTCTGAATGGGAAGCTGATCTGTGTGGAGGCTGGATGTGAGGCAGAAGGTGCTGTAGTGCTGAACACAGGCACCCACTCGCTTGCAGAATGCATCTGTCTGAGCCACGGGAAGAAAAGAAACCGGAGGAATCAGCGAGGTGCTCTCTCCAGTGCCGGCACAGGGAAGCTGCAGCTGGAGGTGCTGTGTGGGCCATTGTACTGCGGTTCCAAGGACATTGGTGTTCCCCATCCGTTTGGGGTAGGTTTCCAGTTGGGGTTGGGTGTAGGTTTGAAGGAGAAGCTCTGAGTGACCCTGATGACACGCCTGGAGGGTGAGATGGTGTGCCTTCGTGGGCACCTCCCAGGCCCGATGCCATTAGTACTGCTCGGAGAAGAAGGAAGCGTGGAGAGTGGGGGGACTGCCCCCGCCTCCCGGTGGGGTGCAGCTGCCGTCCTCAGAGTGTTCTGACAGCTCCCCGTATTCACTGTTGTAAAAAGTCTGGCCTCCGACCTGGGACCCAAACGACGGCCGACATCTGCCCCGCAGGTCCAACTGTTCCCCCGGCAGCTCTGCAGTTCTGCTGGGCCCTTTACTGCTGCGGGGAGGGAGACACAGAAGATCAATCAGAGTGCTCCTGGAAGGTCTCTCTTCTGCTTAGAGAGAGCCCAGCTCCACAAAACATCATCTGTTAATGCATGGTGCAGAGGCTGGGGCAGGAATGGACCTGTGCCTCCATTTTAAAGCACAGCACCAGGCCTTGCTCTAAACCTAAGTACATTTTGGGAAAAATCTGCACATAACCTGGCCAGAGAGTTATTTCAGCTCTTCTAGATAGCTTTGGGAAGCCCAGGGAAGGGTTGGGACCCCAGTGAGCAGGGAGAGATGAGGGATTGCTTCAATTGTTCCTAGACCTGGCAGGAGTAACAGAAACTGATACAAACCAACAGCCAGGATGGGGGAAAGGAAACAAAGGAAGATGATGAAGATGTGGGAGGGAATCACCAACCCCGTCTCAGCCCCTGCTGATACCTGGTGACTGGCAAGAAGTCACAAGAGCAAGGGCAGGGACACATTCACAGAGAGGCAGTGTTTAAGGGCAGTGTTTTCCAGGAGATGGGACGCCAGGTGTAGGAGACAATGGGAATGTGCCTTAGGGAAAAGAGGACAAGGACAAGAAGCAGGAGACAGTCTGGTACCACAGCAGAGAGGCCACAGGGCTATGGCTAAGGGAAAAGACAATGACCAGTCTGACCTAACGTTGGGAGGCAGAGGAGGTGAGGAAGAGGCTTGAGACTGGCTTTGTCTACACATGAGCTGACATGGCTCTCTTGACAACACTGTCACAGAGACAAGGTCGCAGCATGCTCTGGCACCAAGCAGAGATGAGCTGGACAAATTTTCACCCAGTCTCCAAGCCTGGGGCAAGGACATAACTATCCATAACATCCTCAGCCCCGAGAGTGCCAGCTCAACCTGCTGGGCTCAGTACTGGCGTGTGGAAAGTCCTACAGCTGCACCATCCTTGCAAGGGCCACATCAGCACCCTGCAGCACACGGGTCAGAGCTGGGGAGGGAGGTGGCAGCTGCATCATTTCCATCCATCCCACCTGCCACTGCTTGAACAAGCCCTGACACATTTCACCAGAAAACATCAATAAGCATTAAGAGTCCCATTAACACCATCATTCCACTGTGCCTCGTTACCTTAACGGACACATTCTCATGGAATGGGCACAGTTTATATTTTTAAACCCTAGGAAGCAGTAGGCATGTCTGTTCTCCTTGCGTTTTGCCTCTCATTAATGTGTGCACAGATTTATCTGGCTACAGGCCCACAGCCCTGCTGGTGCTGAGAGCCCCAAGAGAGATACTCTACAGGGAAACACCAAGAGCTGCCTCCTGGTCTGTGTTTGGCAGCAGGGAGGTCTAAGTGGCTAGACTTAAGGAGTACCTGAATCCACCTTCTTTTCTGTGTCGGTTTTCTATCCTCTCAAATTCCTCAGATGCCAGAACCATCCCACTGTCTGTCTGATTGTCCTGGAAGGAAGCAACAGGAGTTATCAGTAACATCCCTGTCGACTGATCAGAGTGGGAAGGGAGGAGGAATCATTCAGGAGATGAGATCATGTGTATCTGTGATGGGAAAAAAGGAGTAGGGGCACTTTAACAGCATGCTCCAAGTGGAGCTGATTTTCTTAGATGCCTTCTTAAAAGTAGTATGTAAAAAGGTAGGATTTGTGTGTGCAGTTCAGTGCCNGGGAAGAGAGTGCTCCCTGCCTGGAAGATGTATTACCATTGAATCTGTAAGAGATGAGATTTTCTCTGAGACTAAGGGTATGAGTTAAGTTTTGCAACTACAGAGGACATAAGTACCAGCCCAGTTCAGAGTGGCCAGGAGGGTCCCTGCTGCACACTGCTGTGTGGGTTGGGATACAGGAATTCCAGACAAACACTCTGGATTTCTTTAGTCCTGGCTGGATTCCAGTATGGTTAACCAGGCCATATTGACAGATTTGGGAAGGGTGAAGAGCAGGCTCTTCTCTGAGGTCCTTTATAGTCCTTGCTTGTAGATCTAACCTCCCTATTTCACTCTCAGGCAGTCCAAGCTGTGCTGTAGAGAAACCCCTGTGTGCCAGGTGGAGAAATGAATGTGCATAGGACTGGACAGACTGAACAGGAATGACACAGACAGACTGACATCAGATAGGAGTGATCTTCCTTCCATGATCTTAACAACAAAGGTGTCAGGAAACAGCTGAACATTTCTTTGCCCCCTGCTCCATTCCACCCAGATGCTACTCACCGGGTGCGCCTTGTACATTGTGTGTGTCATGGGAAACTCTTCAAACGTCTTTATCCTGGATGGACACCTGATCTGATTTCCTCCCGTCAAACAACCAGGGAATGAGACACAGTTGTAGTATCTGCTGACAGAAGCATACTGTGTTCAGTAAAACCAGCAGATTCGGTCTCCAGAATAAACAGGACCTGAACTCAACCTCCTTTCCTCTCCATGCAACCAAAATACACAGGGAGGCGGATGACCCAAATGGTAGATTTTGGCAGGGGAGTGGGGTCACCTTAGGCCTCTTAACCCCATACTACTTCTGCAGTAGGGAGCACCCAGACTTCCTGATGGAATCAGGCCCTGATTACCTCTCCACCTTGGACAAGCAGAATAATATTATATAGAACCCAGGCATCCCACTATCACAGCTCCCTGGAGATAAGAAGCCTCATCTCATCTGGGTTAGTTAGAAACAGAGAGGGTGAAGCTCCTGCAGTAGTAGAAGCGCAGAGATCCAGCTGACACCTTCCTTCCTCATCTACCTGATGGGCCAGGATGTCTTAAGCAGGCAATGATGCTCTGGCAGTATAGCTGGAGGCAGGAGAAGAAGTGCCATAGGCTTACACATCAAGGGCTCTTTCTCATCAGCAAAGGAAAGTGATTTTGCTTTTTTAAGCAAAAGATGCTATGGCCAGAATTCTTGGATCACACCTGATCACCCGGGACTTTTCCAACATCTTGCTACTGTATTCTCCCCATATCCCTCAGGCTCCCAGCTGCCTGCCAGGCTCTCTGCTCTTTTTAGAAGGGATTCACCTTGCTGCTAGGCTGTGGCAGCGTATCCTCATGTCAAAGTCCTCTTCGTCTGAGTTTTGCTGGGCAGAGGAAGGCACCTGGGAGAAACCATCATCTTCTGAGCTATGAGAGTCGTTCAGTGGGATGTAATCCTTCCCTTCCTGGTAGGAAGAACAGTGAATGGCCTTGCAAGAAGGGGAGGGCTTTCCCACCAGAAAGGGCTCTACAAGCAGAAGGTGTCAGAGCTGGGGAAGAAAATTCCTGGTTTGACTTTTGTTTCTTTGGGACAAAACATCTGGCTGGAGATTCCTGTGCCCTCTGTGTTAGGTGTTGCAGGTGTGTGTAAGTGCGTGTGAGCAGGAAAACAACCCAGTCCTATGGCACCTACAGCTCTCTAGTCTACATGGACAGAACGCTATGCTCCGGGGGCACATCACTGTGGCTTAGTCATGCGTGTGCTGGGATCCAGTGCTGAAAGGTTAAAAACAGGGACGTCAAGATGAGAAAGTTCTCATATTTAAGCATTTAGCTATCGTCTTATGAAAGGGAACATCAAGAAAATATTAAAATCAGGGCTGCATACTCATCGCAGTTAAAACTCCTGGTGAGTTACGGCAGCGATTAGTAATAGTTTCAGAGGAATTTGTATATCTGAGTGCTGTAATGGAACAGTTGTTTGGTTCACATGGCCCTGATATTTAGATCTGAGGATAGGGTTTCAGAAACCCTGGTGAAGTCCTGGTTTTCATTATGCAGGCGTGTGGGAGGCAGGAGTGCCAGGGCCTTGACTCAGCTGAAAAATTTAAAATAATCATCTGGGGATTAGGATGGAAATATTGGAATGACGACTGAGAGGGTACCCGCCCTGCAAGGAGCGGAGCTATATTAGGATGCAGCGAGAGGGCTATGGCAGAAATGAGTTTTCCAATACCTCTGGGAAACAAAGCACTCTGATCCAAGAAATGCTGTGATATCCTGTGGCCTATGCAAAGGTACTGCGTTGGCCAGGGAGCCAGAGGAGGGCGCAAGAAGGGAACTAGCAGTGGGAGATGAAAGAGCTGTCTGAAGCTGAGCACGGACACAGGGAGGTTTTCACCTGCTGGACATTTTCCTGAAGAAGGTTCCCCAGTATCTCCACCAGGTCGGAGAACGTTGGTCTCTCCTTGGGATCGCTGTGCCAGCAGCTCAGCATTATACGGTAACTGCCAAGAAGAGATGCTGGTTTTATGCTACAGAAACCCCCTCCTTCCCCAGTCTGCAGTTCCCACCCACATGGTACTTGCACTGTGAAAGAAAGCTTGGCCCCCAGCAATTTGGCCATGTGGACCTACTGGAATGGAGTTGGTTCATTATGCACTGAATATAACAGTACACAATGACCAAATTTGGACACCTCTGATACCCTCCAGAGTTGGAAAGCACATTGTCCACTTCAAGACCCAGTCCCAGTGTGTGTATACAAGGGATTTGATGTTCCTAGATAGCTCTGACCTGCATTTGAATCCATCTGGCTTGCCCTTCAGGCTTAGCTGAAGGGTCTTGGCTCATACCCCATCCAGGATGAAAGGTCATTGTATCCCACAGAGGGTCCTGTCCTGCCCTATGCTGAGATCTGGGAGGTTTTTACCACCCACAGAGGGGCCTGTCCTGCCCTGTGCTGGGATCCATGAGGCTTCTGACTCACATTTCTGCTGTGGCATACTCTGGGGCTCTCATTCTGGTACCGTCTTTGAGCCTCTGGCAGAACTCCTCGTTGATCTGGACTCCAGGGTATGGAGATGCCCCTAAAGGAGATGCAAAGAGAGTGGGAATATAAAATGTGCCATCAGAAACTGCTCCTTTCCCTGAGACTGCTCTTCCTCCCAAAACACTGGGAGATGTGATCACTTCTCATACACAGCCCAAGTCCTTGGTGCTGCCTGTGACAGGCCCCTCTGTCTCGATGAGCAGGATGCTGCCTCTGCATGACTGTCTCCCGTCACCCTCTTGATGGGTGGATATGGCCTCCATAATTATTTTGCCCACACTGACATCTCTTCCCATCTCTCCTTAGATACACTTCAGAGTGTCACAACATCCCACTCAGAGTCACCCACCAAGTTGCTATGTGGGAAAAGAGGTCCTGCCTCCCTCAGCAGCACGACCCTCATTAGCACTCACCTAGTGAGAAGATTTCCCAGAGGAGGACCCCAAATGACCAGACATCACTCTGGGTAGTGTAGACCTTGTCAAAGATGCTCTCCGGAGCCATCCACTTCAGTGGGAGACGGGCCTGCAGGAGGGAGAGGCAAGGCATAAACATTCAGTCAGGGACATGTCTCAGGACAGCCCTTCTTGTAGCAACGGGATAAAAGGAAACTGGAGCTGGTAGCCCTGCTCCTCTCTCCATGGAGGAATGGAGGTTTGCTTAGGTCAGAGGGAGGGATGGAGACACTGAAAGGGGGAGGAAAGAGTATGAAGAAAGAAGAGTAAGTAAATGACAGGCTCAGGGGCAGAAGGAAGGAGACAAAGGTCTGGTGAGGAGGAAGACAACACACACATCATTGGGCAAACAGTTTCCGGTCCCAGCTACACAAATGGCTCCACGCCTCCTTTTTCATCTTTTTCCCTGTTTATTCCAGCCCCAAAGTAGTTTTGAACACCTCAAGAGGGCCTAGTCTGTATAGGGTTTGAGAAGATGGCACTCACACTGCCTTTCCTGACATAGTCAGGGTCCTTGTAGATGTCTCGGGCCAGGCCGAAGTCACAGATCTTTACCACGTTGTTCTCTGACAGCAGGATATTGCGAGCTGCCAGGTCCCTGTGGATGCACTGAGGGCACAAAGAGGAAGGGGCAAAATCAGAGGGACAGGAACCACCACCAGAAAGTGCAGAGCACACCCCCCTCGCGAACCTGAGCTGTAATGGGGGAATGGTGGAAGTGGGAAGGAGTTAAAGATAAAAATTTCAAAAGGGTATGGTTAGGGAGAGGAGAAAATACAAGAGGACAACATCCCATCTTTGTGTGCCCAGGACTACCTCAGACTTCCTGAGAAGTGTGAGGCAGGCACTGAATCTCTGCCTGTCACCTGAAAAGCAGCTGTAGGCAGAACTTCTCTGGTCAGGCATGCACAAAGGAAGAAGGCAGCAAAGGAAAGGGTGAACTCACCTTTCGGGATGCCAGGAACTCCATGCCACGTGCTACCTGGAAACTGTAGCAGATCAGGTCTTCCATGGTCAAGGGACTTTGCCACAAGTCATCCACTGTCCAACAGTACAAGAAAATGATTAGACAGCGAGCGGTCTCTTGTCCTTGCCTCTCTCCAGGACTGCAGGATACAGCCAGCCCCTCGGTGAGATACAGCCAGTCCCCAGTGCTAACTGGAGGAATCAGCTCCCCTCTAGGGTTTCCTGCTTAGGTGGCAGAAAGCACATGGCAGGAACCTGCTCAGGTGTGAGGAGAATGAGTCCAACCTCTAGCACACGTCAGTCAGAGTTGTGGGGAATAGGGCTGGAAGGGTTTTGAAGGTCAGCCCATCATTCCTGTCCCAGGGAGGACCCACTCAGATCCCCCTCATTTCTCCTTTCTTCAGAATAAAAAAATCCACAGGGATTTAATCCTCCCTTCCGAGTTTCCAGAGTCTGTTACAAGAGACAACAGGTGACTATAGCCCCATTCCGGGAGTTGCCATGAAATAGTGATCAGCTGCAAGGCTGGGTCCCAGTTCGCCACTGTTATGCCCTACCCATTCCCCAGTTTAGCCAAGTCTGGCATTTCTTTGGTGGCTCAGGTGAGGAGCCACTGCTGAGGCTGGAGCATTACCTTCCTGGATGGGCTGTGCTGGCTGGCTCTTGTGCATCAGGAAGCGGTTGAAGATTGCGCTGTCGCTGGTCCCAGAACGACTCCTCCTGTCTGCTCTCACTGCCTCCACGATGGACTGGACCTGAATACGCAGCCTGGGAGACTTCTCCTGGCGAGGAGACCAAAACAAAAACCTCAGCAGGCAACACTCACTGTAACTCCTGCACCCATGAACTGCACAGTTTTTTCCTGTTCTGAGGCTAATTCTGGCCTGGAAGAACCTATCTTCCACTGCAGAAATTACTTCCTTGATGCGCACATGAATCAAGATCACTGTGTAAAGCTGATCTGCTGCTAGACAGAGGGTGTCTTTATTCCACTGTCACATCATGTTTCAGGCTACGCATCTTCCTTCCCTAGACAGGGGATAGGTCCCTAGGGGCAAAGGAAGCTGCTTACCCTGTAAGGACTGAATCCTTCCCGCTTCGTTCGCAGGTAGTTGGAGAGGTTTCCATACTTGCAGAACTCCACTATAACCATTAGTGGACCTGGCAAGAAGAGACCAAAGGTCAGGGGAAAAGGTGAGGGACTGGGATGGTCAGAATTGCCTTAAATCATGTTTTGTGCAGCCCTGCTGAGCTGTGGCACCTGCTGAAGTGTGCACAGACACACTGATAACATCCCCACACATCCTTGTGGTCACACGTGGCCAGCAGAAAGGGCACAGAGGATGAGAACTGACCCCTGGGAGCAGGCACAACCTGTTGCCCTGGGATATTTACCGTTGGGTTTGGTACAGGCACCCAGCAAATTCACCACGTTGAGGTGGTTCCCGATGTGAATGAGGATCTTCAGCTCTGACATCAGTGCCTTGTGCTCGCTTGCGGTAGCTCCCTCTGCAAACACACAGACCATGTCATGACGCTTCCTCACAGCTTTTCACTCCCCCTCACCACCCTTCACTTATCAGAGTGTTATTGTGAGCCTTGCCGAGGAGGCTGTGACCCCAAAGCCTTGGTACATTTTGTGACTGCATGTTGCCATATGAAATGTCAAAGCCTTGTCTGAAGATCCCAGGATCCCTGCTGTAATGCATAGGGTGCTCCTGCAGGTGCAAAGGA
This sequence comes from Thinocorus orbignyianus, assembly GCA_013400375.1. Classification (NCBI taxonomy): domain Eukaryota; kingdom Metazoa; phylum Chordata; class Aves; order Ciconiiformes; family Thinocoridae; genus Thinocorus; species Thinocorus orbignyianus. The sequence continues at coordinate 51,996 of VXBW01002106.1, read as the reverse complement.
CAACACAACCTGTGCCCAACACATTTGTCCTTGTGATAGCTGTGCAAGGAAGAAGTTCATTTGAGGCTTACACGCAGACGCACACGTTTGTATCTCTGCTCTTTCAGCCTCTACACAGAGACAACAAGCCGTGAAACAATCTGAAGGAAAATTAGAAACAAAAGGATCTGAGTGTTTTGGTCGTGACTGAAAATAAGAACTGATGCAGCTCAAATCCAGAATATCTTTAATGATTCCTCTCCAACAGCACACACTGTCTTGTGCCCCTGCCAGTTCTCTGTGCTGCATTTTCTCTCCAAATGCCTAATTCACATCAACTCTTGATGTCCTGTTTTACCCTCAGGGTGTGTTCTCTGGTTTTGTGTGCCTTTTTCATACTTCTCTGCTCTGCTTCCCCATAGGCATTTTGCCTTACTTGGGAATTTGTAAACATATTCTGAGAGACAGAAATGTCTTCTTGAGCTGCAGCTGATGGGCCAGGTGACAGCCATGCCTCAAAGGACTGTAAAGCAACGTTGCATGGCCAGGCTTCCCTCTGCAATTGCTGTGCAGATCATCTGTACACTTGCAGGGTAAGCACTGCTGAGATGAGCCATGACTTGGTTTCAACATCCAGGCCACTGCTGGCCAGAGACCGCCTCAGTATTTTGTTGGGTACCAGGTTGCAGAATAATGTTCCGGAAACCTCTTTGAAAGCATGTTCATAAAAGCTTAAAATCTCAGTCTGGATTGACCAGGCTTCGGATGCAAAGCCAAGTCAGCCCTCAGAACTAAAATTTCATTGATAGCTGAGTTCCCCAAGTCCCTGTTGTCTATTCCGCCACTTGCCCCCCAGTGCATCTGAATGGGGCTAAAGCATCCATGGGAGGAGACCACGAGAATCAACTGTGTTGAGGCCAAAAAGCCATAAAATAAAAGGCTGTGTCCAGCTCCTCTTCCCTGGCTCAGAGCTGGCTCAGGCAGAAGTACCCAGGAGTGCTTGTGGGAGATAAAACATTTTCCAGGGCTATAATTAGTGCCTTATATAAAAGACAGGCATTTACAGGGTGGAGACTCCCCTGCAGATGCCTCATCCTTTGCTGTCCACTCAGGCTGCGTATTCTGCTTCACTGTCCACATACCTTTCAGCATCTTGACTGCTACGGTCTCACAGCTGTTACTTTTATTGATCCCAAACGCTGATGCTTCCACCACCTTCCCAAAGGCACCGTGACCCAGCACCTTACCTATGGGCAAGGAAAGAGGCAGTTGTGAGAGAAGGCAGGTGCAGCACATGCAGAATGGAACGAAAAAAACCAAAAAACCCAACAGGAAATCGTGGAAAGAAGAAAGAAAAAAGGCCCTAAAGGAAAAGGAAGGAGTGGAACTTGTGTCCTTCCCAGGTGGCTGCTCACTCTGTCGGTGAGAACAAGAGAAAGGATGATGGGAGGAACTGAGACAGAGCTGGCACGGACAAAGCAGAGGAAGGAAATGGCCCTGCAGAATTGCGGGGCTGTTCGTTGCCCTCGAGCAGAGCGTGTGGGAAAGGTAAATGTGACACCTTGCAGCAGGACAGCCAGGGTTAATGTCACTGCTCTGTGCCTCAAAGGTAGTCTGTGGCCCTTTTAGCCCTCCCAGGCAGACAGACGAGACCACAAGTACTACAAGTGGGTGTCTCGAGGAGGACAGTGGATGCAGTGGTCCTGAACTTGGGGCGCCTGCTGTGGACTGGGCTGTTCTGTTACTGGTTGAAGAATATGGGCATGGGTTTCAAAGCACACCCAGAGGTCTCCTGGTCTCAGTGATGCCTGTGAGGGTACACTAGGAGAGTCTGGGCTTACAGTTGGCTCAGATCTGTCCATAGTCAGACCCAAAGAGATTTCCCAGGCACAAGTAGGCTTTAGGGACAGCCTGGGAAAGAAGATGTGAGGCCTGAGGCAGAGAAAAGGCATTAAACACACAGAGAGGGTGAGTTGGAAGGGCTGGTGGGGAGGCCTGGCTGCAGCACGCAGTGGCAGGGAGGGGGTCCGGCTCACCTAGGCGCAGGCGGTCTCGTGGGAACTCCCACTTGCTGGAATCATAGGGCAGATACTCGCACTGCTCTTCCAAGGGCACCTCACCAGGGTCCATGATGATGGAGAGGTAGCCTGTCTTGATGTCTGCGTGGGCAGGCTGCAGGAATCAGCCAACACAGAGGGTGAGGAGATGCCCTCCCTGCACTGGGTGCTGACTCCCAGAAGAGATTTGGTTCCTTTGCCTGCCTTGACCTGCCTCCCCTGGCAAAGGCCATTCCCTGTCACCTCCTTTACCACAGCCCATATGCACCCTGCCCTTGGCAGTGACAGCCTTTCAAGCATCACTTGTTGACCTTCTTTTAGCGGATGCTGTCATAGAGCCCCACATCACAGCAACGGTGCTGCCCCAAACCCCACTAAACCACCTCCCCCATCCTGGGGCAAAGGCAGTCACGTACCCTTTTGATGTTACAGAAGATAAGGATAAGGAGGATCCAGAAGAAAACAGCGATAACCCCAGTCCCAATCAGGATGACAATCTCCACATTGGTCCTGTCATCTGAGCCTGTGGAAGAGGAGGAAGATTGAAGCTTTAAAGATTCCCATTCCGTCTCCCAGCTCAGCTGTCCCCTGTGGCCTGCTTCAGGCTGTGGGGAGACTGGGGAGGTGTTTTTGCCTGAGCTAAACACGATCTTCCTGTGAGAGCACCATGCCACCAGCAAGGCCTGGGGGCTGTCACTGCCTCCTGCCGCCTGGTGTCACAAGGAAGAGTCATGGGACCTTGGCCATGCTCCTACTCCACCCATTCATCCCCAGGGGTGTTGTGGCTTCTGGTACCTTCCACGGAGACACTGGCCGAGGAGTTGACACAGCCCTTAGCATTGCAGACACTGCAGAGGTAGAGCCCGGCGTCCTCCTCCCTCACCCTCTGAATGCTCAGCCTCTGGTTGAAGTCTGCCAGGTCGATCCCTGTAAGGCACAGAGGTGGTCACTCTCAGGGATGGGGAGATTAGTAATACTGCACTCAGTCAGGATCAAAATAAGGCTTCTATTTTTTGGCTGGATCATTCTAAATGGCCGAATGCAATCGTACCAGCTGGTAGATGCCTTCTTCTGGGGCCTGACAGCCACAGAAATACCCTGGAAGAGCCTTCCCCAGGCAGTGAGTGTGTGGAGAAAAGAAAGCCCCCCAGACAAGACTGGATGGGGGTGGTGCCCAGGCAGTCCAGCTGGTGTGTCAACCTCTGCTTCAGCTCCATGACCTGTTCCTTTTCCTTTTCAATGTACCTGGATCCTTCCATGGAATTTGGGCTGGTCCCTACATGAGCAGAGATGCCAGACACTGCGCTGGGAGTGAGAAGATGAATGATTTATCTCTCTTTCTCTGCTCTCCAGCTGAATGTGCACATGCACAGACAGTGTTGAGCCAGGCCCTAGGGCATAGATTTGGCTGGTGACACTGGATCGAACTGGAATAGAACGTAATTAAAACCAGAGTTCAGCCAATTCAGAGAACAGGATCCTTTGCCTGGGCACATCAACTCCCAGAACCCAGCAGTGTTCAGCCAAACACGATGCCTTTGATTCACCCCCAGCCCACCGTACCTGACACTTCTTCCACCAGTTTCTCATCTTTGTACCAGCTGATTTCGGGAACGTGGATGCCATCCACCTTACAGCGCATCTCTATGGAGTCACTGACGTTCACCCAAATGTCTGTCAGGTTCTGCTTGAGGCGAGGGATCTCTAGGGCTAGAGAGGCAGCACAAAGAGGAGGAGGGAAAATGGGAAACTGATTGATCAAAGAATATCTGTGTTCCCGAGGGGCTTTGGGTCTCTGGCCCCTGCGAAGGGTGTCTTGAGAACTCAGGTGCCCTGCCTTTGCCACCTTGAGTTTAGCTTTCTTGCACGGCTTCTGCTGGGAAGCTGGTGGCAGCAAGAGCACCAGCTCTCCTCTGTCACTCCCACCTGCCCTGTGGACCCTCACCTTGCACAGAGATGTATTTCTTGTGGCAGTGCTTCTCCCGGGTCTTCCTGTTCTGCACCTCACACACGTAGTCTCCCTCCTCACCCAGGGAGATGTTTGGGATGGTGAGCAGCAAGGTGGCATCGTTGGAGTCGGGCTGGAAGCGCAGCTCCCCCTGCATCTTGGTGGCATAGTGGTGGATGTTCTTGCAGTCCAGCACGAGGGGGTTACCCTCCTCATCATGGAGCTTGGAGAGGTTCAGCCGATACCACTGCAGGTTCTCGTAGGTGTAGTTGTCAGCGTTGCAGCTCAGCTGTAAGTCCTGCCCCTCTATGGGCTCTTCCGAGGGCTGGGACTCAATCTCAAACCCATCTGGAATGGCTTTCAGGAAGGAAATGAATATGTGAATGAGTTTCCATGGCTGAGCTGCCAGACACAATGAAATTGTCTCCTTGTCTCAGCTCTCTGAGACTCCGCTGTTCTCAGCCAGGCTGAAGGAAACCAACTTAGAGCAGACCTGTGACATGCAAACCTCTAGTGACCAACAGCTTAAGTTGTATCCAGGAATATGCTCAAATCCCAGAGTTAAATTAGGATACAAGCATGGGAGGTCTGAATTAGGCTGTTGCTGCTCTCAGCTCAGCTGCAGGATTCTGGATTGCACGTGTGCCTGCTTTTACACGTTCAGGCAGTTACACAGGCTGGACCACTGCATGTGCAGAGCATTATCAAAGCAGTGATTGCAGATGTTCATCTGCCTTCACAAAAGCTGGTGGCTCTGACATGACAGGTACTACCTACAAGGGCCATCAGCCCGGGCTTCTGGGGTCTGTCCAGTGAGGCGTGAAGATAAGCCCCTGCTTATCTGCTGTGCCCTTGTTGGGCTCCCTGTCACCAGGGGACAGGGACAGACTCCCACCACTGGCAGGAAGATTATGCAGCCCCATACAGGTCATGACTCCAGCCCACGCTGCTGGGCTCTCAGCTTTCTCCCACCACCACAGCCCCGTGGGGACCCTGCCAAGGGGCTCGGGCCAGCAGGACCCTGCCTGGGAGTGGGTTGGGCAGTGCCACTAGAGGATGCTCTTGGACCAGGCACATCCCCAGCCCAGGGAGCTGCTGGGCCTGAGCCAGGAGGACATCCCTAGCCAAGGACCTGCCAGGGCTGCTCCAGGACCTAGGCACAGGCGGTGCCGGCTCATCCCCAGTGACTGTATGGCACTGGCTCCAGACTTTTGCCCCTCAGCAGAGCTCTGGGGTAGCCCTGCTTTCCTGCTGGCTTCCTCATCACTGTTTAAGGTGCTGTGAATGACAGGACTTGGCAGGTCCAGGGACCTGCCTATTTCAAGCAGAGAGCTTGGCTGATGTGGGTGGAGGGGACTTCTGCAGTACTCACTGGTCACATAAAAGTAGATCAGCCGCTCATCTCTACCCACTTTATTAGAGGCGATGCACTTGTACATGACGGACACGTTGGCCTCCTGGATGGCCAGTTTGCTGACTGTCTGGTGGGGGAAGAGAGCATAAGGAGGAGTTAGAAAGAGCACGAGGGAGAGAAGCAGGATTGGTGCTGCTCTCGAGCAGACAGCAAAGCACACAGACAGCCTGGCCCCAGGTGGCAGCTGTACCTGGGAGAATGTTATGCAAAAATAACCCCTTATTCAATAGCCCTTAGTGCATTTCAAGCCTCATTTGCTGGCTCTAGCAATAGCAACATGGTTTTATTCCTGATCTCCACTCCTTTTTAGGGACCCCAGCCAGCACAGATGCCTCTTCGTAGGAGCAAACTTCTTGCAAAGTCCTTCAGGTCACCATGGCATGGGCCAGTGCCCAGCAAGGGGGCACGAACATGATGCAGGGCTGAAGCCAAGCTTCATAATAGTGGGGAGAAAGGGAAAGGACACCGAGGCTTTGATTCCCTGAGCCCTCTGCAGTTAAGTGACTACTTAGTGTCCCAACAGAGTTTAGTGGAGTTTACAGGTACTTACAGACCTGCATGCACTCCTTTTATCCATAAGGGGAAATCAAATGTGTGAAACCACTCCAGCTCTCACCACTTCAGGAAAAGCCGTCATCTTCTCCCTTTAAATTCCAAGTGTACACATAGACATGGTCCTAAAAGCTTCCTTCTCCTTCCCTGTGACTGAGACTGGGCAAACGGTGAGGCTGCTGCTGTCCTGGGAGCACAGACCCAGGAGCTGCTGCCTCCAAATAAGCCAGGAAAGGCAGCCAGGGAGTCAGGCTGCTCTCCTCCTCCTGGCGGCTCATGCGGCACACGTGTGAGCTGCCAAATGTGTTACAAGCACTCCCCTTAGAGGAGATCTGCAGTTTGAAGCACAGGTTTCTCCTCCCTCCCAGTCTGAATGACATGGTAACCACATGTGAAAACTCCCTCTAATAAGAGGGATTTAAAATGCCAAAAAATGGTGTTCCTACACGGAGACTGCTTTGATTTACTATGTATCCCATAGACTTTAGGAAGCATTTCCATTCTAGGTGGCCATGTATTGACTTGTGTTAATCCCAAGGAACAGTCATTCATTCTATATTCAATAGAGCTGAAGTGACCTTATTACTAGTACTTTTGTGCACTGCCTTTTCCGTTCCTTGGGGTTACTCAATACAGCTGAAGTGACTCTATTGCTGGCACTTTTGTGTGTGGCCTTTCCTGTTTCTTGGGGATTTTCCTTCTAATCTGCACTGTTACGTTTGAGTTGGGGTTCCTGGATCCGACATCATGCTGCTGTTTGCAATGCGTGGCTGTGCACTGCACACGCTGTGGCTCCTTCTGACATTTCTGGACAGAATAAAAGACAGAGGAGGATGGTAAGAGAAGGCAGGCAGAAAGGAGAAGAAAAGAAAGCAGAATGGAGGACGTAGCATCCAAAGCTCTCTTCTTTCAGAGCTCTCGCACATCCCTGTGCTGCACAACCTCAGTTGGACCTCCAGGACAGCTACAACCAAATAGATGGAATGAGAAGGACACAGCTAAGGAACAGGAGGAGGACAAGAGGGACAAGGAACAAGGGAAAAAGGGAAAGATCAAAAAGGACCAAGAGTCACTTCGGGAGGGGGACACAAGAGCTTCTCACTCAGAAGCTCCCACCACCCCTGCTCTCCTCCCTGGGGGACACCAATCCCTGCCCCTCCCTTCAGCGGCTCTGGGAGGAGCAGCATCTGCCTCTGCCACCCTTTTTGGCAGAGTGACGAACTCCCGGCCAAGCCAGGGGACAGGAAGTGCCTTTGGAGGTGTGTAGGAAAACAGGAAGTGACTTTCGGAAACAGGGGCCCATTTGTTTGTTCTGCATCTCTCTGTGAGCGGCTGGTGCCCGACACCAGCAGCAACAGGAACCCCGTCATGGTGCAGACCTGACACTGGTGGCTACCGGAGAGACAGAAAGAAACAGGCAGTGCCTGGCTGTCTGCAGGTCACACGCTGCAGTGAGAGAGAAATGTTCCTTCCAGAGAGGAAACGCTGTGATGGAGAAGCAGGCTCTGTGGGGCACATGTGCTCTCACTCACAAACATGCAGCAGATGGATGCCAGCATCTCCATACCACCCTCGCCCCACTGGGATGGGGACAGCTGGATGAAATACCCCATTACACACATGCATGTTCCCAAGGTCAGAGATTTCCTGGTCAGTCTGTGACTCCTGTTCTCATTTCCTGGTTGCCCAGGCCGCCCTGCAGGGTTTGGGTCTCCTAAAACAGCCCAAGCAGGAACACAGGGAACTGGTCACGGGAGCCCCCAGAGCACACATCCCCCATGCCCTCCTTTGCTGGGTGCCCTGTGTTCAACACTGATCGGTGTAAACCCTCCTGCACAGTCAGCCCCAGTGGGAGCCTCTCTGGACGTAGGGTAATTTCTCAAAGATGACAGCCCTCCCTCACCCTGGGGCTGCCTGGTACTGCAGAGCCCCAGAGCGGGGAACAGCCACTGATGGTTTACTTTAGAAGCAGAGGTGTGAAGCCCTCCCCAGATCTGTCTCTGCCAGGCTTGTTTTCAGGCCACTTTTGCTGGCTGATTGCAAAGGATCCCTCCAAGGGTGCCTGTCTCCAGCTCCCTGCTCCGGGATGGGTTTGGGGCTATGGCCTCACCTTGTTCCGTCCCTCCACGAACTCCACCCAGGTGTCAATGCTCTCGATGGGGTTCACTGCGTCCTGCTGTGACACATCTTTCCAGTCCTTGCACTCTGGCATCCGGTCCCGCTGATGGCGCCTTGCTGCCCGGTGCCGGCTGTTGCTAGTCCAGCAGATGGAGAGGAGCAGGACGAAGAGGAGAGAGATGAAGAGAGGGTCAGCTGGGAAGAAGGCAGCAATAACAGCTTTGTGTCTGAGAAATGATGTCCCTGTCCTCTAACTCTGCAAAATTTCCTGTGTCTTCTAGTTACACCGTTCTAATGCACAAGGGAGGCAAACATCTATAGATGTGAAAACTGAGGCAGGGAACAGATACTGGTGTCCCAGGCAGTGTCATCACCCCCAGGTCTGTGGTGTCGTCCTTCCCTGCTAAGGGTGGACAAAACCAGGGGGGTGAAATCAGTTCATGTGTGCCCGAGGCAGTTCCTGATACCCCTTTACACACCAAGAAGGCCTTAAACCCCGTCTGGGACTGTGAGTGAGGGATGTCACAGACTGCCTGGGTGCTGGCCTGAATTGCTGATGAAGCAGCACCCAAGGGTGCTCCTGATGCCCCTGAGTCAACGATTACCAGGAGGGAAACCCCATGTAGAGATGCTGCCGGGGGACATGGTGACACCTCTTTGGGATAAGACAGGCAAGTAGGGAGAAGTGCCTAAATATGCCAGGGGCCTGGGACGCTGCAGCCTGCAAGGTGCTTCTGAAATGCAGGTGGGGAACAGAGATGAGAGGGTCTGCCCAAAATCCAGAGCGGGAGGTGCAGAGGGAGAGGGCTTTAGGTGACAGGGAAGCCGAGTGCCCAAGAGCGGTGGCGAGGGTGCGCACTGGCAGCGTGGGGCAGAGCGCTCCGTGGGGCGAGCACATTGGCGAGCTGTGTAAACAACAGGAAGCTAGAAAGAAGCCTCCTGCATCCTCTGGAGCTATGCTAGGCAGAAATATGGTGGCCTTGGAAGACAGTGCTCATAATTCATGGGCCCCTCTGCTTCCTGACAGGGCCACAGTGCACTTGCATGCGATGGAGAGCTCTCTGGCGTCCCTGGCTTGGCAACAGCCTGTGCAGGGCTGCTGGACCCGGCTTCCTCCAGCCACCCTGATGTCCTCCACCCTGACCGCTCTGGCTACAATTCCACAGCAATCCCTTTTCCTTCTTCCCGTGAGGCTGTTGCTAAAAAATGCCACTGCAGCCCTGCCTGGTGCTGCCCCAGCTTCCCAGGGCGCAGGCAGTGGGCACGCACCCTTCCTGCCTGCACAAATGCCCTCCCGGCAAACCCTCCTGGCAGCTGGCAGAGACCTGGCACTTCCCCCAGATTCAGCAACTCTTCTCCACACACAGAGGTCTTCCTCCCTGCCTATAAGCACTTTTGCTTCCATCATTACCCAGCGCAAAACGAAGGACCAAAAAATCACACGGACTTATGGCACGAATGGGGTGAGCTGCTATCTCAGGGTCTCACCCAGGGGCTGTGACAATTTCTCCTGCAATCTGGCTCAGTTGCCCCATTAGCATAATGGTCACTGGTTTTATTGCAGGTGCTGTGAGATATGGCCAGGCTATGAGCATCGCCTCCCAGATGCAGATGGCTGTGGTCACAAGGGAAGCCATGGAAGCTCTCAGTGTCTGGGACCAGCCAGGCTGGGCAAAATTCCCACAAGGACCATTAGTGTCTCCAGTGGGCTCTACTCTGCCTCTCCACAGGGTGAGTGGTTCTACAGTGTCCTGAGCTATTGGTGCCACCATCCTCTTGCCATGCTGTGGTTCAGAGGGCAAAAGTGAGACAGAGTCTGGAACACACCACAGTACCTGAGGAGCCCATAATGCCATGCTGCTGGCCTGCTAAGGCACGAGGGCTGGAAGAAATGTTACTTACAGGCTGCGTCGGGAGAACATCCGACAGGGCATCCATGGCCTCCACTGCCACTGGATCACCTCCGGGGCTGGGATGCCATAGACTGTGCAGGTGAGGGCCTGGGGGCTCCTTCGGGAGTAGATGCTTGGGGAAGAGGCCTCCTTCTCATGGATGTGCGGAGGAACTGCAAGGATCAGAGTGACACCGTGAGCGGCTGTGGACTTAGCTGCTGCACCCCCAGCCCAGGCACAGCCCTCCCCAGGTCCATCTGTAGAGAGTCTGGGCAGTACAGCACTACGGCGACTCCTGGGGAGCTCGGACCTGCCAGGCAGATTCATTTCTCCTTACTCTGTAGAGTGTAGGACACTGTGACGCTCAAAGCACTGTGGCAGCCCCCAGCGCAGGGCTACACAACCTGCTGGGGAAAAATCTCCAAGCAGCAGTGCCCTTCCAGCACCTTTTGTGCTGGCAGCTGGTTCCTGCACAACAGGGACCAGTTTCTGCCAGAGGAAAACTCCCTGGGAGCTTCCCACCCAGAGGAACTGCTCCACATCCAGGTTCCATATGTGTTGCAGCTGCCCTGCCCTCAAGTCTGCATCAGACAGGGTCACCCTCAGCAGCAGCTCCAACGCCAATTGGGAAATGACCCCTAAGCAAGGCCATAGCCTGCCCAGAGAGATGGAGCCAGGAACAAGACTGCTGTGTTGCCCAGGCTGCAAGGAACCAGCCTCGTTGTAACCAGAGCATCACTCAGCAATAGGGGAGAAGAAGATGTCCAACTGCTTTAGGACAGCAATGGGGACTTGGTCTAATTGCAGCCCAAAGGCTGGGGGCATGGACTCAGCACTCTCCCCCCGGCCCCAGCCCTGGCTCTCTCTTACCATTGACGATTAACTGGAGGCTGATTCGCTTCTCCAGCCCCGCCAGCCTGTTCCGCAGAACCAGCGTGTATGTCCCCGCATGCTGCTCTGACACATCCTTGATCTGCATTGAAGATTGAGATTGCTTGGGAATTAGCTTCCCATCCTTGTACCTGCGGGGAGGCAGAGAGAAAATGCAGCCATGGGGAGGAAGTGTCCCACTGGCAGCTGGGCAGGGATTTGCTGGTTCCCACTAGAGCACAGTCAGGGTGCCCCTTGCTAGTGCTGGGGACCAGAGAAAGACCCCTGGGTTTCCCTGGACCTGAGTGTCAGGTCTGTGCACTGTCTTCTATGGGTGTGAGTGGGGTCAGGGATGTTGTAGCTCTGCCCTGAGCAGTATGTGTGTGTAAAGCTCCCAGCTCCCAGCCAGCTCTGGGGGAGGTGCAGCATGATGCGGTGCACAACCTGACCCACTCTCCAGCTGCTCTGGGCAGCCACGATCCTTGCTGCTGGGGATTGAGAGGGGCAGCTCCTGTGGGAGCTCCACTTGTTCCCTCCAGACAGCACAGAGCTGCCAAGCCAGGTCAGGACCTTTGCTGCTTCTCCCCCAGACCTTATCTCCTCCCATCCCAAACCGTGCAGCTGAGAGCCAGGACAGGTGGGAGAAATGACCCCCCCCCGTGGGTGGAAAAAAGTGGTATCTGGGACAATCTTGGCCACAGAGCAACTTAGCAAGAAGGCCAGGCTGGGCTTCCCTACTTGTTAGAGGGAAAGAGGAGAGGAGAAGGTGGCTCAGGCTAAGAAAGGTGCGTTACCACTGGAAGTCTGGTGGAGGGTAAGCCACAACTTTCACCGGCAGCTTCACGGCTTCATCTCCTGCAGTGGCTTCTATCACTGGGCCCTTCCTCCACTCCACGTTGATGAAGGGCTTTTCTGCAAGAAAAAAGGTGAGCATGGAGGAGAGGAGAGCACAAAGGGACAGGCTGTCACCAAGCTCTGCTGCTTCCTATGGGGCCTGACAGCAAGAACTAAGGATGGGCAGGGTGTTGTGGCAGTGCACTTGAAAATAACTGCTTCTCTGAAATGATGAAGTAAAAATAATCCAAATCCACTATTGTCCCACCTGCCCATATGACCCCCAGGTCCTCTCCCACACCCCTGTTCCCAGCAGGCCCCCCACCCTGGAGCAGAAGGGAACAATGGGGGCTGCAGGGAGGCCACACTGCCCCTTGACTTTCTGCTGCCAGGTGACAGCCACCCAGTGCTGACAGTGCCCTGTGCACCCACAGCTGGGTCCCTCCCAGGCCAGCCATGCCACAGGGCCATGAGACCTGTGTGTCCTGCCGTCTCACTGGCATTTGGACCAATTTGGTGTTCACATCTCTTTTTCTCATCATCTTGGCACCTCACAGAGTGCGATCGTGCTCCCAGTGTGCTGCTGGGGTGCAAAAGGGCTGAGGGACTGGTGTAAGGCTGGGTGTCACTAAAGCAGAGTGAGATGGAGGTGCAGGAGCCCCTCTACTGAGCTTTGGGCCAAGCATCGCCGAAGCAGTCTGGGGATTGCTCTGCTTGCTGCTGGGCTCTGGTTGTGGCTCTGCGAGGGAGTGGAAGGCGCCATACCGTGCACGATGATGTCGGTGCTCTCCTCCAGCATCTGGGCACCGGTGGTGGCAGTGCATGTGTACTTGCCCAGGTCCTGCTGGCTGACGTTGTGGAGGGTCAGGATACTGGAGAGCTCTGTGTATGTCTGCAGGGACTGGCGTTCAGACTCCATCACTGCCCGCTGTGTCTGCGGAAGATGACAGAGAGGGGGATGAAAGATAGCAACGGGATGGGGTGTGCAGACAGGCTCCTCACATCTGTGCTTCTTGCTGCCCAGTGCTTGCCTCTCCCTGCACAGGCATCTTCACAACTGACCACTCTCCTCAGGAATGGAGAGACAATGAGCCTTTTGTGACCGACTGCCTGAGTTTAGCATATGTTTTGCTCTGATCTGCAGCCCAGTAAGCAGGTTGGGAGCCCTACAGGTACGTGAACAGAGTGATGCAGGAGAGCTGGAGAGGGACACTTTGTCAGGAAGTCTAGTGATAGGACAAGGGGTAATGGTTTTAAATTGGAAGAAGGGAGATTTAGATGAGATATTAGTAAGAAGTTCTTTACTGTGAGGGTGGTGAGGCACTGGAACAGGTTGCCCAGGGAAGTTGTGGATGCCCCATCTCTGGAAGTATTTAAGGCCAGGCTGGACGGGGCTTTGAGCAACCTGCTCTAGGGAGAGGTGTCCCTGCCCATGGTAGGGAGTTGGAACTGGATGATCTTTAAGGTCCCTTCCAACTGTAACCATTCCGTGATTCTATGCCCTCAGGGGACTCCCCGGTCTCACTGTTCACAAGAGCCAGAGGCTACAACGGGGGGGAAACACAGCTGGGGAAGGGACCTCCTCACAGGCTCTTGGTATCTAGGGCTGTGTGGCTAGAATAGCTCCTTTTTAGGCCAGTATGTTTGCTCTGGGTTTGCACTGGTGGAAAATAAGCAAGTGTTTGCCCAGGAGCACAATAACATCTCAGCAAGGAGGTGCTTTTTGCCAGGAAGAGGGGTCTTCTCTGTCTTTGCCTCCTGCTGCAGGAGAGAAAAATGGGAAAGCACTCTGACCAAGATGTCCAGGCCACAGCATGATTAGGGTCATGAAGCAGAGCCCTGCCAATGATGCAAAGAACAATGAAAGGGCAGGAGGGGACAACTCAGAGGGATGTGGGTCGGTGCATGAGGTGCCGCTCTGCTTGTCTGTACCTGTTTGCCAGGGTAAGTCCACTGGAAGTGCACACCAGCATTGAACTCGGCCCACACGGTGCAGTTCAATACCAGCTTCTCTCCTACTAGCAGCTCCATGGCTTTCTTGGGGTACAGCTGGATGTCATACATCTCGCTCCCTGATGCAGAAGAAGCAACAAAAAGACATTTCTGATCTATTAACTCCTTGACTCTGTAGTTACAGGAGGCGTGGGTATGACCTCCTGCTGCTTGGTCTATCTCTGTCTGACACACAGTAGAGGAGCTGTAAGCACCATGCAGAGTTCATGTAGCTAGAGAAGACCATAACAGCCCCATGTTCCACACTCATGGACTTCAGAGTCATCCACACTGCCTCCCCCCACCCTGCACCTTCCCAAATATTCACCTGCTATGTGGATGATGAAGAAATTGGATTTGAAGACCTTCTTCTCAATGACAGTCTCGCACTGGACAAACAGGGAGTCCCTGATCAAGTGTGTGGGTACCTGCACCCCCTTCTTGTTGTCCCAGAAAGTGCTTTTCCCATCAGGGTGGATGAGGGAATTTTGCTGGAAAAATCAACATTTTGCCAACTGAAATAAGAGGGTAACAACATTCCCACCCACCCCCTCCAGGCTTTATGCTGGCTAACACATCCCTTTGGTGGGAAGAAATGATGCAGCCTGATGCTGTGCTGGCCTCCCGCCCTCTCCCCCTGAGGGTTTGTCATCTAGGAATTGCAGCCCCCCCATTCCCTGAGCAGCCGTATCCTGCACCAGAAGGTTCCCTGTCTGCAGAGTAGGCCAGAGACTTCCAGGAATGGAAACTTCTAGTGATAGCTAAGGAAACTGATGCTGATGTCCCAAACATCAGCCCCACCGGGATGAGTGCTGACCTTGGGTAGTGTCCTTCCCGGGCAAGGGAAAGGCCCCTGGCCCCCAGAGTGTCCCTGGAGGCCTTTGTACAATAGTAACACTCATCCTGGAAGGATGTATTTGCATTGTAAAAGAAAAAAAAAAGGCACAAACAAACTGATAACAGAGTTGTTTTTAGTTGTCAGCCCCAGAGCTGCAGCCTCCTCCCTTGTGGGGATGCTGACCACCTAGGGGATTTGTAGATCACAGAGACCACAGCAAAGAGGAGATGCTGTGGGGAAATGGGAATAAAACAAGGTTTTGTTTTGTTTCATAGAACTCCAGGGAAGAGAAGCAAGGTTGGCAGGAAACCCATGGGATCTGCCCAAGGGAACAGGACAGCACAGCTTCAACCGGCAAATAAAATGAGGAAGCCAGTGGCTTGTACTTTCCATGGAAAATATATCCCATGCATTTTCCATTCCTGGCAGTGCCTGTCCCACTTCCACTCAGGCAATTACAAACACAGAACAAATGTGATATACGTTGTTTCAGAGTCTCCCACTGGCCGAGCTCTCACCGAGATCAGTGTGACATTGAGATCTGGGATGGACACGAGGCAAGGTACCCAAGTGTTCTCCTTCTTGCTGATGAGGAGGGTCTCCGGCTTGTTGATAAATGGTTGTTCAAAATCTGAAGAAGAGATACAAGGAGAACAATAATTAAATAGAGGAATAAAAAGAACTGGGAAGAGGGACAAACCAGAATAAAAGGACACTTTCTGGCTTTCTTTAACACAGCATGAGCTTGCCAGAGGGAGTGGTGTTGAGCTGGACAGCCCCACCTGCAATATCCGATAGCTGGAGGAGACACCTGGAACTCAGGAATGCAGAGGGAGCTGCTGAGGTGGGCTCCTCCGCACCAAACACCATACCCGCAGAGTGGCACTTGTGTGATATTTGGGCTCTGTTGAAAGTGACCTCCCCTTTCCTGGCTGCCTCAGGGTCTCTGCCTGGGTTTGACCAGGTCTCATCCTGGGCTCAGTGCCTGCCCAGGTGGTGACAGTGTGTGCTGGCCCCCATGGCAGAGCTGTGCTGTCCTGCTGCAGCAGCAGCGTGACCTTCCATGGCAAGGAAGTGATCCACAGCAGAATGGTATGCAGATGTCATCCTGCAGCCACCCTGGCGGCAGATAAACAGATGAGCTGAGCTTTTTCCAGCACTGCCACCCCACTGCTGCAAGCACAAATATTGTCAGGAAGAGCAAAACCACCCAAAATTAATCAGTGAAACAACTTTGCAAGGCCAGGGGAGTTACACCAAACTCTACAGAGCCATCACCAAGAAGGAAAGTGTCTGAAGAAGGGGCTGCCCTGTCCTGTGTTGCCTGTGTTAAATGAGACAAGCCCAAGCAGGGGTCCACAGCAGAAGGGAGTTGATGGCAGCACATAAAGGAGATGTGCTGTGGCCCTGATCCATCATGCCAGACACCATCCAGGTACAGAGCACAAAGTCCAACCTGTTCTCAAAGAGATGGCAATCTACCAGGGCAGCACAGACCCCATTTCTGGTTCTTTCTCAGAGCTGGTAAGACCAAGATGCAAAATACACTTCTATTGCAAGCCATGGCTGACCAAAGGGTGGGAAAGGTGAGGTTTGCCTTGGAGTGCCTCATGCCAACTCCTGCTGAGGCACCTGCTCACCTGTCTGCTTGGCAGCGCTTTTCTTTAAAACTAATATTTCAGTTTGAATGTTTTTTCTAGTCATTGGTCACACCCAAACAGGGCAGCCAGGCTGACTAAACGGGATGAAGAAAAATTGGAAGAGACAACAAATTACAAGTCTGCTTGGTGTCCTCTGGCAGTGCCTCACTGACAGATGACCTTGTCCAAAACATCAGCCCCTGCCTGTCCGTTTCCACAGGGACATGTACCTCACAGGATGCTCTGAATACAGATTTGTCCCTAGTACCTCAGATGCTTGCTGCTGCTGATGTCTTTCCTTTGTAAGAATCACGTCTCTGGAAACGTCCATCCAGCATGTGGTCACGATTGGCTTTGTCAATGGAAACTGTCCCCTGGGCAAAGGGGGCTTCATAAGGACGTGGTCAGGCTGTCTCAGGGACCTGCTAGAGGAGATCTCATGGATTCTGGTATGCTGGAATCAGAGCAAATGATCCAGTGCCCTTTATTCACCTATGTCACAGCTAAACCATTGACTTAAAGGGACTGTAGCATGAGCATGCCTGTCCAACCTGAGACTCTTGCCATCTGCTACCCAACCCCTAAAGCTGCCCATCTAAAATGCCAAGTCAAAGATGAACTTGGTAATGATCCCCATTTGGGGATCCTGCTGTTCAAATCACATCAGGCCCAACTCAATCCAACCCAGTACTCCCACTGTTAAGTGCATATGAAATTTCCTTTAATTTTTGATCTATAAAGCTGTTGCTTCACTGATAGCCATGCTGCAAGACCTACCTTGGGTGAAGCACTTCTTTTTTACAGCTTAGGTGAAATGAGCCATGCACAGGTAATGTGTTGGTTGGCTCTTATAAAAATATGGATTCCCTAGAGAATTCTTATCTTTATTTCCTGGGGTTTCATGCTGCTACAGGATTGCTGTCTTCCGAAATCACAGATCTGTTTCCGAGTGTGAACATGTTCCTCATTCTCCTCCTGAGCTGTGGGCACGTGAGAGGGAGGAGGCACATAACTGCCAGAAGTAAGAGAAAATGATGTCCCCTCCAACCTTAAATGGCAGCCAAGAACTAACTGATTTACTGGGCTGGTCCAGCTGCCAATGGGCTTGTGATTCATGCACTAACTCCCCTCTCTGACCACATCACATATTTTTCTGTAAGGCTGTCTTAATGGGTCAGATGGGAATAATTTAGCATCTTCTTCCTTAATATATGCTAAGCTTTATGAGATGGGGACTGTACATATCCTCTTCCACCCTGATGAGACATTTTGTATGTTTATAGTACTATCTGTAGCTATAATAAAATACACACCTAACCAGACACATGGGAAATGAGACATGCATGTGGAGAGCTCATTTGAGAACTGAGCTGCAGGTAAAATACAGAAGAACCCATTTTTTCCAGCCAAGCAGAGATATTTTGTTCCTGGCAATTCCACCAAGCTCTTAACATGAGAAATGAGGTTGATGGATAAATCTGTGGTCTGATCATGCTGTCTCCAAATATCCCCAACACTTACATCAGCCCTTCCAAGCTCTCGAGGGACAGTTTCACATTGCAGCCCAGTTCAGCCGGAACAGCCAGGGCTTTATCTGGATGTTCTGCAACAGCTATGGTTACTGTATGCCTGGGTTTTCCTGACATGTCTCTTCTCCTGCCTGAAAGCCTGTCCTGTCTGGAAAGGCAGATTCAGAGGTTTCCTGGATGTTTGATAGCCATAATGGGGCACAGCCTGATTGGAACAAGAATGAACTTGTGCTGCGTAGCCATGTGCACAGCAACGCTGCGAGGTGTTGGCTGGATCTGTTGCACACAAGCTGTCCAGAGGCACTGAGAGTCCCATGGGCCCTGACAGTGTGGGATTTATTGCCCCCCAAGCTACACCACATGTGCATGCTGGTAAACAGGAGAGCCATTACTGAGCTGCAGAGGAGGCTAGGGGTGAGAGAAGGTGGACAAGGGGGAAAAGGAAGTAGCATTTGCTGGACCACACAGAAAATCAGGCTCATACAATCTTACAAGCCTGTTAGTTTGTACTGATTCTCAGCATGTATAAGAAGCTCTCTGTCTCCATCCTGATCCAACATTCTAGAGTGTCTGAACACCTCTGCCCAACACGCCTGGGATCTGGGGAAGCTCTGCTGTCCTTCAGGATGGGCAGCAGAGCCTGTGGGAAGAGGACACAATTGCCCAGACAGACCCCAGTTCCTCTCCAGCAGCTGCCCAGCTTTTCTGATTTGCCCCTGCATTTTTCTCCGCGTAGTTAAAGAGGCAAATACGGCTTTGCCCTGGGACTTCTGAAAAATGCATCTTCTGTGTCATGACTTGCCTTGCTCATGACAACTGCACCAACTAATAAATGGGGGTGGAAAGAGAAATAGCTCAGCCAACTGTTTGGAGGGGACAGTGCTCGTTTATCTTGCTGGAGAGCGCTGCGAGCAGTGGGGGAGACAGCAGAGGAGGAGCCCCTGGGGTACGGAGAAGCTGAGTATTGACCCTGCAGCCACTTGCTGAGCAGAGGTTCTAGTTGCAAGCCTAGTGGACAGCCCTCCTCCTGCAAAATAAGTCTTACAACCCTGCCTGCGTGGGCAGCCCCTGTGCAGACAGTGTGGAGAGAAGCATCTGGGTCTGCCACGGTGGAGCGGCTCCAGCGCCATCCAGCCTGGGGACAGGAAGGGGCTGCACATGGTGTGTTTGTACCGTTCCTTCTCTCCCTCTCTTGGTCTCAGCTTTACTGAATATTATCATTCCTAGCCACTAGCATCTCGGAGAGTCCCCAGCTGCCCAGAAGGTAAGTCTTGTGCTTTTTTTAGCAGCAGAGCGTCTCTGAGGCCTGGCTCTCACTCCTTAAATTCCTGCATTCCAGTCTGGCTGGAGCGATGCCTCCGGGCCGGAACGTAATTGAATCCCAGGCACTGCCTCCATCCCCCAGGAGTGGACGGATATTGGTTCCCTCAAAGCACAGGGAGCCCACAGCAGCCACACTCTGCCCTGGGAGGCCAGCGGGGGATGATGCATTGGGTTTTTTAATCTTTCTGATATTATGCTGGTGCACAGGCTGCCCCTGAGCTCCCCTCGCCTGAAGGTGCACAGCGCTGCATGGCTCTTACCTCTCACAAACACGTAGACACTGACTGCTGTGGTGCCCTCAATTTTGGCATTGATGTACTTGTAATGGCAGCGGTAGTAACCCGTGTCGTTTGCCTGGGTCTCCGTCAGCACCAGGACCTTGCAGTATGGCTTCGTGCTGGTCCCCTCACAGTCTTCTTCTCGGATTGCCCGGCCACTGCTGGGAGCTGTTGAGGCCACCAACTCGGTCTCCTTCTCCTTTCCAGCAGGGTCCACCTTGCCTCCAGGCCACGACCACTCCAAGGGGTGCTGGCCTCTAGACGGGGGCAAAGAGGAGAATTAGCTTTGGGCTAAGCAGAGTGAACACAGTGGGGATTTAATTTGCTGAAAATAAAATTGGTTCTGTTTTACCTCAAGCCAGGACAACTGCCCTGTGTGGCTCTGTGCACATCTGCACGTGGCCCCGCCAGCCGCCACTCTTGGGCTGTGGCACAGAGAACAGCTATCCTCCAAGGAGAAAAACAGGCTCGAGGAGATGGAAAGCAGCTTTACTAATTACTGGGCAAGCACAGGCTCATTCCCTTCCCCAGGCCACCTCTCCAGCCATGCTAGGCTCTAAGATACCAGCCCACTCGCAAGCAGGTCTCCCCCTCTCGTGACTTTGTCATACTGACACATAGGGCCCTGAAGGAAAGGGTTCATTTATTCTTTATTCTCTATTCCCTCTTGTCATTAAAAGGGTCCGGAGCTATTAAGAAAACACATAGATGTGATGAGTTCCCTTGGCTCTGTGCAGTTGCTGGCTGGGGGCTTGTGGTGTGATGAATGGAGTGGGAAGGAGAGCAGACTGGAGAGAAAACGAGAAAGAGAAAAGCAGGAGGGAGTCAGGGATAAAAGACAGCGAGGAGAAAACAAGGGGAGGCTCAGCTGATCACCTTCTGTCCAGCTGCCAGCTCTATTTCCTTCCCTGCTGCTGTGGGAGGGTGTTCCCTTGCTCTGCACAGCACCCTGTAGCCCCTTCAAGCCCCCAGCATGCTCCCCTGGCTGGCTCCTGCCCCTTCCCACCTCCGCAGAGACCCTGCGCTACAGATGCCCCTACGAGGGCCTGACCACAGAGACTTTTCCCCGGCAGCCCAAAGGCAAACGGAGAAGTCCGGGAACTGCAAGAAACCCCCAGATAGAATGTGCACATGTGTATTTATATATAGCCATGGATCTCCAGAGCGGGAGGCTTTGCACATGCACATGTACGCACACGCCACCATAGCTTGCTATAATTGTGCTTGTTTACTACAAACAAAACAAGCTTTTATTCCATGTTGGAAGTTTCCTTCTGCGAAATCAGAGCCCCTTTCAGAGGAAGGCCTAGTCCCCACTTGAAAGTTTGCCAGCGTAGCTGAAAGTCACTTAAGAATGTGCAAAAAAAAAAAAAAAAAAAAGGGAAAAAAGAAGACCTCGCAAGAGACAGCTGTGGGGTAAAAATGGCCTTTTGTCAGCACCGTTTGCTCTATTAGGGGGAAACTGGGTTCATCTATTACGCAAGTTGGGAATAGGCATGTTGGCACACACAGCTCCTCTGCCAGGGTCCTGCCAGGGCAGCCCCGTGGGCAGATGCTTTTAAGCGCAGCCAGACCGTGACCGTCACCAATAGCTGGATGCAGACAGCAAGGGACAGCAAGGAGGAAACGAGATAAGGTGCCATCAGGGGGCACAGTGGCTCAGACGCACTGAGGACAGGATTTCTGTCCAAGCGTGGGGGAAAGACGTGCCCCTTTGTGTTTGTTTTCAGCAGCTGATTTATCTTTCTCCAGAATGTGCTCTCTTCCAGCTCCTGCTGCCCAGATCGCTGTGGACAGTGTGCTGCACCTTCCCCTTGTCACCAGGTACAAGGGCTCTGGAGGCAGTGACGTGCCCCTGGGGACAGCCACCAGCCCCTCTGACCCAACTTTGACTCCTGTAATCACTAGAAACACCACCGGTGCCTGAGACAGGACCAGAAGCAGAACTCCAGCAGCTTGAGCCAGCAGGCTTTTCGAAAGGATCATAATCTCACAAAAGCTTCAATAAAATAAGACTCTTGAATTTGGGGTTTTTCCCATCCTATGCATGCACAGAGAAAAATAATAGTAAACCCAGTCACCAAACTGGTAACACTCAGTGGCCTCCACCATTGCCCTGCTGCACTGGTTGCAGACTGTGAGGTTGGCCCTGCTCTTAACCCAGACCTGAGAGCTTCATACTCTGACCATGCAAAGGAGCCCCAAAGCTCTTTGCCTTTGCTCAGAAATTTTTGGCGCTCCACGTGGAGCAGGGCAATTGTACAAGTCTCCAGCGTTTCCGCTTTCTGTTTGTTTACCTACTGGGATTTTCACGCATTATCAGATCCACTTGTTTTATTAACCATCAAGGCTAGCGGTAGCTGAGTGACACGTATTTATATAAACATGGATGGGCCAGTACAAACAGACCCGCCGACCAGCCTGCGGGCAGCCCCAAACTCAGGCATTCCTTGCACCATGCACTGCTTGACCAGATTTAGTGGGGACACAGAAGGTGCAGGCATTTGTGCGAGTCCAGGTTAGCATCGCTGCGGTGTTAAGAGGACCAGAAGGCAGCAGGGATGAGGGCACGCCAGGCTCGCTTGGGTTTATTTCTGAATCTACCCTCTGCATTTGGGGAAAGGTCCAGACAGCAGTTTTGGATGGCTCCCTTCCTCCTATCTGTCACCTTTGAAGATTTGTTCCCAAGTTGTTTTCTTTCAGCCCTGTGATAATGTGCCTCTGGGTGATGGAGCCTGCTGATGCCAGCTGGAAACAGATGCACTGTAGGCTTCTCTACAGCTGTTTTCCTAAATCTTTTCAGGACAGATGCTCTTCAAGAGAGATGTTGCAATTGGCACCAATTTTCTTCAATCCCCTTTGAAGCTTCCACACGCTGTATGATGGGCAAAGCTGGTTTGTGGCTTAGCTGGGATAAGACAGGTCCCTCCTCAGCACCACAGAGGATGTTTACGGCAGTCACACATGTAGGAAAAAGCAGCAGGTGTTGTGTGTCCCTGGATGCTGCTCCAGAGCAGCCATGGTCCGGCATTGCCTTACCCTAGTGCTCCTTGAGCTCTGCCACAGTGCTCATTTCCTCCACAGGAGCTGAGAGGGCTCCAGGGTCAAATACTTCCTCTCTGCCAGAGCAGGGCTTGTGCATCTGCAAGCATCTGCCAGTCAGCTCTGTTAACAAGTCACCGGGCAGCAAAGGACAACCTTGCCTTTTTCTAAATAGCACGGCTGGGTGATGCTCCCTCTCCACCCGAGTGCTCAGCACCTGCATGATGGGATGGGACAGCTGGAGCCAGGCTGGCACAGCCAGGATCAAGTTGATCCCTCAGGAGGATTCTGCTGCTGTGCAGCCAGCTCCTGTGGGCTCTGCTCCAATATTCATGAGCCGGAAAGCACAAGCTCTCTGCTTTCCCCCAGTGCAGGCTGCCGAGGGCATGAATGCAGAGATTCACAATATTCTTTTTCCTTCTCGGGGTGGAAGCTCATAAAAGATGCACTGTCCATGTGGGCACCAGCCTTTTTTGTCCTGCTCTGCCACATGCTTAGATCAAAACACCACTGGGGCTCTCAGCCAGCCCTGGCATGATCTGTATTTTGGGGAATGCTCCTATACCGGTCCCTTGCTCTGTCTGGACCTCTCAAGAGTGTATTGCACTGAGCGACAGGAGTAACACGCCTCTTCGTGACACCATTTGCAAAAGCAGAGACCCAGCATCTGGTCACTCCTTGTGGGTGCTGTGTCTTTGAGTCTCTGTTAAACATGCCCAGCTTCAGAAGCATCACTTATCCCATGGCCCTGGCATGGACTCTGGTCACCGATGAGGTCAGGCGGGCTGCAGAGGAGGAATGGGGGCTGCAGAGCTGTGGGTGTGTGAGATCCAGGCTGCTACAAGGGAGCCTGGAGTGCAGTCGGCTGCGGGACTCTCACGCTCAGTGGGTGAAGCTTGAAAGGTCTCCAGGGAGCCTCATGTGGGGGGTTTTGAGCTCAGCTTTCTGCTGCAACACTGCTTCAAGCAGGCCCATACTCCTGGCTCCAGGGCAGCTCAAAGAGCAGCCAGAGGACATTGCTCTCAAGGGAAGACCAGGGTCAAACTGAAGCCACCTCCAAACACGATGCTTAGCCGGGAATCCCTGGATCCTGGATTTGATTTTGTATTTGTTTCTGCCCTACCCTGCCCCACCACCCTCTTTTTTGTTTGTTCTCTTGGTGGTCTGCATGTTTTTCCCTTCAGCTCCCATTAACACAAGCCAGGTCTTCCTAGGGTGGGCCATGGTCCAGAGAAGAGGTTGGATAAGCAGCTGGGTGTAATTAAGAGATTCATGGACCAGGAAAGATTTACTTTTCATTCAAATAAAGTAATAGTGTCCCACAGTCAAAATCCTCTCCTCAAGATATTAGACACACATAGGCTTGCGAGGTCAGAGGGAGAACAGAAACCTCTAAGCCACACAGGAGATGCTGAGACTTATCTACCTGTGGATGATATGAAGGACAGTGCACACAGTCCTTGAGGAGTACATCTGGGATAGCAAGATGCAGAGGCCAGGGACAGCCATGGAGCAACATGGTCAGAGAGCCTGTGGGTTTTAGTACTGTTTGCAGGTGGCCACGCTCATCTTCAGCTGGCTAGTTGAGTCCTACACAGCACCTAGAAACCAGGGGTAGGGATGTTCCTTGTCTCAGCTGTGTCCAATGCCAGCATGCTGCAGGGATGCCGCCTTGTGAGCCTGAAACACAGACCTTGGCACTGCAGCGGGAAACAGGAAGCTGGGCTGCCACTTGGAGGGACTTCGTATCTTGTACAACATTCCCTGCAAGGACAGGCCGTGCAGAGTCTGTACTAGAAATAACTTTTTTTTCCCCCCACTTTGTATGGATTTTCTTTCATACATTGATACATAAACAAATGCAATCTTGTCCTTCCTGGACAAGGACCAGGAGGCTTTCCGCTTCATGGTGCTAAGCAGGTATGTTCATGCTTGACTGCAGAAGACACTTTCTTCAACCATACCTCTAACTTCAGCGTGTCCTTTAGCCTTGGCTCAATCTGCAAGCAACGCAGTCCTGAAAACGCTTTCCGTGTCCCTCCCCAGGCCACTGCCATGAAAGAGTCCAGCTTGATTTATAAACTCATTCAGAATAATCTCACTGAATCTCCCCTCTTCCAAGGGTTTAGCAGAAAGTGACAGCTCCCACATCCCTCTGTGTGGAGAGCTACCACAGCAGAGCACTGGAGTCCCCAGGATCGCCCCCTCTTCCTCTGTGTCCCCCAGAGCAGCTACACAGCTGACCACAGTCCTTCAACTCCCACATTTCCTACAACCTAGCACACGCCATGGCTCCTCAGGTTGCCGCACGAACAAGCCCACAACTGCTTGGCTCCCCAGGCTGAGTGAAATCAGCATGGCCATCAACAACCTCTCTTCTGTCCCTCTCCCCTGCTTATAAACAAAGTAAAAGCAATGCCATCTGTTCCAGGAAAAGTTAAATATGTTTGTGACAAGACATGAACACAATGCCAGCCAAGTGTTTGCAGTAATTGCTCCGTGGTTATATATAACACCGAAAAACACCCATCTGAGGCCCACGCTGAATTTATACCCCCACTGGGCCCTCACACTTGGATCCCAAGGATGCTTTCAGCTGCTGAAGGGAAACTCCAGCTTTGTTCTTGGTCAATTCTCCCACTCGGTTGTTGTTTTTTTCTTTCCAAGATAGGGGGTGGTGCTGAGAATATGTACGGCCAAGTGTCCCAGCACAGGACAAGTCAATTCAGGAACATCACCTTCCCAGAGCCAGCCTCCAAAACAACCAGAGATTCTCCAGCTCCTCTCACAGAGTTATTCACCTGGCCTAGCTGGGGTTTCTGTTCACCCTCACGTATGCAAGACAGGACATTAAATCCCACCTTCCTAGAAAAGCTGGAAACCTCTTGCAGCCACCACAAAGTGCAGCTTTGCTTTCTCCCATGGATATTTCTCAGCATCCTCTAAGATGACCTGGCAGATTTAGAAACCAGACCTACAACCCTAACAGTCCCTGATGAAGTGAGAAACAGCAACGTCAGAGAAAAACAAGGAAAGTTAGAAAAGCAGTTTCCCTGAAGAGCTTACAAGGAAGCTATCAGATCACACAAATGTTTCTCTATATTCCTTCTGCCTGCAAGGCTACAGCAGAGGTTATCACCATCTCCCCTGAGACACCTCCAGCTTTTTTCCCAATTAATTAATTAGATGAATTCACACTCAGTGAATGTGGCAGATTTGAGCCACATTCTGTCAGCTGTGCTAATTTGCAGGTGTATTGCAGCCAACATCTCCCCGGTGGGCTCTCCCTGCGTGGTCCTCCAACACTTACCAAGCAAGAGCAGTCTAGGCAAAGCCACATGCCTTACCTGCAAGTGATGGTCAGCGTATCCTTGGCGTCAATGATGTGTTCCTCCTCAGTGATGCTAAGAGTAGGGGGGGTCATAGAATAGCTGCTCACCAGATCTATGAAGAGAAAAAAGAGAGGGGACGATGTGGATATCTGCCAGTCTGGACCCACCACTGTGGGTAGCATCTGGTTCAGCATCACAAGCCTGGAGGGGGGCAAAGCCTCTTGAAGGAAACATCTCATAGAAGTCTGCTCTTCACCAACAGCACTAGGGCTGGGGCCAGAAAGCCCCTGGGCTCAGACAGGTGGACAGGCAGACTAGCACAGACAAGGGCCAGCAAAAGAATGGAAGAGCAGAAATCAGGGAATCCAGGTGTGGCCATTCCACACCAGGTGACTGAGATTGAGCCCACCTGGACTACTGCTCTGACAGGATCTTACCTGGTAACTGGAGGGAGTCTGGTGGGATTTTCTTTATGCATGTAGTTTTCTGTAATCAGGGGGACAAATCAGGGGTGCCCAGATACCACAAATGTAAAATACTTGTGTTTGTACAGAGATGCTCTCAGAAGGCAGCAGACATTCACTGAATGCGCTTTTCCTAAGGGACACTCACTTCAGGTACGGGCAGCCGTCTGAACGTGACCAAACCTTCGGGGATTACTGCAGCCCCTTCCCCGCACCACAACCAGGCAGACATTCCAGGAGTGAAATTGTCCAGGCTCAAGGACAGGCAGTTAAACATTATCACGCATTTCTCCCAGCTTTTGTCTGAGAGAGTCCCACTTCTTGTGTGTCTGCATCTCCGGCATGCCAGACACGCACCCTAAGCGAGCTCCTCATGGACAAAACATCTCGAAGTACCTGTTACCCTGAGAGGTACCCATTGTTTTTCATTAGCATGGTGTTGCTGACTGTCATTACTTCATGATCTTTATCTTAAAAACTTCAGCTTCTGGAGACATGAGATAATTCAAAAGAAAAGTCTTGGTGATTGCAAAAAACAAGCAAGCAAACTAACCAGAAATAGAAGACAAAAAAAAAAAAGAAAAAAAAAAAGAAAAAGTTGTGAAATGCAAAGTTGTGACTCAGGTAGATGCTAAATGCTAAGGAAGAAAAGAATGCAAAAATATGTTGCTATCTCAATTTTCCACAGAAACGGGAAGCTTTTGCAGCTGCATTCTGTGCATGTCTCCTTCCCTCGTAACACTCAAACCTATTTATCAGCTCTAGTGGGATCTGGCAGAGAAGGAGAGGTCTCGAGGATGTGGTGTTTCCACGAATTTCACAAGCACCAGTCACGCCATATGCCACCTCTCCTCCGTAACCGTGGCCTGAGGACAGTGAGCCTTGGCATCCTTGTGGTAGAGGTGCGTGATGAACATTTCTCTATGGGGAAACCACCCCAGGAGACACCACATCACCACCCCGCCAGTCTCTCCAACACAAGGCCTTTGAGGGACAGCACGAGGAGCTAGGACCTCAGGGATGCCAGGATGCCCAGGGCCCACCACCACCATGAGGGGCCACCGAGGGGGACGTGGCAGTGGAGGGACGTGCTGAGCGGCACCACCAGCACAGCCAGGCCAAGGCTGCCGGCCTTGTTCTCCCCGATTGTTCTCCACTTCCTTCCCGCCTGTGCATGGCTCTGAGGCGGCCATCCCTGTGGCTGCCCCCATGGCAACGGTGGGGCTGCTGGCCATCTTCCCCCCTACCTCGCCATCTCCACACTCTCATGAGGTGGCATCAGCCCAAGAGCCGCCCTGGTCTACCTCCATGGGTTTCCCACCCCCCACAGCCCATCCTACATACCACTCTCTCCCACTTGCTCCCTGGTGAGGAGTCAACAACAGCAAAGACAACAAGAGCAGCCATCGTTCGTCACTCAACACACAGGTTGGGTTGGTGTCACCGCGGCCCCTGGAACCAGGCGGTGCTTGGCGCCCATGGAGGACACCCTGCCTCGTGCCTCCAGCCTCCCCTTCCCTGAGGGAGGGGACGTCAGATGTCACACACAGAAATGTGCCCCCGGGGCTGTGAAAATAAATGAGCGCATTTTTGGTAAAATCCCTTCAAAATGTAACGGGCTTTATTAAAAAAAAAGGGAGGGGTGGGAGGGGGGAGGAATCTGACCACTAAGCTGCATTTCCTATTAATGCTGGACATACTTATCCCAGTGCAAACACTGCTCTCCAGACGGCCACAGCCTGCCAGTCTATTGCCCTGGTGAGCAGCCTGGGGTGCTCAACCCAAAATAGGAAAGATCACAGCTCATCATGGGGCTGGCTGGGGCCAGCAGACCCTCTCATCCTGCTGGTACCCCAAGCAGCGAGCAGAATGTTAATCCCCAAAACCTTGGCACAGCCATCGCCAGCCATCGCTGGCTGTGACAGGCGCCAAGGTGGGTCTCACACTGGAGCCATCCTCCTTGCTTGAACCACTAAAAAAAGCGGTTCAGGGCAGTGGGAGGCTCTAAGATGATGCTGTGGACCACATCTGCCCCACCACTGGGCTCGAGGGGAGCAGGATGGCCACAGAAATAAACCCCTGCCTCCCTTCACGTGCTGCCTGGTGACCTGTTAGCAAACAACGCTGGGGGGTGGAGGGGAAGAAAGAAAAATTACGATCTGTGCAGGTTGAGGCTGTGGGATTCCTGCAGATGCATCCTGTCCATGGCCCTCCGCGAGTACAACAGGAAAAGGAACCACTGCTCCCTCTGAAAGCACCACAGTGTGGGGCTGGGGACATTCCCGCTGCTGGCAGCTAGCACCGGGCTGGCCCTTGCAGCCATCCGGCCTCCTCAACAGCCCTGATGGAGCTTCGGGGACTCCCTGCATCAGCTACTGGCTCATGCTGGGGATTCACTGCTCATCCTGATGCTTCATTCCAGGGCTGATACTTTGGGGTGCTGGCTCCCACAGCTGCCTGTGGCATCCGGGACAGGCAAAGGGATGCCCAGAGCCATTTTCACCCTGCAAAAGCATCTTCAAGGCTATTAGCTTTACTCAGAAAGGTTCTCCATCCCTCTCCATGATGACCAGCCATATCCACCCCATTGCTGCCCCTGCCCTTTCCCTCCCCAAGAGAGCATGTGCCTTGTTATGGGTCCCTCCTGTGTCTTACTCTTCCCAGCAATGAATTCAGTGCTGGGTTTGGCCATTAAATCTATGCTAACCGACACACAGATGGTTTGTGTCTCTGGCAAATCCCAGGGTGCGAGGGAGATGTCTCCAGAGCATGGAGTGTCTCCTCTGCTCCGAGTCCCTCCTTCCCCACCTCCAACCCCAGCGATGCTTTATCTCCTCAGACCTCTGAGCAGACCCCGCTCTCTCGTGCACACCAAATCGCGCCCTTGCACGGGGAGAGCATTAATGTAATTAAAAAGGCATGCGACAGCCCCGGCGATCTTTGTTTTTTCAAGATGGTTTCCAAGCAAGTTGGCAGCGGGATATTAAAATAAACAGAGGGGGATTGATGGGTTGCGGGGAGAGGAAGCAGGATCCCACAGCCACTCACACCTTGTCTATTTTCAGCAGAGTGTGTTTCCCAGCAGTTTTTCTTGCCTTGATCTCTCAGCGTGTGGCTCTGAAAGGGGCCAGGCTGCACCAAAGGCCTTCTCCTTATCAAGGGCGACTCTTCCATTTTTTCTGGTCCTCTCTACCTCTTTTTGCACCCCGAGATCACTGCTGTTCTCAGCACGGCAGGGCTGCCCGCTGGGGTCCTGCCTCTCAGGGCTCTGGTGGGGATGCCACGATCATCCTGGAAAGTGCTACCCACCCCAGGTTGTCTTGCTGAGACCAAGGAGCCTGCAGGCTCCAGCCTTGTGCCTGACCTCGAGAGCATTGTGGGAAAGCCTTGCCAGAGGCTTGGTTTTCCCTTGCGATGGCTGTAGATGGCTAAATCCCTGCAGAGCAACATCTGTGCCAGAGCCAGCACAGTGAGTGATGGCTTTGGAAGCCTATGCAAAGGCTGTGTGGAGGTGGAGGTGCTGGCATGGCACGGCATGGCACGGCTCGGCACGGTATGGCACAGCTCTCGCTTGCCATCTGCTTCCACCCGCAGGAAGCCCTGCACCAGATCCTCCCTGCGAGCCCCCGCACACCCCCTCAGCCCCTCTCCGCTTCCCCTTCCCTCCCTCTCTGCTGAGTCGGCCCCGCTGACTGATTAACGGGACGCCTTTCCGCAGAGGGATTTTTGTTCACACTCTGTCCTTCTCGCTGACTTCCTTCCCCGGTGCTGGGCTGGATTGCCCTGACCATTGCCACAGAGTGTCCCTAGCTAACCGACTCAGCTCCTGCTCCTGCCATCAAACTCACTGCTTCGAGATTTTGTGATAAAATAACTAAATAACATGCACAGAGCAAAGCTCGTCCAGAGGAGGCTGCATGCTCCTGCTTGTCTTCCTGCACCTCACATCACCAGCCCAAACCAGCATGCCCACCCCAGTGCTGTGCTGGGGCAAAAGGTAAGGTGGAAGGGAAAAAAAGAGCGTCCAAAAGGTAAGCTGGAAGGGAAAAAAAAAAGCGTCCTTACCCCAGAAAAGCTACCCTGAGCCTGTTACTGCCCTGTCTCTACTTTGCTGTATTCAGGCAAATACCCCAGTCAATGAGCATCCTGACAAAGCAAGGCAGGAGCCTGAGATTTGGGCACTTTCTACAAAAGGGATTTCTGGCAGATTTGTACCAGGTAACTGAATCCTCAGCTACTGAGGCTCCAGGATGAAGTCCCTGAATTTACCCACATCCTGAGTCTGCAACACAAAGCACCATGGATTAACCTCTTCCGACTGGCTGGGCTCAGCAGCACTCTGAACACACTGGGATTGTTCAGAGCCCAGTGCTACCAGGGAGCCCAATGTGGTTCATCTTGCAAAGCATCTCCCCTTTCTACTGGGTTTTACCCCCAGCCCAAAGCCTTGGCTGCCCTGAGCTGCCCCTGCAGGCTGCAAAGGTGGTGGCGGGG
Source organism: Thinocorus orbignyianus (assembly GCA_013400375.1). NCBI lineage: Eukaryota > Metazoa > Chordata > Aves > Ciconiiformes > Thinocoridae > Thinocorus > Thinocorus orbignyianus. The sequence goes on along the minus strand of VXBW01002106.1, from coordinate 21,400 downwards.
CTCTTCCCTTGCAAGCAGGGCAAGACAAGCACTCAGACATGGAATCATGCACCATAGTTACTATGTGAGCAAAGACATGGTCCTGGAAAGCCAACAGTCAAATTCCAGTACCTCATTGGCAGCTGGGCAAACAAAGACCAAACGACCACTTTTGACGCAGAAGAGCAGAAATATCTGATACTGGGGCAGAGGGAGGAGAAACCTTGTTCTGCCCTTACTACAGACCTTTCCTCCTGCTTTCCAAGCTGGGCTTGTCCAAATTAGCAGCATTTGTTGGAGAAACTCCATGTGCACTGTTTCCCCTTGCCCTGTAGGAACAAACCGCAGCATTGCAGGTGCCCTCTTCCCCCTCTGCTCCAGTTAGCTCTTCCCCACCTGCCCCGTGCTGGTATAACTGGTTGCCCTGGTGCTGGAGTTCCCACAAATGCCTGTAGACACACGGGAAATCCATGTGCCGGAGGCAGAGCAGGGCCAACTTCCCACCTACGGAGCTGAAGTTCCTCCACGGAGAAGACTCCTCATGCATGGGGCAAGCATCCAGCTGCAGGTCATGAATGTCACGTCACGCAAGGAGCAGGCAGCTGGCAGAGCAACAGGGGGAATTTGGAAGTAGGGCTGTCAGCTCCTCCTCTTCCTCCTCACAATGCTTGCCAGCACGGAGGAAGGCTTGTTTTTCAGAGAGGTGAGATATCACACTAGGCTGAGAAACCAACGGCAGGCTCTAGCTGACGTGGGGATGAAACATCAGGTGCTTTCTCCCCAGCCTCACAGTGGGGCAGGGCGAGTCCCCAACCATGGCAAGAATTCACACCAAAATGGAGCAGGTTCTGCTCAGGAGCCTGCGCTTGGGGAAAAATGGGGAGGTGGTGTGCTAAAGGGCAATGTGGACAAGATGGAAACAGGCTGGAACAATGAATAAATTAAAAATTATAACAATTGAAATCCCCCAAACCATGCATTTGCACAAAAGGCAAAGGAAGCAGGTCCCTTCTTTTATGGGGTTCCTTTGTGGTTGCCCACAACCACAAATCACTTCAGAGCTCTCCCAGAAGGGTTAAAGACAAGAACTGTGCTCCTCTGTGCCAGATCATCCCCTCTACGCTCTGCCTTGTGCTACAGCCACACACCTCCACACACCAACAGCCTATTTGGGTCCGAGAAAACACCTTTCCCCTCTCACAGCGGGTGATGCCGATGATGAGATGACACTTCCCTAGTCTGGAGATTTTCATCCATGCACCTCAAAGCCCTATAATGCCATGAAATTGAAGTGGGGGGGATCTGCGCCCTCACCATTTTGTGAGGATATTCCCAAAGTGTCAGGTGGTTCTCAGCTCCAACCAGGGCAGGCAACCTCTTTCAGGGGACACAGGGGACTAATAATTACGGGAACTCAGCCAATACTCACAAACACAGAGGTGATCGTCATTATTGGGTGGCTGATCCCTCCTATCCAACACCAAAAGTATAACTAGACATTAACTTTGCCCCAAGACACCTGTGGGTAAGTCAGAAGCCACCTGAGCAGGGTCCAATACGAAGGCTGAGGAAGGGGCCACCAGAGGTGGTGGAAGTGCTTTAAGAAAAAAAGCAGGGATGCCCCAAGCATGACAGGTCCGCAGTGATCCCATGTGAGGAGGAAGGATGGGTGTCCAAAGGAACAGGGCATCTGGGGGGATGCAAAAACCAAGGCTCTCCTCCAGGTCAGCACCTGTGGCCAGAGAAGACCCCAGCCAAAATGTTTCCCTTCCTGCCAGCCAAGCAGGGAGTAAGATGGGATGGACAGAGACACAAGCAGTGCAGCTTGCAACAGCAGAATGGCCCTGTCATGAGCAGATGTCACAGCCAGACCAGCCGCACCGCAAGGCAAGGTATTCTGCTCTGCTCCCCCAGCCCCATGGCAGCACAGCAGCACATCCAGCACCCCTGGGTCCTGCCAAACAGCCCTGCAACCTCCAAAAGGCTGCTCTGACCTCAGTGCATGCGCTCCAACAGGTCCACTTAGCACCTCAGTGCTCATAAACTTTAATTAATTGGTTTTTTTCTGGCAAGGTACAAAAATATTATAATCACCTGCAGTGATGGGGAATGAGGCAAAGAAAATCATGAGACCTCTGGGCTCTTTCAGTTTCTGGACTTCCCAGCCAGTAGCCTAATCAGGGGACAGAAACAGAGGAGATCAACAGCAGGAGCCACTTTCAAGAGAGCTGGGCTATCCTGAGGAGCAAAGTGACCCTTGTTGTCTTTCAGTCCTGGTCCTTTGATGCCTCCAGACAGGGCGTAAATCAGGGTATTTCACAAGGCAGCACAGCACGGCTACATCCAACACCCCACCACGCTGCCATCTACTTTGGGGATGCTGGTCTGCATGGGCACAGCCACCCATGCCCTTGGGACTTGCCATGTCATCCCAAAGAGGGGTCACCAAGCGCCTGTCTGGGAGTGTTTATCTGTCTGCCTTTATCCCTCCGCAGGAAGCACTATCTCACCATCGCCCTGCCTTGCTCCAGCCTGGTTTCCTGCTCCATCCTGCCAGGTTTACCCCGCTTTTTCCTCCTCCCCTCCCCCTGCCCCACCGCTGTCAGGCCATGTTTGCACTTCTGTCTCCTGCCGTCTTTCCTCTCTCTGCACCCCCCCGCGCTCGCTCCCTACTCCATCCTCCCCGAGAGGCTCCGTCCTGAGCCAAAGTTAGCCTCTGTCAGGTAGCCACATGTCCGGCCTGGGGCAGCGGGTCAGCCGGGGCCACCCTGCAGACCTCCTCCAGGATCTCTGCTGTCAGCAGCCTCCCCAGGTCCCGGGGGAGACGGCTGTTTGCTGCTCTCGCCCGGGCGAGGGATGCTCCCGCACATCAGAGAGCTCATTTCCCCTTCGGCGGGCTGCCGGCCCACCCTTTCTGCTGCGGGCCAGGGGCTGGCCAGACGCCGCTTTGTTTGGTCCCCCCCATTCCCTGAATCGCTCCAGGTTTGTTGGCTGCCTGCTCCTGCCCGGAGAATCCTTTTCCTGCCTTTGAGATAGAGGATGCTCGAGCCATCTGTGTGTTTTATTTCCTTGTAGAAACTAACAAGCCAAGGATTGCTTCCTCTCCCTGACATTTCAGAGGGCAGCTCCGGCTCAGCGGGATGCGCAGGGAGGGGAGGGGGAGCCCAGCACCTTCAGACAGGAACAGGACCTGTTCTGTCCACAGGATTCACTCCCCAAGGGGCAGAAATTCTCAGACCTGCCAAAATGCCAGTGGCAGCTCCCACCTCTGCAGGAGCCCAGGGTGAACTGCCCTGCTTAGCATACACAGCCACCCTTCTTCCAGTGGCCCCTATTAACTGCATGGCTAAACCCTCGCAAAACTCAATTAAAATTATCCTCCCACATCTTAAGGACTGTCAGGTTGCTTCTTTTCCTGTTTTAATTTGCTTCATTCAAAATCTTGCCCTGCTCACATTCTCTGCCTCTGCAGGACGTGATTAACATGGCGTAGAAAGAGCAGAGGGATCGGATGGCTTTAGGGGACTGGTAACAGAAATTAGCACCGTACGTTACGTCTCTGACCTGAAGGAATGCAATCACCAACAAACGGCACACAGCTTGTGTGAGGTGAGCCTTGGTACCAAATCTGGTGCCTGGCAGCATAAAAGGATGACCAGGAATGGGCTGGGGATATCCCCCCATGAACCCCGGGAGTCTGGGATCTCTGGGCAAGTGGCCTAGGAAAAGCTTCTGCTGCTGCTATCTCCAGTTTACCTATTTGGGTCTGCTCAGGAATTGCCTGAATATTGCAGGATTCACAGCTTAATTCCACCTTGTGCCTATCCCAGGGACTTTACTGGACCGAAGCACCTCTGGCAGCAGTGGGTGCAAACTCATGGGACACTAAAGAGACATCTTCAGCCACTGAGGAGAAAAGAAAGGAACAAACAACTGAAAGAAGTTACCATCCACTGCTGCTCACACTGTACCTGATGAAACTGTGAGGCAGACAACAACTGAGTTTTATGCAACTCAGCTAAACTGTGGATTTTGCTGCATAGGACAGCCACAGAGAGATTCCCAAAGAGAGGGATAAGTTCATGGAGGACTAGTCACCACCAGCTGTCACACACAGCCATCCACGTGAGACATCCAGGTCTAGGAGTCTCTAAACCACTCACTGCCAAAAGAGTGGGTGCATCAGGACAGGGTCCCCCCTGCCCAGGCCAAGGCACTGTTCCGTTTCTTGGAGCCTCATCTGCCCACGCTGAGGCTGGTGACAGCCCAGGCAGAGCCAGGACCATATCCAGTGCCTGCGCAGGGGCTTCCACACACAGCACCAGGGCTTTGCTGTATGGACACAGAGGAAGGGAAAACCCTGAGAAGCAGCAGAGAGAAGACCCTCAGTTTGGACATCATTAGCTACAGCTCCTCCATAAGCTGTTCCCAGAGGCTCAAGTGAAGTTTTCGTCAAAGCAAGCCGTGATGTGCTGTTGGAGGAAGATGGAGTTCAAGCTAAGCGAGGCCTCGGCACCCGGCTCTCGCTGGGAGATGAGGAGCAGAGGCAAGCTGACCGGGAAGTCAGACAGAGCCCGAGGGTCGGCACTGAGCACAGAGAGAAAAGGGCAGCAGCATTTGGAAGGAAAAAAAAGCAAATCGCAGGTTTGCTTTTTCCTTGATGTGTGTGGGCTTAATTGCTGGCCTTTGAAGTTTAGTTCTTCCAAAGAAGAAGACCGTTGGCTTATGGACAGGCTGAGCAGGACACTGAAGAAACCCCTGTGCCCCACTCAGGGCAGGTTTCCCCCGTGCAAACAAAGCCTGCGGATCCTGCCTGCCCCCTGCCCAGGCTGACTACGCCAGGGATCTGCAAGCCATGCAGCTGGACTGGGGGACACACCGTGCTAAGCGGAAAAGACCTGCTCCTCCATCTTCATCTCCCTGGAGCTTGCATCCAGGTGTTTGCTACTCAGCTGTGAACTGAAATCAACTCAGAGCCCTTAAACCAAATGGCTGCCCTGGAGCTGGCAGTGCTTGTTCTCCTCTGCAGCACAGCCCATCCTCAAGTTGATCTCCAGCTGCTGAGTGCCAGAGAAGCTGATGAACAGGGTAAGTGGGGAAAAAACAGTTTTGCAATCAGATTATTATCTTGGCCTCAGAAAACCTGGATTCAGTTCCCCATCTGCTCCAGGCTCCCTGCGAGCCCAAGCAGCCTCTTCATATTTCCATCCCCGCCTGAGCCACAGAAGGTAGGGCAGAAGGAACTGGGCTGCTTTGGCTTGGAAAAAAAATTCTCAAGCAAGAAAGAACGAATCCTTATTCCTTCTAATGAAAGATAACAGGAAAGAAAGAAAATGAATTTATTCTTCCAGAGCCAATGTGACATGAAAAAAGCTACATTAAATGAGGATGGGCCCAGAAAGTAGGAAGCAGAAGCACAGTGCAGGAGGAATTTAAACTTCCTGATCATCAAAGCAGGGTCTTCAAGCATCAAATAAAATCTAAAAATAATAATAATTAAAAACAACCAAAAAAAACCCCAAAACCCAAAACTAAAGGGAAGAGTGATCATGGGCACGAGCAAGAGCTGCTGCCTGGGGAACAGGAGAGCACGGACCCTCCTCCACGGTGCAGCTTCTGGCATGCACACCCGCACGTGCGCATCTGCATGGCCCCTTCTGCTGCCTCCGACGGGGTGGGCACCAGGGGAGGCAGGAAGATCACAGGCATAGGCTCTTCAAAGCAGAATTAGTCATCAGAGGTAGCGGCAGAGGAAGGAAACTTCAGGTACGAGGTCAGACGTGCGCAAGCAGACAGGGCTGCTGGAGGAGCTCTGAGCGCTCGCTGCAGATCTAAGAGCTCTCCTGGCACCCGCAGGAACAGGACAAGAGGTGCAGTTCCCTGGGGTAAACGCATCTACAGCAACATAGGAGATAAGAAATTTCCAGCCTCCTGGAAAACACTGCACAGCTTAGCTTTCTGCCATCCGTGAGAGCAGCCCGAGCTGGCCAAACCCAGAGCCTCCCCTGATGTGGTTAATAAAAATCTTACTCTGCTCCCTGCAGGATCCCCAAGAGAGATGGGCTCCAGAGAGCGCAGCAAAGCTCTTCCCCCACGCAGGGCTTTGCTGGGTTGCCCCTCACTCCCAGGTCAGTGATCCCATCTGCTCCCTGCTGGGCAAAGAGACTTGGAGATGGAGAGACTGGGGACACTGGGAGGAAAGCTGGCCCCACGGGGCTGCCCGGGGCACCGATGGCAAGTTACAAACGCACACGCTCTCGGTTTCTCTTGGCACAGAGCTGTGACCACAAGCCAGGACCCGCTGCAGCAGGAGATGATAATCATCATCTCCCAGAGCCAAAGTGTATCAGGGCATTCGCGTCACTTGAGATTAGCTGGCTGTTTAACATCTGCACAGATTTTACTCTCCACCTCCACATAACACCCCTCACGCAGCTATGAAACTCATTTAATTCCCTTCCAAGAAAGGCTGAGTTGGAAATGCCACACTTTGTATATCACAGCACCATTGCTATGATGAAACACCCAGCCTAAATGGCAGTATCGGACTCTGGCACTATTTGAAGGCCAGTCAGCTAAAACACCTTATGCTGCTTTTTAAAAATAGCTTACGAGAGGGTTACCAAGTTTCATAAACACCCAGTTACTCTCTTGTTAATACTCAGAAGCTGACTGTTGTTTTCCCGTCCAAAGGTGCTTCCCTTGCCACGCAGCTCAGCAGGGAGAGCACGCAAGCAGACGCAACGGGAAGGAAGCGTTTACACATGCTAATGACTTCCACCAAAGGAGCACAAGTACTAACGGGGAAATTGTGCTAAAAAGACAACACACCACTTCCTTGGCTGTCCCTGTTTGGTCACTGCAAGTTGTTTGGTGCTCAGAACCATGGGTGAGGCTGGGGATGGCCTTCCCAGCTCCACGGGAAAGCCAAGGCATGAGCAAAGGGAAGACACGTTGGCTTGGACCACAAAGGCAGGAGAAGATGTTTGGCCATGAAGCCTTTTTGGCACCACACTGGACTAAGCAGCCGAGGACAGACATGGGCCCTTTCCCATCCCCAGCGACGTGGGTCAGAGCCCTTCAAGTTGCTGTTGAGTCCATTTCCCCATAAGCATCTCTCTTCATGCCAGCACAGGTTTCCTAAGTTCATGTGGGGCCCTGTTTTTTTTTTTTTTTTTTTATCTACTATTGTATTAAGAAGTGTTTTTCTTTTGGCAAAGGTTACTGTGAGGCCAATGCTGTGCGGAGTCTCCTGCCTTCCATCACCGCTATAACCTCTGAGCAGGAGCTTAGCCCGGCCAACACCGCTTATCTTCAATGAAGGCAGGTTTGTATTTCCAATGCCATATAAAAGGGAGATCTTGGCGTCCCCCCCTTCTCCCCCAGTGCATTCTTTGAAATGCCACCCAGGCCTTGTTATTGCTGGGAGGCTGGAGAGCCAGGGATTAACTGCCTCAGGCTACATCAGGCTTTATTTGTCTAAGCAGCCAAGGGTGAGGAATGGCCATAAATATTGTGAAATGCCGAGCGTTGCGGAGGGGCAACACTGGGCAACGCAGGCACCATGGTGGGGGGAATCTTGGGCTGGTGTGACCGGTATTGTTGGAAAGGTTCCTGTCCTGTACAACACAGGAATTTTGAGGGACACCAAAACCCATTCTCACATGTTCAAACTAGGGACATCAACCTACCCCCGCATGCCTTTTGGATGCCTCCTTTAGGCCTTGTAGCACACAAGCAAGCAAATGTGGTGGATCTACCTGACCAAATGGGAAAGTGCCATCGCAACCCTGTCACCCAAGGGGACACATACTGGAGTCTGAACCCATCTGCCCAGAATGGGGCAGTACCGAGTATGCTACGGCTCTCCTTCACTTGTACACTGGGACATCACAGCACAGGGAGGAGATGAAGAACAGGGTATGTCCCAATCCCATCCCAGCACTGGTGGCACTTCCAGAGCTGGCACTTGCAGACAGCAGCCCAGGACCTGCTGAATCTGATAGCTTGGCACCAGCCAACAAACCAAATGAGGAGTCATCAGGCCCAGATGCATGCTACATTAGCTAAATTGCTCTACGAAAGCATTGCTGGATAACTCTGTTTGCAGACAAGGTGGTTGCTTCCCCCATGTTTCATTCCAGCACAAGGATGATGCATCGCTGCCCAGCAGCACGGGGAGTTTCTTGGTGTGAATATGCTTATCTCCCACAGGAACATCCCGCATCACAGCTGGCCCCCACGCTTTAGGGACATGCTGTTAAACTTCTGCCCTTTGCTTTCCAAGGGCTGAGCACTGCAGCAAGCTAAAGGGATGATGGCCACTTAGACCAAATTATGCCCCACCGGGGACTCTGCTCAGGCTGGGGCAACCCAGCAGTGAGTGATGGACTTCTCTGGGCACTGGACACCGTCACCTTTGCTGGATGTGATTTTGCTTGCTGCCATCACTCTGAGCTGGCAGTTTCCCAATCTGAATATAAATCACAATTCGTGCCCAACCTTCTTTTCTTAGTGAACATCAAGATTTACTGTCGTCCATGGAAACTATTGACTTGGCCCCCACTTTTATCAGTATTTATTTTTTTAGGTCACTATATCTAACATCCATCTCAGCTGACACCAGTATTTCAGAAATGGGGAAAGCAAGTCACAGATGGAGAGCCAACCCTCACTGTCAGCACACATGTGTGTGTCTGTGCAGACATGTACACTGTTCTCCCAGCCAAGATAGGGCATTCCACATGTGGAGAAACCAATGGAGGGTTTTCCAGGCTCTGCTACACAACCCTGTGCTTTTTGTAGCTCTCTGGGGGGAACACATGAAACCAGTAGACCTTTCACAGACTTCTCGGACGTGTGAAGTGTCCATGTGTCTCTGTAACTCAGAATGCTGATGAAGGACCCCACAACCCTGTGTGGGTCCTCTGAACACACAGACAGACCTTGCACCAGCCTGTGGAGCTACCACCCAACTCAGGGCACTTGGTTGGGCCCCACTGAACCCAGTTAAGCTCTGCCAAGTGCCCAAAACAGCGAACCTGCTGCAGGATGGGTTCTTTGCACCCCCAGAGAGGATGGGACAGTGACCCAAGCAAGTGGCCCGACTGCCATGGGTGCTGATTTCTGGCTTCTCAGGAAAGCCATCATGAGCCTGCAAATTCTTTATAAGCTTCCCACGTGACACAATTACCCAAGGGGCCAGATCCTGTAGCCCTTTCTTCTCCCTCTACTCAGACAAGTCTCCATTGAAGCCTCAGCCTAAATACAGCCGAAGGACTTCAGGATTTGGCCCAGTCATAAAAACTTCCTTCCTTTGTCTACTGCTCGCTCCACATGATCCCACTGCCTCCCGGCCTCCTCCTGGCCACGTCTCCAGAGACTGGGGCCATCAGTTGTTTTGGTTGTTGCTGCTGTTTCGTTTTACCCTTTGCCGTGCCATTGCCCATCCCCTTGCGCAGCCACAGGGAGCCAGGGTGGCTGGCAAGGAAGAGTGTGGACTGTGGGGTGAGATGGAAGTCGGCAGAGGGGCAATGACAGTCCTGGGGACACGCATGCCTGTGGACACCATGCAAGCTGGCAGCAGTCTCAGCCATCACCCGGGGACCTTCCCAAAGGCAATTCCTTCAAAGGGATGGAGCACCTCCAAAAAAGCATTTTCCCCCTCTTTCTCCCATGTAGTGTAGAGCAAGTGCCTTGAGCTATACTAGATTTTTATGTGAGAGGACTGGGTGAGATGAGTCCTGCCCAGGAAGGTCTATCAGGAAGTTAACTCACCTCATAGTGGTGACTATGCATCACGCTAGGAAGTGACACCACAAGAAACATGCATAGTTTTAAACAAATAACTTGTGCTGTGAATTTTTTCTGCTTTTTCTCTCTCAGAATAGCCATGAGGATGCAAAGCCCCTCATGCTATCCCCAAACCCCAGCACAGTCATCCGAAACGTGCACTAAGGCTTGGGCCAGGAGCTCCTGCTTCTTTCCCATGTCCGCCAGCCCTGCACCCCCCTGTGGCACTGACAGAGCAATATATAAACACAAATACAGCAATTCCCCATGCACCGATCTCCCTGCCTCTGCTGCCTGATGACAGAAAGCAAACACAAAATCAGTTTGAACTTAGCTGAAAGCAAGAAGCGTTTGGTCCGGGGTTACCAGCAGAGCTTGATGACCCAAACCTCAATCCTGCAACTCACGGATGCTCACGAAGGTGACCTGCTCATAGAAAGCACAGAAACAGCCTCTGTGAGTTCCTGCTGAGGTCTCCAGCCTTGCAGGCAGATTGCGCAGCTAAAGCTGAAGTGGTCAGACATAGATCTTGGAGGATGCAGCTGTAGCCACCCCAGGGAACAAGAAACTCTCTGAACAGCAGAGGACGGGTACTCTTGGGGCTGCGAGGCTGCAGCGGGGCCTCTGCATCCCGACACAAAGCACAGCGTGTTGCACAGAACGTGCCCAATGTCCAGCCCAATGGCAGGGGCTGCCTGGCTTAGGGCTTGCTCTTTAAAAAAATACAGTCTTACTGAACATTCTGCCCTTTTAAAATACATTAATTGCCATGGAAACAATGCTCTTATTGGTATGGGAGCAGCCTGGTGGCCTCCACAAATGCAAGATAAAAATCAATGGATATATTGAAATACAAGCTGTATTTCAGGACCTTTTGTGGTTTTGGGGCTGGTCACCATGGGTACGTCCATGGGAATGGCTCAGACACTAGCAAGATGCCACCTTCTATGGAGAGAAAGCCAGGGACAATAAAACACGCAGTAACATTCCTTTTGTGGCGTTCATCTGCGTGGTCAGAGCATCCTTGTGCAGAAGCTGGTCCCAGTACTGATGTGTGTGCTCAGGTCCCAGAACTGGCCATTACTGGTGCACCCCAGTGCCAGTGGCCCTTCATATTCTCATTGTCAGCAAGTGGAAAGCCTCACCTGGTCTCAGACCTCGGCAGGGTGGCTTTACTCCATCCCTCCCCTCTCCCCATCCATGGCCCTTCCCACCAGCTCAGCAGCCTCACCAAAAAGGAGGAGGGAAAAAAAAGAAAAAAAAAAAGCCAATATAATACATATATGCCATCACTTATTGGCCTCAAGAGTCTTTTAAATAGCAGTGAGGGGGTTTGTACACAAACCAGCACAAAGGGAAGGGCCAGTGCTACTCCCTCCCTACTCACAGCTGCCTCCGAAAACCCGGTGCAAAGGGCAGCCCCGGCTGCCCCGCTCTCCCCTCCCAGCGAGGAGCAGCGCTGCCCTGTTCCCTGCCGTGCCGCCCATCATAAAGGGGTCCCTGAGCTGTTATCAGGCAGTGACAGTTTCCGCCACCAGATTCCTCCTGTCCGTCAGGAAAGCTAAATAAGGAACGTCGTTCAGGCGGCTGCAGGAAGAGGGGAAATGCAGGGACATCCGGCCCAGCTGCCAATTTTTCCTTTCCCATGAACCACCACTGACCTCCGCCAAGGGAGAACCTGGACACCCAGCCTGGCACAGGCACTGCTCCTCTTCTCTTAACCCTTCCCCAGGGGGATGTCCTGGCCCCTGAAGCCTGTCGGGGAGGGTGGCCTTGCCAGGTGGTGCCCTGTGGCCGTGATGGGGTGGCACACGGGCATGGCGTCACCCGCGTGAGCGCCGCAGAGTGCGGCGGGCGGATTCGGTACACCGGCTGGCATTCACCCAGCCAACGGGAGCCGTGGCCAGGAGAAAACTTAACCCCTCCACGCCTGCCTGCGGGTGGGTGGCTACACCTCGCACAGACCTCAAAACTCCATTGAGCTACTCTGATCGCTTCCCTCCTTGCACGCACTGGGACCGGGAGCAGGGCTGGGCTTATTCTCTTGCTTATCCCTCTCCAACCACACTGGGGTTTTCCGGCTCTGCCGAGAGTGGAAACCAGCTCTGGACTGGCTGCTGCTGCTGCAGACAGGTAAAATCTCATCCCCTCTCTCTCTCTGCTCACTCTATTCATCAGCAATGGGGGATTAAAGACCTGGAGGGTTTGCAGCTACTCAGCCCTTTCTCATGGTGCTTCCCTGGGACAGCTCTGGGGTCCTCGCTGCCTTTCACTGCATGGAAGCTGAGCTGGGAGTCAGCAACCGCTTGGTTATTACATGCTCAGAGAATGGGAGACCACAGCACTTGCTCACAGTATCTCTTGCCTTTCTCCACCACACGGTTCTCTGTGTTTCTTCAGTTCAGAGTCTTTTCCTGACCCTTTAAACCGACCCTCCCTCAGTACATGATGTCCATCCCACAGCACCTCCAGGTTTGGCCCACAAAGCCTGTGCTGGAGATCCTCGCCCTGGAAGGAGGGGGCAGAAATGCAGCAAGAAAAACAATTGACACGTGGGAGAAGTTGTAAGGTGAAATACAAGTCACTGGCTGAAACCTGTTTCTGCTACCTCAGCAGGGAAACAGCTCCAGGAGAGACTCCCTGCTTAATATCCTCAGCTTATAAAACTCAGTGGGAGTTTCACCACCGGCCAGGTTTTTCACCCTCCTTCTGCTGAACTTGCACCTACAGATGGAGGGATTTGCCGGCAGCAGCTCAACACAACGAGGGGTCACGCTGGGCTGGAGGGCCCGTGCCTCCTCGCCGACTTGACCACAGGCCATCTCCACTTCCACTATTTCGTGTTAACAATGAGGCACCGCAGATGGGCAATAATACTGTGTGCCGAAAACATCACAGCTATTTTGACCAGAGAGAAAAAGCCCCCCTGGGACCCGACTAACCCTTTCTTTTAACAACGTGAAACAAGAAACAAAGGTCTGCGATAGCCAGAGGCAATAAAACCCCTGGAATTCATTTAACCAGTCACTAGATGCCAGTGCAGCTGCAGTAGTATTTCTTTTTCTAATGAAGGACAAAAGACAATCCCAGCTCTGGCCCAGGGCAAAGCCCTGCTCTGGCCTCCCCAGCAGACACTGGTGTGTACCAGGTGGTCACGGTTGTCCCTCTGGCACCCAGCTGCTCTGGGACCCTTTGGGGACCATGTGCCTGGCTCCCCACTGCCCCTGGCCCAGGTGGAGATTTGCAGGAGCTGTCTGGAGTAGGTCAACGTGAAACGTGGTGCTGAGCACCTCTGGCTCACAGTCTGGGGTGGGAAAGACGACTTTCAGCTTTACCTAACCACCTGTGGGTTTTTTCCTTGCAAATCCAGGTATTTTTCCATGTACAACCACCTTTGGGTCCAGACAAATGCATAACACCCATATGGCCACATGGTGACAAGATCCACTGCTGCACGGTGGCATAAAACACGCCACCAGCCCACTGCCATGCTCCTCATCCTCCCAGCATGGGAACCCAGCAAGAACTGCCTTCTCCAGATGAGCCATGATTTTGCAGGAAGATCCCTGCAAAATTTAGTCATTCCTCACACGGAAACCACCACAGCCACTGCTCCTCTGCTCCAGCTCCCCACCCTCTGTGAGCAGCGCAGCCTTTGGGGTCCGCCCATCGCTGGGCTTTCTGCTTCTCCTCACACCTGCAGGATCTCCCAGGGTCCCCATCACCCTGGGCTTACTGAAGCTTTCTCCCTCCACTGGGTTTAAATACACAGCCCCTCCACCTTGCCCCCATTGCTTGGGGCTGTTTCAGTCCAAGCAGGCTAAACACAAAGATACCACCTTCAGTTGGAAATGCCTCTATTGCGCCAGCTTGAACGGTTGGGGAGAAGGTGGATGAGGTGGGTGCTATCTCCAGGGCTAACGTTGCCCCCCGAAGCTGCTGAGAGCCAGGCAGACCTGGAGAACCATCAAGAGCCACCTCCTGCTCCACAGCAGCTCTCCAAAGCCAAGTCCTAAGCACCCCAGATACTACATACAGTGTTGGGGAAACTGCTGCCAGGCCGTGGCCCCCTCCCACCGCCGTTCCCGTGGGATCCCGCTCTCCCTTTCCCTCCCCAGGAACTGCCCTGGGACTCTGGGAACAGCTTGTTCCCTCCTGGCAACTGGGAGCACCTGCCCTTCCCACGCCTGCCCTGGAAAACACCGCACCGACACGGGGCCAAGAGACACCCCAGGGACAGCAATCCCACGTGGAACAAACTCATGGGAGAGAGAGGCAGTGGAGTGGGGTGGGACAGGCCAGAGAAAGCCCTCTCCTGCCTGGCCCAGGCTGGCCCAAGGACATTGTGCTGCTGGGGGAGTGTCCCCTTGCCCAGACGTCAAACTGAGCTCAGCAACAAACACCCTCATGGCTGTTTGTGCAGGCAGCGAGCCGCAGGATCGCGTGGCTGAGCCAAATCTCAGGGTGGCACTTACAGCCCATTCATCCAAAATCAACCCTAAGCAGACAGGGGGGCACCGGGGCTGTGGCTGCCCCCTCCCTGGCAGCACTCAGGGACCACAGGCTGCATCCCTCCCATCACCCACCTCCTCCTGGGAGCCCCCGGCTCTGCTCCATCACAAGCAAGCGACTGGGTTAGGCTGGAGCAGGGTTTGTGTTGCACTCGTGGGGCTTTTGCATGAAGGGGTGGTGATGAAACAGCCCGTGTTTATTAATCGCAATAAAGTAACTGCTTCAAATCCCAGCTGCGAAGGCGAGTGTTGCTGCTGGCACGGGGCTGTCCCAGCCCCTGGCTGGGGAGCTCTGCATGATCTTAGAGGAGGGCAGGCAGTGGTAGCCAACAGAATTGGCTCAGGTCCTACACAAGCAAAGGGTAGATGCTCTTGAAAGCGGCAAGCTGGAGTCCCCAATGGTGTTATTTGGCTGTGGGGTGGCCAGTGCTGCTCTGTGCCCAGAGCACGGCGACTCAGGGAGCACAACGCTCTCATCGCCATCCACAAAGGGTTATGCCAAGATGCCCTGGAATGCTGGGGGTGAACCTCCGCCTGCTCGCCACATCCCACCACCTGCAGAGGGCAGCTACCCAACTCCACTCCATCCCGGGAGCACCATAGGGCTGGGATGTAGAATGAGCCCCTTGTGCTCTTGGGGCATCCCCTTCTAGCACTAACCAGGTAGTGGGGTGCAGGAACAAGCAGGATGCAGGACCCAAAGCCAAGACAGACCATTCATGATCCTGAGATTAATATTTCACCCTTCCCAGGTGGAACAGTCTCACACGCCCACCCCTCCTTCCAAGGGGAGCAAACATTCACACCCAGTTGGGATTCTGGTTAACGAGGAATTTATGAATCTTTTACACACTGACAAATTGGTCTCAGGTGGAATTGAAAAAGCGGCAGCAAATCCCCAGGGTACGGTCCCCGACTTGAACTCCGCATCATCCTCTGTTGCTGCGCTAATCAGGCAGCGCTGGAGAGCTTCAAAGCTCCGTGCAGCCCGGCGCTGACGAGGCTCACACATCACACCACCGCGCTGGCCAGAGCCTCCCAGGCACCGCTCCCCGCACCCCCAGGAGATGAAAGAACCTGAGGACAGCCCCACGATGCTTTACAAATTGGTAACGAGAGAGCTTTGAACAGCTGCAGCTCCCACCGCGGTGCCACCAGCAGCGGGTCCCTTTCTGCCTTGCCTCCCAGAGACCCACCCCGAGTTCCAGCTGCTTAGTGGGTCCTCCAGCCCAATAGCACCAGAGCCACCAGCAGCATTTTGGGCAGAGTAGGTTGACTGTGCTGCTGCTGATCTGGCTGTACCACACCTCTGCGACCAGACCTGCAGCCCTCCTGTGAGCTCACTTCAACGATGGCAGCAAACGCTGCCGATGACAGTGAGTCACCAAGCTGAGGCTATAGAAAATTCTATTTATGCTCCCAAAAATTCATTTCCCCACATTGCAAGCTCCCAGCGTTACTAACTTTCTGGTGGTCTCGCTCCAATTTGGGCTATAAATGCTTTGCCTGTGCAAGCAGAAGCTTCACCATGGGAAGCTGGTGGGGCTGGTGCCCCATCCCTGCTGCTCTGCCCCATGGTCTCTGCTCTCTGGAAGGGCGCTGCACCCCCATCTCTGCCATGGTCCCACATCCACCTGACCCAAATCATGGCCAGGGGGTTCAACTCGCTGCCCAGCAGCCTTTTGCCCCAGAAGTGCTATGGGAAGGAAAAAACGTTTCACCAGGATCTGCCTTGGGTGACTTCCCAGGCGGAGCAGAGCTGCCAGCGGCAGGCTGGGAGAGGCAGGCTGGACGGCATCGCATGGACCACCGCCTCCCTGCGCCTTCCTCCCCAATGCGCTGCCCGGCGCTCACAAATTAATGACTCTGTGCATGAAAAAATAAATAAACAGAGCGGGGAGCCGGCCTCCAGGCTGCCCTCCCACCCGGGCCCTTCCCCGCGCAGAGGAATCCCTCCTGCCAGACTTGGATGCGGGTTCTCCCTGCTTGCAGCGAGCACACGCGGGACACGGGCACGGAGTGGGCTCACCCACGGCCCCGGACCCTGCAGGGGCGGCAGCGGGGTCCTCCCGTCCCGTCCTGTCGTGTCCTCTCGTTGTCACAGCCGTCGGGGACACCCGGGCGGGTACCGCAGTGCGTCCCCAGTGGAGCTGCGGGATCCCGGGGCGGGCTGTGTTGGTCCCTGCCGGGGCTGGGGGACCCCGAGGGGTGGGCTGCGTCGCCGCTGGGGGACCCTCTGAGGGGCTTTGTTGGTCCCCGTCAGGGAAGGAGGACCCCGGCGCGGCTGTCTTGGTCCCCGTCGGGGATGGGGGAGCCCGGGATGGGCGACGTCGCAGCTGGGGGACCCTCTGAGGGGCTTTGTTGGTCCCTATCAGGGATGGGGGACCCCGGGGAGGGCAGTGTCGCAGCTGGGGGACGCCACGACGGGCAGCCCCGGTCCCCGTCGGGGATGGGAGATCCCGGGCCGGGCACGGTACAACCCTGTCCGGGATGCGGGACGTCGCGACAGGCAGTGCGGGCTCTGGGGGATATACGGACGGAACAGCGCAGGGTCCCGTCCCGTCTCGTTCCGTTCCCGGCGCTCCCGCAGGTGCGGGACAGGGCGGCAGAGCGGGGCAACCACCCCGCAGCCCCGCATCTCTCACCTGCCTCCGAGACAATGCCGAGCCAGAGCCAGAGGGGCAGCGTGAAAACTCTCTTCATCTCCGGNATGGAGGAGGGGGGGGCTCCACCTGCGGTTGCGGGAACCGGTGGGGTTTCTGCAGCCCCCCGCACCGGAGGGGTGTCTGCAATCCGCCACCCCCCGCACCGGCGCGGGTGTCCCGCAGCTGGGTGGATGGGGATATGGGGATGGGTGGGCATCCCCTTCCAGCTGGGTGCAAGTGTGTCCCGCACCTGTGTGCCTAGGGGTGCATCTCGCCTGTGTCCCTGTGTTCCCCACTCCTGCACACATAAGCACCCCCACATCTGTGTGTTTTTGTGTGAACATTTGTGTGCACCCCTGTGCATCCCACCCGCATCCGTGTGGAACGTCACCGGTGAGCAGGTGCCCCCACATCTCCACATCTTGCGTGTCCCAGCCTCTGGGACCAGGGGGAATGGACATGGTGTGGACACAATTCCTTCTGACACCCGTGTGCACACATCTCATGTGAACACAACACGTCTCACATTTGCCCACACACACCTTTGCACCTGTGTTCATCACCCACCCAAAACCCACACCTCACACCAGCCCTGCACCCCTCCCCAAACCCCCACTCCTCCTTCACCCCAAAGGTGTGCACACACTTTCTCACACCTGCCTGCACACATTTGCACCCCAACTCTTTTAGGGGTGCACTGGGGGGCCCCCACTCCCACTGTCCATCCGTGCACACTGCCAGCAGCGTGGGGTGGCTGTGTTGCCCCCCAGCTCCATCACATGTGGCACCCACACACCTCTCTGGCAGGTGCTCCCCAAAACCCACATCATGACTGTGGCTTTGGCAGCAGGATGGTGACAGTGCCATTCCACGCGTGCCAGCGGCACTGCCCCCACACTGCTGTTTGCTGCCAGTGACAGTGGCTCTGGCTCCATCCACCCATGGCAGAGCTCCGGGAACACGGCGGGCACAGCCTGCGCACCCAATGAAGGGTGATCAGATAAATTAACACAGCCCCACGCTCCGCCTGGGAGGGTTATTAATTACGCATGCTTGCAGACAGCAAAGAAAGAGCCTGAATGAGAACCATGTGCTCCGGGCTTCAAAATGGCACAAAAACTTCTTGTGTGCTCAACTGTTCTTGTTGCCAAACCCATCGAGGAAGTCACCCTGTCCCTCTCCCAGAACTGTCAGAGGGGCTCCAAGACACAAAATTTATTTTACCCAACTTCCCCCCCCCCGACCTAATTAGTGAGTTTTTAACCCTGAGAGCGCTGGCTACATTGCTCCTCAGCACACTCATCTTGGACCACATCCCTCCTTGATCCCAAAGGAACAGAAAGTGATGGTGTCCCTCCATCCCAGGAGGGTGCTCAAACCCTTGCAACTTTCTGGAGAGAGATTTTTAAAACTTTCTGTGTTGATGTGGTGATGAGGCAGAGCTGGGGACCACAGCCTTGCTCACTGCTACAAGGAGAAGAGCTGAGATTGCAGGATTAGAGCCCTCCCTGGTGCCAGGGGACGTGATTAGAGATGGGGCAGACATGGGGCTCCCTGCAATGACAACGTACCCATTCTGGGGACCACTGTGAGCATCAGGGGTCACCAGCTGTGCACCTCAGAGCAGCAGAGTGGTGAGGTATGGACAGTGGTGGAGGGATAAATCGCATTGCACTGCTGAGATGCTGGACAAAATGCAGAGCCGGAGGGTTGCCAGGACAGGCTGAGCCCGAGAATTGCCAAGGATCTGACCTGAGGATTCCCTGGAGCCCCAAAATGCAGGGGATTTTGTCACCCTCCAAGGGATTTGGCAGTCCAAATGCGGGACGGTGCGGGCGGTGGTGGCCGCAGGACCAGCCCGTCCATGCTGCCATCTAACGGCGGGACTCCAGGGAGGGCTCTTCCCGCAACGACGGGGAATTTTCCGTCACAAACACAGGGTGACTGTGGGACCGATGGGACCTTTCCATTGTTGCCGCCCTGGGAAACAAAAGGTTCTTATTTTAAAATCTTGTCCCCCTTCCAACACGTGGGGGGACCCGAGGAAGCAAAGGCTTCCCCGAAGCATGGGATACAGACACAGACACGTCGGAGAGGGGACCAGGGCGGGAGCTGCTGGACACGGCCCAGCCACAGGCACGGCTCTGGGAAAAGACACACTGGGGTGGCTCTGAGGACACTCAGGGACAAAACGACATGGGAACCTGCAAGGGAAATCCAGCCTGGTCCTGGGGCCAGATGGCGAGAGCCAACCCTGGCAGAGCCAGTGTCTGGAGCAGAGAGGGGTGCCTTGCCCCTACAGTGCCCACTCTCCATCCCAGTACCCTCCTGCCTGAACCCAGTGCTGGGCCCAGTTGGTCACTGCATTCACACCATGCCTGTGGTTTCCACTCTGCTTTTTTCTCAGTGAAAGGCATTTTTCAGACAGCATTTAACAGCAGGCAGTGCTTCCTCGCCGGGCTAACACTGCACGCACAGCAGCTCGGAGCAGCATTTTCCCTGCACACTGGAGCTGCCGTTCGTGCTCCGTGGAGGGCAGGGGCTCTGCCTGCCCCAGCCTTCCTGCCAGAGCCCTTCCCCAACAGCAGGACAGCAATATCCCAGCAGATCAGGGCACAATATCCAAAATGTGGCTCTGCCTGGAAGCGGCACACCGCAGCCAGACAGACAGGAGAAGGAGGAGGAAGGACGTGCTTCCTCGGGAGATTGCTCAGCTCAGGGATTTGGGACGAGCAGCTCTTCGCTGCTCTCCAGCTCTGCCTTTGGCAAGGGGAGGGTGTAGGAGGTGGTGGCGATGGCACTGGCACGCGTGGCGGCGAGATGCTCACAGCCCGTGCCGCTGCACTGGCCCACGCGGCAGCGGTTGGCAACAGGAGATGGCAACCACCCTCCTGCCTGCTGGCAGCTGCTGAACCCACTGCCGGATCTGTGGATCCGCCCCCCATCACGCTTTGGGGATGTCTTCCTGCTGCTTCCAGCCTTACCTGCCTGCAGTTTCAGGACAGGTCAGGGAGGTGACGGGTTTCAGCCCCTTCTTTCCTCCCCTAGCCGCAGCTCTCTGCTGCTCTCAAAGCAGCCCCTCACCTTCCTGCAGAGGATCCCAGCCCTCGGAGGAGGGATGACAACCCTGATCACAGCAGTGTTTCTGAGCCAACAGCTCTTTCTTCTCCAATCTTACTTCAGCTGAGGCTGGGGGGCAGCAAGAGGAGCCAGGAGAGGAGGCTGAGCCCACCCCAGAGGCAGATCTCACCAGCCTGGGGATCAGCTGGGGCCTGGGAGTGAGCAGAAACCCCTGACATCCCCTCCAAGCACACCCGACCCCCCAGCAAAGCTGCACAGAGCAACACCTTCCCAATAACTGGGTCCCCTCTACACCCACCTCCACCCCGTGCCCGCAGACCCCTGCAGTGCTCACTCCTGCACAGGGTCTGCCTGTGTCTCCTGTGGGTCAGCCTCCCCTCCAGCAGAGCACAGTCTTCTCATACCCTGGCACAGGCATTAAGAAATCCCAAAAGCGGGTGCTGCAGCAGAGCCCAGCCCTGGCACACAGCTGCGGTGGTGCACAGGAAGGAGGAGCATCCCTCATGGCACCACAGGAGGCCAGGGTCCCCTGTCTTGTCCCTGCTGGGCAAAGGATGACCAGTGGAGGACTGGCTTTGACAAGAGTCGCTGTGCCCGGCGGCAGGAGCTGGAAGCCCTCCCGCCTGGCCCTTCCACCAGCGCAGAAAGCTGAGTCTCTGCAGGAGGAAGGCGCAGGTTCCAGCCAGCACTGGAGGCTCTGCATGTCCAGAGCAGATCCAGCTTCTGCTTTGACCCTGGAGTGGATGGACTTCAGAGGGGATAAATGGGACAATCCCACCCATCCCACGGAGTCCCATCCCAACTCAGACCCACCCCAGCACCTCCTGCTTCAAGTTGACTCCGTTCTTCCTAGTATCTCATCTAAATCTCTCCTCTTCCAACATAAAACCATTACCCCTTGTCCTGTCATTCCACTACCTGACAAAGAATCCCTCTCCAGCTCTCCTGTAGCTTCTTCAGATCCTGGAAGGCTGCTCTAAGGTCTCCCCAGAGCCTTCTTTTCTCCAGGCTGAACAGCCCCAGCTCTCTCAGCTTGTCCTCATAGCAGAAGTGTTCCAGCCCTCTGAGCGTCTTTGTGGTTCTCTGCTGGACCCATTCCAAGAGGTTCATGTCCTTTCTATGTTGAGGACTCCAGAGCTGGACATAGGACTCCAGGTGGGGTCTCATGAGCACAGAGGTGGGAAATCTTAATTTAAAACCCAGCCAGGCCAGAGGAGGCCAAATCTTAAAACCCAGGAGCCCAAGGCCAGTGCTGGGCTCAGACAAACCTCCCCACCCTGTGGGGCTGCCAAACCCCCACCTTGTGGGGTGGGAAGGGCTGAGGGAGAAAGGAGGTGCCACCTATGTCACAGGTGGGAGGAAGGAGCCTGGGGGAGCTGCTGTGTGCCCCCA